>OW152825.1:5506000-6106000 GCA_933534255.1 Iphiclides podalirius | reverse complement strand
CTATACGTTATCTGTTATCACGGTTATTCGACTATGCGATGGATTTCGTTATCGTGTCGAGTCATCGCGGAAAAGGACAATAAATCTTGTCCCTGATCGAAACTATTTATCTTACGCACAACAATTTACCAGAACTGATTTCCCTTTTGTGAGCAATTGATGGACGTGTCGTTTCATCATTTATTAATCATGTCGCGATCTTGGTTATTACTTTTTAGTGTTAGTAATTCAGAACATAGTTGAAGCATACATCTGTATATAACATAAGTTTAGTTCCCAATTGCTTAGATTTAATATGACATAGATTTTACGAGGTATTTAATTTTTATTCGCGATTATATATTATAATAAATATGAAAACAATAAATTTGTAAAATAAATAATTCCCGTAAATGTAGTAGGGATATTTGTGCTTAAAAGTTTATATTTTCTGGTGTTGAATGAGATGAAGGAGAAGGAAATAAATTCATACATTTATTTCAAAAAAAAAACATCTTAACCTCTCGTATTCTATATGCTAAAAAAATTTGTTGTTTAACATGTTCATTTTACCTTTAAATTCATAAATTGTTAGTTTCCGTCAATATGGCATTTGATGAGAAATGAAAGCTTTTTCATTTAGTCTAGACTTAAGATTTTGAACTTTTTATAGTATTTGAATTAATACAATTGCATGCAAAGTACAAAGAGTTTGTCCTGATTACTATGCTACAATACCCTTTAATTTAGTCCGAAAATGATTGCTTTACAATAAAATTTTTTTCATAGTCTTCTAATAGCTTAGTAAGGCACAAAATGAGACGTTGATTCTTTAATTTTGGTTATCATATGTGATATACTCGAGTTACAAAAATGCTCCTCTTGAAGACTGATTCAAAGATTCACCGGTGGATTATTTTTCTTTGAACCCGTAAAATGAAGTGCTTGGGTCTTTTATCTCATTGTACTCTGACTGAGCAGCCTTATATCCCTTTTATTTCCACTTTAGAAAGTAATATTTTTGTCTTTTCAATCACAGAATATACTATTAGGTATTTACGAATCAAACTAATGGTCTTAATGATTTGTCCAAAGTCAAAAACTACACAATAAATCCGATTTCATAAAAATAATATATTTTTTATTTTTTTATGCTTTATTTAACTAAATTAACTATAAATCTGGGGGGAAACGTGCAATATTCACAAAAAAGTTTTTTCATTGTGCAATTAATTGTAATTTAATCATTTCAATAATTACATTGCTATGACCAGATTATTTAATGAAATGATAATTGTGAAAGCCAAGCTTCCATATTTAAGGTATTGCACATGAAATATGTTCTTCTATTGATGTTTATTGTTAGATTTTGTTTCATAAATAACGTCTAAAAAGAAAGAAGAACATTTCTCTCTTTGGAATCCTTTAAATATAAGACTTAAATGAAACGTCTAAAACAAGTAATCTACTAATCTATCTATTAATTGTAGATATGAATATTCATTTATGTAATAAGCATTTACATTTTAAGGTAAAATAGCATTACTAGAATAGTTCAACCAATATTTCGGCCATTTCACTGTTCATAGGATGCAACTGAGTTCGTAATTGTATTCAACAATGGCATAACCACAGTTTCCAATTAGGTATTCCTAATTCGTTAGATTTCACCAAATAGCTCGTAACGTATTCGCTATTTGCGAAATAAATATCCAAATTTTTTCACTACTTAAATAAGCGGATAAAATTACTTTCAGAGGGCGTTCAACTTTAATACCATACCATTAAGTGTTAGTGGAGGTGTTCCGGGAAGGCAAACCAATTGATTGGCCTTAGTATCGTATAAATATTAATCAATATTTGTCATTTTGTAATAATTTTTAACTAGATACAGTGATTCAAGGGTAAGGTTAATATGTATAATATATTGCACCCGTGCGAAGCCGGGGCGGTTTGCTAGATAATAAAATAAACTTCAGAATTTTAAAAAGAACAAAATGCAAACTTTGAACAAGAATATTATATTTCTCATTTTTGTTTTAAAAAGGACTGTCAATGTAAACAATTTCTTGGATTGCCTACACTATTTAGTGTAGCATATTACTACGGTACAAGAAGGAAGTCTATGTCTGTAATATCTACGGTCCGCAGAATACTCCAAAAATTTCAACAGAAACCGGTTAGAACATTAGAAGGCTAGGAAAGGGCAAGCTTAGGGTTACAACTATAAAGGAAGACGAATTAATCGTAAGCACTATGCTACAACATGACATGTCAGATTTCAGGTTTACTCGAGAGCACGTCCTATAGACAAATAAAAATTGTTCGAGAGTTATGTTTTCCCATTAGTCCAGACTTTGTATACTTACGCACAATAGAAGACGAAGAGTATTTAGACAATCAGGAGAACGGTATCATAAAGCATGTTTTAAAGAAAACACGGAGATTTTAAATAAACACGATGGTCCTTTCTTAGTAAATATGGACGCAAATTCTATTTTTATTTTCAATATGGTAAGGTTTCATTGTGTTTATTTGGTCAATGCGTGTATATTCAAGATGTCGTTATTATCTACCTTAAATCCCAAAGAACATAAATAGCACGAGTTTTTGAGTGGAGATAGACAGCTTTACAGTTCCTTACAATTCTATTAACACTTTACTGTTCCCGTCTATCACGAGTAAAACAACACATTAATGAAAGAATGGTTACACATAGACCAAAATCGTTTTTGTTTTTGTATTTTTAATTAAAATCTAATAGTTTTTTTTAGTGTATTGTGACAAAAAACAGTAATACATTAACAATTATACATAAAACAGAATTTCTAATTATTTAACTAAACGTATGTCCAACATGAATGTCCACAAAATAGTGTTAAGTGAAATAAAATAAAAAGAATAAGTCGACTCCTAGCCTAATTTACATATTACTTTTTAAGTATTAGTGTAACCATTCTTTTAAATTGATTTTGTGAAAGTGAAAACAAATCACAAATTACAAATTTAGAGTTATATACATCTAGCTCTCTACGAAGCGGTGCTCGCCGCCCAGCATTTGTTCTAAGCTTTTTAGTGTAGAATAATCAGGGCACGCGTGCATCGCTTCCTGCAATATAAGCTAACCTAACAATATAAGCAATCTTGTTAGTAAGCTCCATACAGCCAAATATATTGTTGCATAATCCATATAACCGCATGACCATAATAAGACTCCAAAACCTCATATTTTACTAATAACTATTTAGTAACTATAATAATCTACGAGATACTACAGTTTAACGAATCAATTTAAGATATTAAAGGATTTACCTCAATTTTTTAGCGAACGTTAAACTATCATAAACGGTTTTGTGTGTTCATAAATATATCTCTTTAATGTTTATTTCTCAAACAGTAAAATTTTCTCACTACGTTCTTCTTACTTGCCTATACTAAGTGTTATGTTGAAATACGAGTACAACACGGACTTTTCCTAATAATACTGTGAAATTCTGCAAATTACACCGAAATAGCTAATTTATAATTCACCTAATGCGAAGCCCCGCATTGACCTTTTTACGGATGTCTTTCATTCGACATCAAAGAAATCGGATCGCATATTTCTTCGAATACATTTAATGTACAATTCTTTTTGGGAAGTTAACTTAATAATTTAATAATAAATAAGGCTGGCGAGTGGGAGGCGATTGTTGGCTTAAATACGCAGACTGAAATAATCAAAACTTTTAGGTATTTCTTAGTTCTGATGATAAAATGTATTTCAACACGAAAAAAATCCTTAATATCGTAAACGTATGTCTTAAAGAAAAAAAGGCGTCTCTGCGAACATTATGCTGCGTAGGTACTAATGTACCTACACAGATACGATGGAGCTCCAAAATACATTGTAAGATACAATTTGCATAATTGAGTTCAATGCCAAGCAGTAGGAAATTTACAGGTTATAACAAATGAAAAATTATACAAGTTGCCATAATTCCATATTTTCAATCATATCCTATTTACACGTATGCGTTAAGTTTTGTATATTAAATTATAAAGTTTTTTATGCGATAACGTGGTAAGCGAGCTAGCAGTTCACCCGATGTTAATTGATAATTGTCGTCCCTGACGATTGCAACACCCGTAGGTTACAGATGCGTTGCCACCTTTAATACAATGAGGCCGCGGTTAAGTTACTCACCAGACAAAATGCAAAAGCACAGTCCACTTTACGCCGGCGTGGTAATGCCAAGAACGAGCCTGACATTCATGCAACAGTAAAACAGTAAACGCCTGGCCCTGCCACAGTCGTGAGGTGTGGTAAATCGTACTTTGCAATTAAATTACCGTATCACTATTCTATTCTGACTTAACCATGACAAACAAAAATTACTCTAATTTCCTAGAATTAATTAAAATTCCGAAGATACAATACTATTGTTTCCAAATCGATTGTTTTTGTTCGTAACTCTAATTTGTGCCGAGTCTATTTTGAATAAAAGTTAAATTGAGTTCGAGGTGTAACTAAAACAGAATTTGCCCCACAGAGGCTTATTGTTCCCTAACAAGGAAATATATAAGTTTGTTAATGAATGATGCAAAATTTAGATTAGATAAAATTACTTAACGCGACTATAGCCGAGTAGATAGGTAGATCGATATTGTGAGCCCCGTTTAGATCTAACTCTAAATATGGCAATTGGTATGACTATGTTTGGCGTAGCTTTATACTTATAACATTGGTAGAGGCCCGCATCAATCTTTTTGTGGCACGAATGAGAAGGTCCGTCCAGAGAAGCACCACGACCTACAGTAGACTGAAGTGAAGTAGAATTGTTATACTTCTGCGTTTCGTCTCGTGGGTAAGGTAGCCGTAGCCCACTTTTTTAAGAGGTGGCAACGCATCTCCAACCCTACGGGTGTTGCAAATGTCCATGGGCGGCGGTTATCACTATACGTCAGGTGAAATGCCAGCTCGTCTGCCACTTTCTCACATAAAAATAAAATAAAAAAGCAGGATAAGCTAAAGGAGCATGTAATCAATTTTGTAAAAGAGCACTGACCGTCGACATTTGGCTTCGTACACCGCCTTAGCAGCTTTTGGCAAGACTTTGCAAGTCTAACAAATACTTCACTTATTTTCAACTTACGATGTGATAAGATTTCATTTTTTCGGTTTTCTTTCATACATAAATATAAACATTCTTATAATTTTACTACGGCGACAGTTTTTAACAGAACACAGTGGGTATAATATAAACCCCTAGATATCATTTAAGATAAATAAATAAATAAGAACTATTGTATCGAATTATTTTATAATACGGATGAAGTTATTTAGCAATAGAGCAACTGTTTTACACGATATACATTAGCCTCCCTATTTTCTTTAGGCACTAATCAATGCAACACGACACCTTATTTTAGACACACTGGAAGGTAGTCATACATATTTGTCACGACGACTCACGACGTGTTAATTAACAGAGAACGTGCTCTAAATCATTATTGTGCAGCAGCCTGAACGTTCATGAAAGTAAAACCGTTATCTCTTCTCATCTCTTAGTAATCTCTTCTGTTCAGCACTCATTGCACTCTGATAATTTATTCAAATACCTGTAAATCAACTTTTGGGAAAATATTTGCTACATATTAATGTAATGGGTATTATTAATATGGTATAACAGAAATATAATATTGTTTTTTAGAAGTAAATAATAGATTTGACGATTAACTAATAAAGGATGATAAATACCTCTTAAGTTTTTGCAACAAGATCCATTCCTTTTCATTGACTATATTGCGCATTACGTAAATAGAAGTATTTTACATTATTATATTTGACATGTTTCATCATGTACCGTTGGTTTGCGGAAAGGAAAGTATCTCATAAAAGGTCAACGAACTCTACTTTAATGGACGTCCATGATTAGTGAAAGTACAAATACCAGGCGGTCGGCAAACCCATGGGGGCTACATTAAGAGGGGTGGTCGCTATGCAACGTGAGAGGCGACGCGACGGCGCGACGACATGGCGCGTCACGTGACGCATCCGACACCTCTGTCCTCCGCCCGGAGGAGAGCTGATGTTGACTCACTCTTTTGTACCGGGGCTTCGGCTATGTACGCTCAAGTTACTTTGTTGCAGCTCCGCGTTTATAGAATAGAAAAAGATGACAAGCTCTTCGAAATTTTCATGTACTCCGTCTATTTGTATGTACTCCGCTGTTGCACTTCTGTTATTTTGTTCAATTTTTTTGGATTTTTTTAAATGAAATTGCTCTTTATGGCAGCGTCATGTTTTGGGCAGTAATAATTTTGTGTGATCGTACGTTCATCAGCTTTCGTTTAAAACGGCACACTGACTACGGCTCTTGGAATAGCTATTTGTGTGTTCTACTAGTATAGCTGGCTTTACCGTATCTTTTGCCTCTTTTTGTAATGATATTGTTTTTACGGAATAGATAGGTAGGTGCGGATTTGTAAATTACGTGTATGAATACGTATAAATTTTGTTCTATTGAACTGTATTTGGATGTACATCGTAGTATTTTTATACAAACACTTCAGCAAATTAACTTGGCGCCACTGAAGAAGCATCGCTCAAAATTCGACCGGGTCGAAGGCTTTTTCATAGTCTACTCGGAATAAAGACAAATTATGTTATTCGGTCTTGTGCACAATCTGCCGTGGATACTCCGCCCATGGTATGCCGTCTATGATATTGAAGGCTTTTCAGAATCCGGCTTGCTCGGGAGGCTTTAAGTCGTAGAGTCTGGAAACAAGAAGATTTAAGATGTCTCAAAAACAAAACAAAGATTCGCCTCAAATGCGATATTGGTTTAAAGTTCTTCAAAGAGTGTTATCGCGTTTATTGAAGAACTACGCCGCGACACTTCTGAACCATGCCCCTGGCTGTCACGAAGGCCGGAATTGAAAAGCGTATGAAAGATTACAAGGTCCCGTTCTCGACCCATTTTCCCAGTGCAAAATTTCCCACAATCACAAATCTTTTGCATTAAACATTAGTGCAGTTTCACCGTTCTATGCCATCATTTAAAAACGCAAATGATTAAAACTTCTCGCAAAAGGAATTCTTATGTCTCCATAAATTTTCTTGGAACAAACCCAAACGAATCATAGGATTTTCAGATGAGAACAGTTGAACTCAATTCGCATGAAAACTTTTTACTAATATCACAAATCTGTAGTAGTCATATTTTATATCTATTAAAAATAAAAATCCCACGATGAAAAAAGTTATTGGTCTAAAATTCAATACTAAATGTTCTTACGATATAAGCAGATTATGTAGCAATATGATATTTGCGGACACAAAACTGTTACGAAGTAATTTTATTTATTGAAAATGACATACTTGTCAAATAATTGGGTTCAACGGCGCGTCTAGTAATGGTTACAAAAGTAAAGAACAATTGTGTTATATACTTAAATGTCTTGAGAATAACCTTAAAAATTTCATCGAGAAAAGTGCATTGCAGTTACATAAAACTAAGTTTAAAGGAAAATAATGTGTCTAAAAGGCACTCAAGAGTCGCACGTGCTGCGCTTCCTAATAGCACACTATAATTTTTTCCAGAAAAAATCGAAACGATTATCTACTCCCTGGCTAAAATATCCATTATTTCCACAGATGGAATATACATAGATAGCATTTCTGCAGCAAGAAAAGAGAAAATAATTTCTGTATTTGCTGATTTTATTTTTATATTAAAGTGATATGTATTTCTGCATAATTTTAGTAACGCCTAGTGGTCGAAATTAGACCATAATTTACTATAGATGGTAGTGTGTGTAATGTTTTTTTTATTGATTAAAAGTATTTTTGAGCATAATTTAAAAAAAAATATTACCATTCTGCACCCTCTCTATGTAAACTGTAAGTGTGGGAAATTTCATACTCCTCCGTGAGCGCAATTTTCGTAAAAAGGGGTTCAAAGTTTTTTCTTCACGTATTAATATGTAGAATAATTAACGCATCACGTGTCATCACATCAGTCCCAAAGTATTAAAATATAATTAACAAATCTGAATCGGTCTGCATCCTGGGTACATCCTTAATGTAACAAATAAATGAAAGACTGAAAATTTCGAATAGGATCGCTTTGTTAAGCATTCATACCGAACGTTAAAAGTGTGTTAAAGTCTACAGTGATTTCAAACTATTCAGACCGTGAATACGAAATGAATGTAAAATATTATTGTTGGCTTAAGAGCAGCATTTTGGAATAGTTCCACGTACCGTCTGCTTGCATCGAGATAGTTACATCCGTAGAGATTCAAATGGCCAGTTTTTAATTTCTTTTTAGAGTCTTTAACTGGGCATTTATTTCTACTTTTATATAGCAAGATACCTTTACGTAAATAAGTAAAAGATTTACGAAAAATATTTTAATTTGTGCAATAAATTAATGGATAAAAATACTCCAGAAAATAGTTCCAGACGAATTTATCTTGCTTGCTTCAGATTAAGGCTCCTTTCACGTCAAGAAAATCCGATTACTCATTGATTAGACCGTTTTACGACGTGCGACAAATAGGTGGTGATTATTTTTATGTGTGGTTGCAATTTTGACATATATACGGCGATTATTTTTTGAGTAACTTTATTTAATTTCCCAATAATTAAATATTAATTTGTTGATATTAAAATGAAGGTCTTCGCTTGTAACTCTAACCTATGGAGAGAAAGGGTTGATTGAATAATATTAATATAATAATAATAAATAAAATAAAAAGCCTTTTATTCCTTGCAACAAAAAATCCTTACTATTTAGTGATATAAATTTACTTATCCTATAGTTATTTTTAATTTTTCTTATTAATATTTAATGAGCAAGAACCCTGTCTTCACAGGTGAAGACAAGGTTCCTCCTAAATTTGCCAATTTCCCCGATTCTGGGCTACTTCTATTACTGGAATAATATTAATATCATTAAGTAAAAAAAGTAATACGGTATGGAATTCGTCCATACCATTTAACGGTATGGATGAATTCCATACCGTTAAATTGTATGAGATAATCGCTTAGTGATACTAACGTGGGGAGTAGTGAACCTGCCTGATATGGGTTCGAAATATATTGTGTAATGAACATCGTGTATTTAGAGTGTCTGGGTGTTTATATATTATGTACAATATGTATTATTTACAAAAGAAAAGTATGCTTAAGTAGGCATGTTTATCAGTTTTATAGTACCCATAGTGCAAACGTTGCTTAGTTTGGTACTAGATAACGTTGTGTAAAAATGTGTCCGCGAATATTTATTTATAATGAAAAAAAATCCAACTCAAGATTTTATTCGACATTTATTTGTTTAATTTTTCACATTGACCTTATTGTCTTATGTTACGTATTATTTGACACAAATAAAACGGGTTCCTTTCGGCGATAATTAAGAAAACAAAAAAAAGCATAACAACGCCGGCCAAACACCTATTTAAAATTTATATTATCTATTATATTTACAACAATTATAATTAGGGTACAATTTAGAAAAAATAGCAATATACAACCATTCAGTCCCAATTGCCGAAGCTTTCAACACACGCTTTCGAAACTTACGTAACGTAACAAACACGGCAAAAAAGCCTACAATAGTTTAACAAAGTTGATTGATACTGACGCCAATTAGTGCGGTGTCAATTATTGTATATGATCTATTCGAAACATCTTCAATTAACCTAACCCCGACAGCGGGATTTATGGGCATGGCTTTGGCATGTAATTAGCAACAGCAATGAAGCGATTTGATAGCAATACCGATTAATGAACCCAATTGAACTGTCGACATCCGAATTCGTAGCCCTGATTAGATTGTAATTAACGTCATTGTGTAAACACGTTGGAGCTTATTTAATTATACTGTATGTGTTCACGAAGCGCCTATCGAAATCATCGCTGCAACTCGCATGACCAAATTTGCATGCTGTTACATTATATAATTGTCACTTTACATAAGTTAGTAGGTAGTTTATTTTTTAACATTCTTCGTATTACCGCTCTGTGACTAAGCACATTACAAGTCTTGCAAAGCTTCTGAAATATTTTATTTTACCAAAAATTACCTGGTCTATTTCCCAATCATTGGTCCTGGATCGAACCGGATTTAAGGAATACCAGAACAGAAAAATTAAGAAGAATTAATTTACGGAAAATAAGGATTGGTACACGTGTGTCGAGATTGGAAGGTCAAGTGTTCTCGATATTGAGATTATTATGAGGTAACTTTTAAGCAAAAGCTTTGCAATAAATAAGGTCAGTACTGAAATTAAATATTTTCATTAGAGTTGTGAATAAATTTAACCTCATACCTATATTATTTCTATAGGTAGCATACTTACTTATTGATTTTACGAGATTATAATTGTTTCATTTAGTTATTTTATTATTATTACTGCAGTTAATTTCCAAAAGTAACTAAATACTCGTTAAAATCAGTTATATATTTAAGTAGTATTGCTAGGGTATTATTCATTGTTTTCTTAATTTGTTAGTACTATTATTGTAAATTTGTATTGTGTATATATTAAAACTCATTAGTCACGTTGTTAATTAATTTATTTTGTGTGAGGGTAAACATTGGTAATTGATTACATTATTCTCAACTTCTTGCATTGTAACGTTACAGGTTGACGGCACACTTGCTTCCCAGAATGTCTGATGAAAGAGAATTAATAAAGAAACGAGGCAGTTACAAAGGACGTTTAACAGCTTTTTCTACTTATTTAAATGCGTTAAATATTCCTGCGTTGAGCCCTATTGATATCACTGAGTTAGAATTACGGATAGGTAAGATAAAATGTTTATATGATCAATATGATGAAGTTCAAATAAAACTCGAATGTATGGTTGATAATTCAGACCTACAACTTACAGAGAGAAATGAATTTGAGTCTACGTATTATAAATTACTTTCCAAGGCTCAGGAAATCTTGAATAAATATTCTGGGGATAAAGATAGCATGAGTGTAGCAAGTAGTTATAGTAAACATAAAATCGTCAAATTACCTACGATACAATTACCCAAATTTAGTGGATCCTATGAACACTGGCTGGAATTTCATGATACATTTTCTAGTTTAATAAACTCCAACAGTGAGATTGACAACATAAATAAGTTCCACTATTTAAGGGCCTCTCTTGAAGGGACAGCTGCGGTGGTTATACAAGCAATCGAATTTTCTGCTAAAAACTATGAAGTTGCATGGAAGCTTCTGTGTGATAGGTTTGACAACAAACGGTTGTTAATACAAAACCATGTTTCTTCTTTATTTAATATTGAACCCATTACAAAAGAGTCATCCGTTAACTTGAAACGATTAATTGATAGTGTCAACAAAAACTTACGCGCATTAGAATCTCTTGGCGAGCCAGTTACGCAATGGGACACTCTTTTAATTTATATTTTTTCTAATAAGTTAGACTCTAAAACGTTTCGCGACTGGGAAGAGTTCAAAGGTCGAATGAATAAAAATGACACTATCACATTAGAATGTTTTAATACTTTTTTGCGAAACCGAGCTGATTTAATTGAGACATTTGAACTAGCACGTAATTCAAATCAAGGGCACGTTAACTTGTCCACTAAATCTCATACCAAACACAAATCCATGGTTTCTATACATAACAATAACGGTAGTAACACTTCAAACCAGTCTATTAAATCTTGTCCAATGTGTAAAAGCCATGAACATAACCTAAACGCTTGTTCACAATTTGTAGCACTAGATAACAAACGGCGATTAGAGTTACTTCCGACCTTTAAAGTGTGTTTTAATTGTTTTAGCAGTGGACACTTTGCAAACCGATGTAAAAAACAAAGCTGTAAAGTTTGCAAACGTAAACATCATACTATGATACACATTACAGACTTAGTTTCTACACATAGGCCGGTCGCAAATAATGTACCGTCACAATCAGCTGATAGTATTTCTTGTGCGCAGGCGGCCGCTTCGTTACCCACTACAGTCGCATCCGCATCTAACATGACGTTAGCCGCGAGTGTCGCTCATACCAGCCGCGACGCTCGGGAGGTGTTGTTATCGACTGCATTAATTAAAATACTCGACACGAATAATCACGAACACATCGCGCGTGCGGTGCTAGACAGTGGTAGTACGTCATGCTTGATAACAGAGAATATGTTCACTAAGTTGAATTTGCCTGTTAAACGCATAAATAAGTCTGTATTAGGTGTCAACAATGCAATTACTTATATTAATAAAATGTGTGATTTGAGTATTAGGTCATTAGACAATAATTACTCGAACAGTATTCAATGTTTTGTTCTCCCGTCAATTACCGATACTATTCCAAGTGGTCATATTAATATATTAGAATTTAATATACCGTCGGATATTGTGTTAGCAGATCCCAGCTTTCACTCACCTGCTGATGTTGATTTAATTATAGGTGCAGATATTTTTTTGGGACATTCTAGGTTCCCAAAAAATTGACCTAGGTAGGGGTAAGCCTATTTTATACGAAAGCAAATTAGGGTGGTTAGTGTCCGGTCGGATAAGCAGTGATTATATTACACATTCTTGTAAACGAATTAAATGTAACTTCACAAAGGATAATTTAATTGAATCTTCTGTCAATGATGATTTGCAAACCCAATTAGCGCGGTTTTGGCAGTTAGAGGAAGTCTGCCCTAAGTCATCATCTCATTATTCTAAGGAAGAAACTTTATGTGAAGAACATTATGTAAAAAACACTGTTCGGTTGGAAGACGGTCGATTCTGTGTTAGAATACCTATCAAGGCAGATTCAAAGCTGTTAGGTGATTCATATTTAAAAGCCAAGCGTTGTTTACTTTCTTTAGAGTGTATGAATAAGACTCAAACTACGTTAGGTAAAATGTATTCCGATTTTATGCTTGAATATAAATCATTAGGTCACATGTCGAAATGTACAAATATGAGGCCTGATTCACACTTTATACCTCATCATGGTGTCTTGCGGGATACAAGCACCACAACTAAATTACGGGTTGTGTTTAATGCCAGTAGTCCGACCACATCTGGTGTCTCTCTGAATGATATTCAGATGGTGGGACCTCAAGTTCAAGACGACCTTTTATCTATCCTCATTCGGTTTAGGCAGCATAGGTATGTTCTAGCCGCAGACGTAGAAAAAATGTACCGTCAGGTAATGGTACATCCCGAGGATCGTCATTTGCAATTAATATTGTGGCGTTTTAATTCTACGGATGCATTGGAGACTTATAGATTAAATACCGTTACGTACGGTACTGCGAGTGCTCCGTTCTTAGCGACTAGGTGTATTAAGCAATTAGGTCTCGAATGCAAGGATCCTAAAATCGCCGAGATCATTTCTCATGATTTTTTTGTGGATGACCTTCTTACAGGAGGATCTGAGATACAAGAAGTGCTAGACATTCGCGATAAGGTCACCAACGTTCTTGCTTCAGCCCGTATGCCGTTAAGAAAATGGAATCGAATGATTCCCGACTAGTCAACATTAGTGAAACAACATCTTTAGACTTAAACATCGGCACCACAGAGCCAAGTAAAACTTTAGGTCTCGGTTGGTTAACCGAATCCGATCAATTATGTTTCCCTATCGGTACGATATCTAGTTGTGAGTCTAAACGCGGAATACTTTCTGTAATTGCACAGATTTTTGACCCGTTAGGTCTCTTAGCACCGTGTGTAATTCGCATGAAAATAATCCTACAAAGGTTATGGCTTGAAAAAATATCATGGGATGATAAGTTGTCACCAGAAGTTAGAAAACTTTGGGCTGATATTGTTAATGGTTTACCAATTTTAAATAATGTTCGCATCCCACGCCATGTTATTTGTCACCATTTTAAGTATACTCAAATGCATATCTTCACGGACGCATCAGAGCGAGCGTATGGTGCATGTCTTTACCTACGCAGCGTCAGTGATAATGGTTGTCTAGTTAGGCTATTACTAGCAAAAAGCCGTGTAGCTCCCGTGAAACCTACTACTGTGCCAAGGTTAGAGTTGTGTGGGGCGTTAGTAGGTGTACGTCTTTACGAAAAGGCTATTAGTTCGCTAAGGGTCAAAGTTCAAAGTGTAACTTTCTGGACGGACTCAACCATTGTTTTAGGTTGGTTGAAGATGTTACCTAACAAGTTACAACCTTTCGTCCGTAATCGAGTCGCAGAGATTATAGAAAAAACTAGTAATCATGCATGGCGACATATTACGACTGACATGAATCCAGCTGATTACATAACGCGCGGCGTGGACTTTCAATCCATTCAATCACTTGATAATTGGTGGTCAGGGCCACCGTTCTTAAAATTAGATGCATCTCATTGGCCTGTCAGCGTTATAAAAAGTGTAGATTTACCTGAAACGCGACAAACATCCTTACAGGTTAAGGTTAGTGAGGTCTCTTATACGTCTTTGGTTAATTTTAACAGATTTTCAAATTACTTCAGATTGATTCGAGCTGTAGCTTACGTTTTAAGATTTGTCAATCGGTGTAGACGTTGTCCCATAGCCGAACCGTATTTAACTCATAGTGAGCTGCAAAATGCTCTCAATTTAATTATAAAAATCTCTCAATCTGAATCTTTCCCTGAATACAATTTATTATTAAAAAACCAAGAATTACCAAAAAAGAGCCCGTTACTTAAATTTTGTGTATTTTTAGATAATAATAATATTATGAGAGTAGGGGGACGTTTGGAAAATTCAGATTATTGTTACGATAAAAAACATCCGATAGTATTACAGTCCGCTCATCGTTTTACCCAGTTATTGCTTACATATGAACATAAAGTTTTAATGCATGCAGGTCCACAATTACTGTTAGCTTCAATTAAGGAAAGATATTGGCCAATAGGAGGTCGTAACTTAGCCAAGAAATGTTGCCACCAATGCGTACGGTGTAGTCGTTTGAAGGCTCAAGTAGTTTCACCTTTGATGGGAAATTTACCTCATAATCGCGTTTCTCCAGGAGGTTATCCCTTCAACTGTGTAGGTGTGGATTACGCTGGACCGCTAGCAGCTATCAGTAGACAAGGTCGTGGTTCTCGTGTTATCAAGGTGTATGTGGCTATATTTATATGTTTCACCACTAAAGCTGTACATTTAGAATTGGTGGGTGATTTGACGAGCCACAGTTATATTTTAGCGTTACGTCGTTTCATTTCTCGCAGAGGTAAACCGCAGGATATTTATTCGGATAATGGAACTTCTTTCGTAGGCGCATATAACGAATTGTCAAAATTTTTAAAGAGTAATTGTAACTCATTAGGCGAAAGTTTGGCCAACGAGGGAATAAATTTTCATTTTATTCCTGCTTATTCACCGCATTTCGGAGGACTCTGGGAGGCAGGTGTCAAATCTTCCAAATACCATTTAGTTAGAGTGTTGGGAAATTGTCATCTTACGTATGAAGAGTTGAATACGACTTTAACTCAAATCGAGGCCATTTTGAATTCTCGACCACTTACGCCAATTTCCACCGACCCTGATGATTTGACCCATCTCACTCCCGGACATTTTCTCATCGGTCGCTCACTCACCGCCCTGCCAGAGCCAAGCTATGAAGATTGCTCCTATAATCACCTGACACGGTTCCAACGCATCGGGCAACTCCGTCATCACTTTTGGCTACGTTGGAGTAAGGAATATGTTGCTGAATTACAGCAACGGACCAAGTGGAGAACTACCAACGAAGCCTTGAAATTAAACTCCTTAGTGGTCGTGAAGGAGGATAATCTTCCACCACTGAAATGGCGTCTGGGACGAGTCATTGCTGTTCATCCTGGCTCCGATGGGATCAACCGAGTGGCTGACATTAAGACGAGCTGCGGAGTAGTCCGAAGGGCGTTCAGCAAAATTTGCCCATTGCCTGAGGTTTCATCATGAAGACCTTGTTTGGAAGGGCAAGCTTCCAAAGCCCGGGGGCATGTTCACGAAGCGCCTATCGAAATCATCGCTGCAACTCGCATGACCAAATTTGCATGCTGTTACATTATATAATTGTCACTTTACATAAGTTAGTAGGTAGTTTATTTTTTAACATTCTTCGTATTACCGCTCTGTGACTAAGCACATTACAAGTCTTGCAAAGCTTCTGAAATATTTTATTTTACCAAAAATTACCTGGTCTATTTCCCAATCAGTATGTCCTATTCGGTTTCGAACAGTTACTGGTTGAAAGCTCCAATGCGTAGTTAGTGTGTTTTCGTACGACGATTGAAAAGTTGTTTTTATAGCATAACAGAATGTTAACTAGGATAAATAAGACAAAATTTTAGGACATTTCGATTTTAATTCGGCAGTAATCATTATGCACTATAATCATATTACTTGTGAGTATTGTCGCACATAAAATGCGTTAACCCTTTGGAATACACATCACTTACATATTATGTTATAGATTTATCATATTATATTCACGCTTCATTACTTAATCTCCATAGAAACTACAGCAAAAAATTGAAAGACGATTTTTGTGTTAACCCTTGAATTTATGTTCATAATAGGCGTTCAGATTAAGAGCACTTTTTTCTTAAATATATATATGTTGTTAATAATTTGACGTTTTGTTTTAAATTAGAAGTAATAACCGTTAGCACCAGTAACTGAACTTGTGTCCACGTCCTATAAACTTCGATAAGACATTAAAATATTTTTTTCGTTGAATTGTTAATACCATTTTCGCATTTTCTGCGTATTTTCTACAAAAAATATTGCAATAACGGATGAAATGCTTTGGGAAACACACAATTAAAGGGCCGGAGAATCGGCAGGGGGCCTCAGACAAGAACCCCCACGGGACAATCACGGAATGCTTTTATTTTTCCTGCCCAAGCCGCATTTATTGCCTCATCAGTGGTGGTTATGTTTCGAGGAAATTCAGTTTTCATATACACATTAGTACATAGGCATAATGAATGATGTATACAGAAGCTTGTAAACAAATTAACATGATGTAATGGTTTTACTATAAAAGGTCGTAAACGTAATTACTTCATTGTTACGATAGAACTATGCGGTACTGTGGGAATAAAATATTATAAGCATAAATGTATGTAACATAATACTGTTTATTGAAATACTGAAAGCTGCCTGCTACGCCAGAGGGTGTGGGTTCGATCCCCACTACTGGAAAAATTTTGTGTAATGAACATAGTGTTTTTCTAGTAGGTATCTGGGTTTATATATGTATAATATGTATGTTTATTATGTATAATATGTACAAAATAAAAGTATGTTTAAGTATGTTTATCAGTTATCTGGTACCCACATCACAAGCGTTGCTTAGTTTGGAACTAGAAAACGTTGTGTAACAATGTGTCGTAAAATATTTAATATTTTTAATCTATTTTTAATGACAATGCTAGTGGTTAGAGCGCCGGGTGCTTATCTCGGAGAGAACAGGTTCTAATCCTCGCCGGCGAAAAACTTTTCATCCACTTTTTATTATAAAAATTTCGCTATGTTAATGTAATTTAATAACTACTCGTGTTCTAAAGTGAGGTAAGTAAGGTAGCTAAGGCACAATCACAGTGCAGCCGACAAGCTTGCAACATCTCTGATCTCTTCAGTAATGATTGGTAGCAGTACTCACTTACCATCAGGTGAATCGTTTGCTCGAAGGTCATTCATTACCTTGTAATAAAAGAAAATATGTAAAGAAAATGTTTTTTATTTTGTAGAAATACTGAAAGAACCGTCGCTAGACTTCTGGCAGATTTGAAGCATGTTAATTATTTTGTACAGATAATATGCATAAAAGGGTAATTTATAATAGGAAATAAGATATACGATAAGAAATATAATAACATTCTAACAAACATTTACAATAATTTAATCTTGTATCTTGTATTAACTGATGTTTTTGCTTTCAGTCCCGAGACTATTAAAGCTTCATCGGACGCAGAACCGGTGGGCTAGCCAGAACCCACGGGTTTGGACCCTCCGCTATGGGTAGGGTCGCGCATGTGCTCATGCGTGCGTTTAACTACTATGGTGTGTCATCTAAGGGCCGTCGAGGTCACCAGTTCGGACCGAGACCCCGACGGCCGTCGACGTCTCGAAGCTAATCGGTGGCTGGGAGCGGTGAGAACCGCCCCGGAACGCGGGTGTACCTTGTGTACGCGTTGTGTGGGTCTCGCCGTGCTCGGAGGCGAGGGCGAACTGGTGTGATTGTTGTTACACTAACTGTGGGTGTAGTGTTATCCGGCGGGACCCCCGGCGGTGGGTCCATCGTATCTAAGTCCTCTTCGTCGACCGGGTCGATGAGGACGTTTCGCGGGCGACGTTTGTTTACGTTCGCGTTTGTGTCCGGTTGGTAGTTTGCTGCGCTTACCACCAGAGGGTTGGGATGATGCTGGGCTCTATCGAAGAACCGTTTTGTCAAATCTTTAAAATGTGCGCGAATCGTCGGGAGTCTGCAATCGCTGTGCAGGTCGACGTTGCGCTGATACCATTGCGCACCGGTTGCGCGGCGGATAAACTTACTTTGAACTACTTGCAATTTGTTAATGCGCGGAGGATTTATATGTGCGAAGATCATGCAAGCGTAGGACATGATTGGCCTTACGCAAGCTTTATATAACAGTTGTTTGTGCCTTAAGGGCATTTTACTTTGCTTATTCGTTAAATTGTGTAGCCGGCCGGAGACGAACGCGGCTTTATTTCGGACTTGACTCCTAAATATTTGACCGTTTTCTCCCAGGGGAGAGTTTGGCCATATTGTGATATTTGCCCCAACTTTCTGTACTGGCGAGGACCTTTGTAGCGGTGTGGCGGATGGGTGTTGGGGGTGCTACGAGTAAAGTGAATCGCCACACTTTTTTCTGGATTAATATCGATTCTCCATTTGCGGAACCAATCGCCGAAGCGGTCGGCGGCGCTTTGGAGTCGAGTTGTTAATTGACTGAGGTTGCGATCTGAGTAAAAGAGCGCCGTGTCATCCGCGAAAAGCGCGAGATTGACGTGGGGGTCTCTAGGTATGTCGCTCGTGTAGAGCGTAAATAGCAAGGGTGATAGGCAGGAGCCTTGTGGTACGCCGGCCGTGAGGCGGCGGCTTGTGGAGAGGGTGCCCTCGACTCGATATCGAAAAGAGCGGTTCAACAAGAAGGCCCGGATGGTGTGTACGAGCCTATCTGGCACTTTGAGTGTGTACAGCTTGTAAAGCTAGCCGTTGTGCCAGACTTTGTCGAATGCTTTTGCGACATTGAAGAAGAGAGCCCCTGTACTGATGTGTTTGGGGTGGTTGAGGCCTTTTAGGATGTGCTCCGTTAGGCGGTATAACTGATCGGGTCAAGAGTGTCTAGCTCGAAAGCCGAATTGTTCCGTCGGCAGAAGGCCGTTGGAAAATACGTGCTCTTTGAGCCTGTTGTTTTAACAATAGCCGCTCGTAGAGCTTCCCCAGGCAACTGAGGAGGCTGATGGGACGATAGCTGGAGGGCTTATTGGCTGGTTTATTCGGCTTGCGAATGCCAATAACCGTGGCTTGCTTCCAGTCGTCCGGTAAGGAGCAACTGGAGAGAAGGGTATTGAAAATTGTCGCCAGTAAACAGATAAGCGGCCCAGGGAGAGCTTTGAGAATCTTATTACTTATATTATCTGGGCCCGGGGCGGATTTTGGTTTTAAATTTTTAATAATATCTTGGACTTCTTCGGGGGTCACTGAATTTAAAGGTTCGCCTTCCGGTGGAAGCGCAGCCCTAGTCTCGATTACGCGGTCCACCTCCGTTAGGTGGGCCGAATCGGTGTGTTCGCGCGATGGCGTACATTGCTGCTCTAGGTTGTCCGCAAGGCATTCGGCTTTTTCGGAGTCATCTAGGGCTACTGAAGCGCTATTAGGTCTAACTAATGGCGGTAGAGATTCGCAGGGGTCTGCTTTCAGACTGCGGGCCAACCGCCAGTAGGCGGTGTGCGATGGCTCGATGTCCTCTAGGAGAGTGTCCCACGTTGTGTGTCGGTGTTCCGATACACGATCTTTGACTTCTAGCTGAAGGCGTCGAAGTAGGGTTCGGTTCGATTCCGATCGGTATCGGTCGAAGGCGCGTTTGGCTGCATTTTTCTGTCTAATTAGCAGTCGCAGGTCGGGCGGAAAGTTAAACCATCGGTCGCCTGACAGTTTCACCGTCCGTTCCGAGTCTGCGACTGCGGAAGTAATAGTTTCGCGGAGACTCGCTATCGCTCGATTTGCGTCATCGAACGTAGCTATCGTCTCGGGTAAGTCTACTAAGTCCTGGGGGTCCAAGGCCTTGAGTTTGACCTCAAGACGATGCCAGTCCACTACGGATTTGGTCAGAGGGACCGCGCCGGCGTTCTGGCCCAGTTTACACAGGATGGGCCTGTGGTCTGAGTCTAGTTCATGGATTGTCTCTATCGACTCGATGTCGAGCGAGACCTCCCTGAATAACATTATGTCTAGGACACTCGATGACGCGTGCTGGTAGTTGTCCACCGTAGGATACCTAGTGGTCGCGGGAGCGACTATACTGAAATTTAGGTTATCGGATAAGCTAAAGAGATGCTTTCCGTTGTTGTTTGGGATGCTGTTGATATCCCATGAGCCGTGTTTGCAGTTTAGATCTCCTGCAATTATCACGGAAGGGCCTAAGTTAAGAAGCGTATCTAGGTCGCTTTGAAGGAGGGTTCTATTCCCCGAGAGGTAGGCTGAGACTAGTACAAGCGGCCTGTGCGGCTCGATGACTAAGTCACTGAGCCCACAGTCCCTCTTAAGGTTAAAAATGGCCTTACCTTCCGGGGTAGGGTCAAGTTCCACCATGACCATGTCCATAGGGACACAGGTTTGAGGGTGCCTGAGACGACGCACGGCGTGAACAGGGTATCCCTGAGTGCGGATGTCGACCTTAGCCATATCGACATCCGACTCTTTTGGGACGCCCTTAATTACGACCCGAAGTTTACGCTCTTCGGGTAGTGAGTAGGTGTGGAAACCTACTTTAGCTTCGCGCAAGTACTTAGTTACGCGTAGAATCGAGGTATACGCGGATACCCATATATGTGTATTCTTCGACCGGGGGTCTCGTATGTTATGGCGTTCGAACCATGAACATATCTGATGCCACTTTGCCTTCTCTTGAATTATGATTGGCGGCGGTAGCTTGATTTTTCGCTCGGAGGCGAATGTCGGTTCCGACTGGGCAGTCGCGGCTGCCTTTTTGGCGGGCGTCGCGGTGGGACGGTTTGACGGGGCGGCCTCGCTTTCGAGGTCGCTGTCGGTAGCGGGGCGTTTCTTGCCCTTTTTGCGCGACGGTGAAGCCGTCTGCGTTCGCGTTGTTAGCGGGGGTCGTTTCGACCTCCATGTCTGAGCCGCCGTCCGATTGTGAGTCGGGAACGACAGCGCGGAAGGGGGCCGAAATTGATTGCGCGGAAGGCGCGTTAGGATCGATCGCGGCGGAGGAGGTCGACGCGACGGGCGTTTCGATTGTCGCAAAGGGCGACACAATAACTGGTGCAGAGGGCACCGGAGATGGCGGCGAGGCGGCAGCCGGTGAAGCCGGTGAAGCCGGACTGTCGCTAGAGAATTCGACGACAAGGCGCCGTTCCCTCGCGAAGCTTAAATATTTTGCCCACATTTTGTTCCGTGTGGAAGCACGAAGCGGAATGTAAAAAAGTAAAAAAAAAAAAAAAAGCAGTAATTTAATACAAAAGTTAAGTTCTTTTTTCTTCATTGTCCCTCGCTACTTGCGCATGACGATACGTCACCGCACCCTATAACATGTTTCATACTATCATATAGGTATCCTAGTGAGTGACCTATGGCTTCCCACCAGTCAGTCTGACCCGCCATATTACATTTTTCATATCACATATTTAAACCTAACCCTCTCCGATTCCCAGCGGTACCTAGATTCTGCAAATTAGCCATTCGCTAGCGGCTTTTTTTTTTATTGCAACTGTATTGCTTTCCAACTACATCAGGCGCGCGTATTTTCAAGCGCCACTCTAACTAAAGTAAATAGTGAAATTTCATCACGACAGACACAAACTCCAAAACGTTTTACACCTTTCCAACTAACGAAAACACTGTAAATTCATCAGTGAAAATACAGTGGCGCTTCCAATTTATTTTGCCCGTGTTTCTGCTGTAACTGATCGTCAATGCAAAACCATAATGTTTTCAATACCGTGAAAAAGCCGTTACATTTTTAGCTAGTAGCTATAAAAAGCCTGATAAGATAAGAATTAATACTAAATGCTAACTTTTCTTAAATTATAAAGCCAAACGTGAAATTTACCCAATTTCGGTGGTCGCAAGAGTGTATCAGACGACAACTCAATGATCCAAAGCGGATTGGATTGAACCAAGATTGCATTTAATTAACTAAAAATTTTTTTTTAAATCGGCAAGCTGACGGCCAACCTCCAATAATAGAGAGGCACTCAAAGAAGAAGAAAAACTGTTTGTACGTAATTAAATCTGTAAAATATTTTTTACAGATTTATATTTACATAAAGGAGTTTATACATTCATAAGTTTAATAATGTACTAGTAAGTTGATATATATATATTATTTGTATCTCATATCACTACATAGTATAATATCACTACATAGTATAAAACAAAGTCGTCCCGCTGTCTGTCTGTCCCTATTTATGCTTAGATCTTTAAAACTACGCAACAGATCTTGTTTTTTCTACTAGATAGAGTGATTCACGAGAAAGGTTTATATGTATAATACATTGCACCCGTGCGAAGCCAGGGCGGATCGCTAGTCTAAAATAAAAATGTTTCTGAACGATAAGGTGTTTCTAAGGATAATGAACAACTAACTGTCTACAACTCCAAGTTTGTATGCAAGTGGGGGTGCTCAACAAATCAACATCCGGCCGATCTTTATTCGACTCGCGTTTGTCGCAACCCTTCCACGTGCAGTTGGCTGCTCACCTAATATTGTGATTTGGTTCCCCTTCGATGTGCATGCAATAAAAGAAGGAAGTCGTTTTGGGGAGAGCATACGCTTTTCCAATACACAACTGAGTGGTACTCAGTTATGTATTGGAAAAGCGTATGCAGATATGCACGCTGCACGAAAGGTAAGCGCTGCTAATTTTTTTTTAACAGTGCCCTTACTGTAGGATTATATGATCCTGTGTTGTAAGGACGTTTTACAACATAAATTTCACGTTGACGAACACCCCGATTCGAAACAATTATCTGTGGGTCTCACGAACAGTTCCGTGCGGGAATCGAACCCTCGGCTTCGAATCGAATACCTTGACAACATCGCCATCAATCAATTAGAATCAACTCAATTTTATAACCGAGAAATCTGTGCTTTGTGTACTTCTGTCATGTTTCTAAATTAATTTATAGGTACGTAAAATAATAAATAAAAACAAAAGTAGTCGTAGACACAATACTTGCGTTCTCACGATTCCCTTTTCCATCTCTTAATATCTTTTAATAAATAAAATAATCGAATAATTTTTTAATAAATAATTGATAGAAACTGTTTACGTTACTTAGTCAAATGATATTTTCCACAATTTATTTTAATAACAGACGATAAAAATTACAATATATAAAACTTAATTAATAGTAAATGTAATAAAAAAGGCTACTATGATATTTTAAATAGAAAATTTTCTGAATAAAAAGGGCAAAACGGGTTTTTCCGTTACCAGACGACAAAGACACACCCCATTTGTCATTGGTTACATCGCAATGGAATTTTCGTTTAATTATGACAACTGACCGTCGCTCCGGCCGCGTCGACCCTTCCGATGTCAATCACACTCGTGTTGATCGTTAGCTGAATTTCAATTTGGATTTAAATGTACCTACCATAGATACATTCAAATTAGTGATGAGGCGAATTAAATGAGTAATTTTTCAACATACATAGATTTTGTAGATAGAGAGATACAGAGACTTACTTTACTTAGACTGTATACATTAAACTGTGATAAGGTCATAAAGTGCATCTAATAATTCGGCTCAAAGCGCCGTAAAATAGAAGTATTAATAACTTTGTTCTGGTGAGAAATGTAAGCTAAACTTGTGTCGGAATCCAGTCGATCGATAAGACAAACAACCTCATTGCAGTTGCCGATGTTCAGTAAACACTTCTATTAGGCGAATTCGCTTGCTCTGAAACTGATCAAATGCTTATTATGACCTTTAAATTACATTATTAAACATTTAACCACATCATACATGGACATCGGTAAAAAAAGTTAAGTAAAAGCCTATAACATATTCCGCTGCTATCATGAATTAAAGGTTTGAATTAAAGGCAACACTGAGCTACCACGGCATATCGGTAAATTTTACTAAATAAAAAAAGTTTAGTAAATAACGTTTTAACGAAATTAAAGGTCGTAAAAGTCTGCACCATCTACAATCTGCACCTTTTCGTAGCATTAGAACATATGCAGGTCCATGCATGCCATTCACAATACATTTATGAAATAACCTGAAACAACTATCGACTATGGATAATAGCAGTGGAGATTTTTCTTGACGACTGAATCAAATAATATCCATTTTCCCATTACTCTGCACGGAATATGTAGGTCTGTCGTACGAAAAAATATTAACCGGTTTCACGGTATTACCATAAATGCTAATGTCTTATTTCGGCTACGTTGCTCGCCGTTCCCATTTCGGTATACATTCGCTTTAGTTGTTTTTTTTTTCTGTACGCTGCTTTACGTCATCTGTGTAGAAATGTTTTCAGTATTTTGAACTAATTTATGTAGAATACCACCATTTGCATAGGAAACGGAAGCCCCGGAATACGGCACAGAAATGGTCGCGGCAATAACTTTATGTTTTACAAACAAAAAAGAAAAGATATTAGTTTCATTTTGAACGACTTATTACACAAAGCTATTAGGTTGCATTTATTCCTGCAAGATAAACATCAGTGACATATTTACTTCATTGTTTATCTCTTTTTCTCAAATTATTAACACAATTCACAAATTGAACAAGTTCAAGAAGTTCGAAATTTAGGTGTACTACTTGACAGTCATTTAAGATTTGAAAGTCATGTTATAAATATAGTCCAACAATGTTATTATAGGCTAAAAGTGCTGTACCAAATACGTCAATTCCTGGATATAGACTTGCGGATCCATCTTTGCGAGTCCCTAATACTATCAAAATTAAATTACATATCTTTAAAGCAAAATACAAAAAGTTTCTACTTCATTTGCAAAAGACCGAGAAAAACCGATCATATCGCTGTCTGCATATATTATATATAAAGTTGCACTCAGTCAATTCAGATCACATAGGTATATACTCGTATTGTGTCGAGGATATGTTATATTTTTTGTTAATAATTTTTTTTTGTTATACTTTATTTTTGATTTTATTGTTCTTAACTTTTTATATTCCTTTTTTATTGTTTTTATTCTATTGCAATGTTATTTTTGTTGGCTGTATGCATGGAGCTGA
Organism: Iphiclides podalirius; assembly: GCA_933534255.1. Classification (NCBI taxonomy): domain Eukaryota; kingdom Metazoa; phylum Arthropoda; class Insecta; order Lepidoptera; family Papilionidae; genus Iphiclides; species Iphiclides podalirius. Next base: position 6,080,604 of record OW152825.1, on the reverse strand, counting down.
ACGCCAATCTTACAAGGTATCCGCAGAAAACCAGTGCCGTGGTATTGTCTGCCAGGGCTATATACTGAGCGGAGACCTTTTTGGTGCATACATTTTTACAATTCTAATGTTATTTCTTTTTTTTTTCCCCATAATGTAATGCGCCGAATAAATATTTCTTTCTTCTTTTTCTTTCTTCTTAATTTATAACAGAATATGTCGTGGCGACAGATATAGTTTTAGCCGACAACTTTAAAATTATTTTATTCTATGATATGTTTTTGCCGCAAATGTGATTGTGAATCAGGACATACAACAAAGTCATCATATAGGTACTCTATGCTTCACTTTGAAAAAAAAAAACATTCACTACAACAGCCTTTTGGTATAATGCATTCAGAACTAAAAGCCAATAGGGAAGCTGCCGTATCAAGGGAAAATCCTCCTTTATAGACTTTTTTGTAATTTAAATTTGCAACATAATATATTAATTTTATGAATCCACTTAGCATACACCCTATCAGATGTAACTCGAACATGTTGCATTTGTTAAACAAACGAAAACGATAGAACTTTTCGTTTGTTCGTTAGTTTAGTTCGTTTAGTTTATGAATTATGAACAAATTTTTTTTTAATTTATCCTTACAAATCCTACGTATTATTTAAAAATTTGTTATGCTCCCCTTGTTATCTTAATGCGTTATTTAAGCTATTTATGACGTTTTATTTTAAATTTCTAGCCCACTAAAATTAATCTGTTGCACAATAAAATTAACAGTTTTTATACAGTTTTTATTGCTAAAAACAAAGATTATTATAAAGCTTCTGTTATCATGTTGTTCTTCATCAAAGAAAAAAGGTATGTTCCGGCCAATATTTCAAGTGACCCATGACCGGTGCAGCACAAGGGCCGAGGTATCCGGCACAAAGTCGCATGTTGCCTTTTCAAAATTATATTTGACACGTGCGAACTGAAGTGATCTCTGAATATTGAGGATCTCGGCGAATAGCTAGTACGTGACTTTCGAGCATTTTACCCCTATACAATTTATTTAAGTAGTCATTCTGTATCAGCTTTGTAAATAGACGCTGACAAAGTCGTTCTTTTCAATTTTGCATTCGAGGACCTATAACTCGAAATTAAAGGTTGGAAAGCATATTTTTTTAATAATTAAATGTTTATGTATATAATAATTAAATGTTTATATATGCCAAAGAAAGCAAAGCTTGTACTTTACAATTACAAATTACAGAAAACAGAATATTGCGGCTGTGTGTGCGATAATATGTGATATATAAGTAGGAACGAAACCCAATTACGGATAACGAGATACTCCGAATGGGTAGAAGAGATTGTTATTTAATCCACCAGTATTGTTACCGACGTGTATGTGAGAATTCGCTAATAAACCGTATGGGTAAGATGCAGGTTGCCGCCATCGTTTTACTTTCAATTAATAATAACGGCTTTTCGTCACGCTAAAGGAAAATCGTTATTTTCGATTCATAATGAAAAAATGTATTGCTTTTGGTGCAAAGTCGCAGTAATAATTTCAGGAAAGGCGATTATATAGTCATACATTTAAAAACATCATATATTATATTAATATCCATACATTTCAGGGGCAAAACCTTATAAAAAAAGAAATGTAATTAAAATGTTTAGAGCTGTTTTATAGGTACGCAAAATAAATAAAGATAGATCTTTTAAATAAATAAATATCTCTCTCGCATAGTTGTTTTTACTTCATAATATTCTATATGTGTCTCTCGTTTTGATGGCTTGGATAGCGGTATGAAATATAATGAAGTTTTAAAGAATAGAAACATTTTATTTTAATTTATTTAGCCTGAAGAACCAAACGAATCAGCAAAGCACACGTGCTATACGATATGACTACAAAACGAAAAGGTTAAATAATTATTTCTATAACTATTTTTTTGTATTGTTTTATTATTAGGTAATTGGTTGAAAGTAAAACAGAAGAACCTAAATTAAATAAAATCTTCAAACAGCCAATGAATCATTGTTAGCGCTCTGAAATCTTGATAGCTCCGAATGGGGGCTGACCCTTCACAAACAGAGGCCGTGTGAGATGACCAAATTTACTTAGACACGAAAACTATACCGAGTTTCGCACTTTCGTACAATCGAGTGCAGAATCGTACATAAATGTTCTTTTTTAATTCCAAAATCCGAAAATTTAAAACTTTTACTTAATGTCAGACTTTAATACCTTTTTTTTATTTTTAATGTTTTTAATGATTTTTGTGATGTAATTGTTGAATATTTTTAAATGTAAGAAACAGTTTTGACAGAAATTTGTTTATACGTTTACTGCACCGTTATTATACAAAACATAATAATATTACTTTATTATGTTTTGTATAATAACGGTGCAGTTATCACTTAAACATTTTCTTTTCTGTTTTTTATTTTATCCATCTTTTAAAGAATTGTAAACAAAAAAAAATTAAATAGAAAATTAGTACTTAATTTTACAATCAGAAAACGATGCTTGAAAATTAAAGATATGAAATGATGTTACTTAAATCTAGCAAATTTTACAATATTTAGTCTAACCTCAAAACTATATTTGTGTATACATCATAAAAACTTGAATAGCGAAATTATAGCCAAAACTACGATTAGTTATTGAGTTAAAACACACTAATAAAATTTAACTACTTTCGTAGTCAAGTACTGAAGCTGAAATTACATATTTTCATAACATTCTTTAAAAATATTCAAAGCAGAATTAGAGGTAAGCTCCGAAGTTATATAAAATTTTTCTTTGAGTTCATTAACGCTGACTAAGGTAGAATATAATTTTATTATAATTGTTGGACTTGTTTAAATTATAAAAATAAGTAAACTTATTTTAAGGATTTTAATTCTATCTACATGTATAATCGTGGGTTTGTTGCTATTTTCTAGAAAATAGAGTCACATAATAATCACATAATTTTATTTCACGACCTGCACAAAACCGTATTTCATAAATTACAAAACGTTTTTTCCATTACTGTACGTTATGCTGCTTCCACTGCGAGGGTACTGCAAACACTACAGATGAATCATAAAAACCCCCAATAGTTTACGAGTACGACGAATTTTATGGCTCTTCGCAGATTGCCCATCGCTTTTGTATTTATTACCGAAATTGGTCTAATGGGAAGGAAATATTCCTAAAAATTCAAGCGCGCTACAAATGTTGCAAATTGAGTATTTAAACGTGATACTAGATAATAATGAATCCGTAAAAAAAAGCATTCTCTGTCGCATCAGTTAGCGCTAAATTGTGTTTCATTTATAAATGCTGAAAACACAGTGCGGGTATTAAATAACACAAATGTTTTGATTTTATTATTCGAGTATTGTTTATTAAATTTCTGGTTACGTCACAATAAATGCTGGTTTAAATGTTGAATACATTAAAACTAGCATTTATTGTTTTTACTAAAATAAAGCTTTTATTTAGTCATATCGAACTAGCGGGTTGCTAACAAAAATGCTTATATTTTGTGGAACGGTTGTTAATCTTCTTGATTTAGCGAAAATTTCTAATATAAAATTGCGGTCCTCGGCTTAATTTCATTACTTTCTTAGGTAAATTATAAAGAAGATTTTAAAGATTTTCTTATAATAAAATATTAATTTGTTAAAATTTGGAAAAAAATGGACGAAAATTTTCGCCACTTCGGGAATCAAAACCACTCTTTAACATGATTGCGATACCGACGAACATCTTTACGCATTTTATCTATATTGCTTTTTAAACAATGCTTGGATGTGCTATTAAATGTATCGTTCTTTATTTTCTCTAGAATATTAAATAATAAGCACCGATTCTTGGGAATTGGAAGATTTATTTATTATCCAGAAGACGATCAAATTCAAAGTTTCTTTACACAGTATAGGATTATTTTAAACTCTTTTTGAACTTCAAAATACTACAAGGTACTGCTATCGTCCTGTCCAAACTGGCAAGAAACCCTGCAGTCTTGTTATCTTTTTTATTATCCAAATTCTTACATCTTATTACCGTTTTTTATATGCAAAATATTTATATTTTAATGCTTTCTTCCGATGCTGACAATGGTAATGTTCATAGAGTATCATCGGCTAATCGTGCTTAAGAAAGATGAAAACATTTTAAATCGAACCGACTGAACAGTAACAACATAAAGTTGTCTAACTATCTATGTTTGTCAATACGTTTGTGAGTTAGGGGATTAGGTTGCATCGATTGCGGACCTAGCCGAGGCTCGAACTCCTGAAGGGACGAGCCCCCCTTGTAAGTCGAATCTTCCTTCTTTCGTTAACAAAGGTGTCGAATGCAGCGGAAAGTACGCCGTTATTGTACACCAGATACGTCATTTCTACCCAGTCTGTGGTTGCTCTTCATACGAAGCTGTCAATGCCACCGCGTTCAAGCAAACAACTTTAACAAAAAAATAAAGATTAAGTGACATTGCGACATCGACATTAGTGGTTACTTTGGCCTGGTCCAGGAAAGGACAAATTGCATTAGAAGAACTGAAAGAACATTGTTCATGAAAAAGGTTTCAAAATATAGTTCAGACTGCTTAATAACATCGTTTTTGGCATTAAAAGTATTCAGAATCTAATTATTCTTTTTTTTTAAACATAGCCCTTACTTTATGATAACATTATCCTGTGTTGTTAGGACGTTTTACAAACATAAATTTCACACGGACACACACCCAGATGCGAACTATCTGTGGGTCACACAAATAGTTGTCCCGTGTGGGTATCGAACCCGCGAACCCCGACGCCGAAGCCGATACCTTGGTGACTGCGCCACGGAGTCATCAGTTCGGAATCGGATTATGATGCGTGAGTTCAGGAATAATAACAGCTGTGTATTTTTTAATAAATCAGTAAAACATAACAAAACCTGTTAAGTAAATTCTTTGATACGATGCGTTGAAAACAATAAAAACATTTTGAAATTATTGATCATGTTGCTAAGTAAAAATAATAAAATGGGATATCCTATGATACGAGATATAATTAACACTATTTCTTATTCGAATCATATCCGTATTTATGTAAATGACCTGAAAATTTAAGGTAGTAGACGGACTATGTTATTTACTCGGAAAAATTACGTCTGTCTCAAAGTTCTCAAGCCTGTTTCATTGATAAATTCATATTCTAATCTGTGTTTTTCCACATTATATAATGAGCTGTTAATATAATAATGAGTTGTCAAAATCAAGGTGCGGACCTCCGATAAATCACAAATTTTCATGATTCTGGTGCCATTTTACATACATACATATTATTTCATATAAGTCTAAGATTTCATATTACTAAAAAGTAAGAACCATTCTCAGAAATAGTCCTTGAAAAGCTTGGATATCCAATTTCCTTACAATACGATTACCACAAACCGTGTACACATATTATGTTTGTAAATCTTACACCATTCTACTCGTAGGTATATGTCATCTATGTCTTTCGTCGGTATTTGCAGAAATTATGATAATTTTAATAACTCACCAAGCCAAAATATCATAACTTGTTATGAAAACGCATGACACCAAATAAAACTAAAACAATCAATATACTGCATAATATATGGTCATTTTAATTTTGTTCGACGCAATTTCAGAAATCAAGAAATTTGCTAATGAAATTGATTAGGCACAATTTAAATCAAATTATGATCGTTGATGTCATAGATAAATGAAACCTTTGCAAATTTGCCGAATCACAACGTAATTAACGTTGTGAATAAAAAAAAAAAATATTTCCTATTTTTTGTTTTCGCCTCCGTTTTCGACTGTAAATTTTAGTGTTTACCCTTTTTCACGCCGTGATAAACGGCAGTGTCGAAGCCGAGCTTAATGGGATTTACATATATGCGGTAAATCCTCACGACAAAGCCTTTTGCGCAAACATTAGCAGGATTCATCGTGAACCTGCGCAGCAAATAATACGTAGTCCTTATATCTGGTGGTTTCGTTTGCACCCTTTGTAAAGTGAGGCTTAGCTCCATAATGCCAACAAAACGTCGAGACATGTAAAGGGTTCGGGATTGCTTAATTCCGATAAAACGTAAAACGTGCCACGAATGAAGATCAATCAAAGAATTTGTCTCATCTTACCGATCTTATTGCGCTTAGTTAGTCTTCGCTTGTTGAAAGTAATAATGAAAGAATAATGAAAATAGTACGTAATGTTCTATCTAGATAAAATGATTAGTCTATGATTAAAGATATCGCTATTAATTGGGTTAATTCTTAAAAATAATTATTTGTGTACACATTTCAGAATTACCTATATCTATCTTACATTGACTATCTGATATGTCTGTCTACACAAGCATAGAATCTCAAGATGTCTTAACATAAAAATATCTTAACATATTTTAACCCTTACATTGAATTGCTTCAATTCTAAAGGTCTCTTGCCTATTTATAATATTTACGTTATTTCTGTATAACATCTACCTCTCACTACGAGCATTTTCGTAAATCGATAATCTCATGTCTGTTACTTGGAATCCAAAAAGTAACATATTTTCTAATCACAGTAAACAGCCTCTGTGACTATTGTTGCCTGTCGTAAAAAACAGTATTCTCATCATGTCAGTCAGTCGCGTTATAATATATCTGTACATAGGCTCATGGTGGTACGGTAACGAAATGCTGGTGCTGTGAGCCGCCCCCTTCAACGGTACGACTGCAGAATACTGATACCGCTTGAAATTCGGGGACGTTCTCCTGTATCCACCCCCGTCTGGGCCACTCGACTGTGAACGGAATCGACACTTTTTACACAATACGAAATCTACCTCCATTCGTAAAAAACTGGTTATATTGCACAATTTTTGCAAACCGTAAATTTACCCGTAGACGTTGAAGTTTTCGTTTCCGGTGATCTCCTTTTTAAGGAATATAACAGAGTTATTTTTTTTTTATTTCGTCTAGTAAGAAAAGTATTAAATTAATAATTATTGATATAGGTCTTTATTAAATTGGTTCACAAGTAATTAATCCTTTTTTATTGTTGTTCGCATTTGTTGTTGTGGTTTTTGTTTTTATGAACATGAACATGTGTTGTATTTAATGTAATGATGATATTATAACAATTGTAAGAACCAAGTTAGAACAATGCACATAATAAAGAAAGCGAACCAATTAAGCAGCAAAGTCTACGTTAATGACAGACCGTTGATCATTGTTCCCAGATCTCGGGCAGCGGCATGAAATATTTAAATCGAGGCGGCGATATTAATTCCGAAGTCGAATTAGCTAACGAACTGCTTTGCTCCAATTAAACGTTTTAGATAACAGTCGAAATTAATTAGAGCACTGGGATCGGTGATAAATTTTAGAAAGGCCGATGTTTAAATCGAAACGGGGTGAAAATTTCTCATGGGCTCCCTTATCTGTGATTAAATCCCTGTGGGTTATTGTTTTCATCCGGGAAACATATTTGTAAGAGTCGCTGATATGATTTACGTTTCGTTGAGGTAAGTACGTCACTTTCTATTGTCATCATCTGCCCTTATCCCAACTAGGTGGGGTTGGCCCAACATGTGTATCACGTTACTAGTGATTTTAGCTAGGTTTTTTACGGCCGCCTGCCTTACGTCAACCATTCTTGGGAACACTGTCACTATCTACTGAGGGCCTTAAAAAGAGCATACAATTGTTTCAATATTCTTAGGATACAAGTTTTTCATTTATCATTATTTCATTTCATTTCTTTTATCAAAAGTTTAAGTTGACATTTTGTCCGTACCAAATTCTCTGGATTAAATAGTTCTTAGTGAAAATAACGCCCGTGGTCCCATTTCATTTTAAATATTTCTTCTTCTTCTTTGATTAATGGCCTTTTAAATATTTCTTTTTATGTATTCCCCTCTCGGGGTATATGGTGTATGTAGGGTGGTACAGAAGAATAATTCATTTCGGGTGGTTTATGCGGTTCAATGACCTATCACTAAAACTTAAAACTTTATATCGTTGTGAATTTAACCATAAGTCGAACTTATTATACATGTACTTTGTAGTGTTTTTGACAATCAATAAGTAAGTGTAATGCTTCCATATTGAATAAAGATATTTTAATTTGAACTTAAAAAGATCCTGATGAAAAAGAGATACAAATACGAATAAATAAAACTTAATTAAATGTAATAAATTATGTATAAAAATATTTAATTTTTATACATAATTTATTACAACTTTGAACTTACATTTTCTATAAATTACCTCTCTTTTTTACACTTTACCAAGAAAAACTGTCTTAAAATTAATTATAGACGAATCGAATTAAAGAATGGGATTAAACAAAACAATATTTTTATTTTTTATGGTTGCATTTTTCAAGCACTATACATGCAAAGATAATACGAATAACATTAGAAGAGCAATATAGATAACAATTTAGTCTAATAAATAAATTAGTCAGTTAATCTAATCACATTACTTGATCCTGTCAATTTGTTAAACTCGGTTTCATAAAACCCGATATTCAAGAGAGCTTTACGCTCACCGTTTTGACCAACCTGATGATAAAAAAATAAACATATTAATAAAAGTCAAAACTAAAACAAAAAAAATAATCCTCATAAATTTAAAAACGGGCAATACTGGCATAGATGATTTGTGAATATTACAAAAAAAACATAATAAAACGCGCAAGGAATATTTACTATTTTATGGTGAACGCGACTTTTATCGTGATTCAGATTTAGTGGCAAACGATTGGGGAGGCTAGGCGATTGTACGATGTCCGCTATTTCCGATTTTACGCATCGGCTCACACAGACTCAAGATTTATACGCTATATATTTTAGAACGCAATAAGGAAACGAAGTTAATATTTTTTAAATAATGTTTTCGTATACAGCGAATAAAAATAGAGTTGATGACCTAGACTTTGTTTGACTGAACAACGAAATAGGGTAGCTGTACGAGGAGCCAGTGCTCGAGAACTTGTTAATTGAGTGAATTAAAAAATAACGAACCGCATGCAACATCTAGTCGTGAACTTTCTTAAACCTAATTCAAGCCACTATTGAAAAGTTAAACATTTTACTTACTAAGTTCAGAATTCCATTGTGCCAATTCCTTTGTATATTTATTAATTGTATTTTTTTATGTTCAACCTTTGGAAACGAGCGGTTCACCTGATGTTCAGTGACTAACCGCTACCCATGGATATCAAAACACCTGAAGACATGCGTATGCGTTGCCAATATTAAAAAAAATTGGGCCCCGGTTACCTCACCCACTGACACAAGAACAGCACTATTCCCATTTGTGCAACAGTCGAAGCTGCTGTATGGCCTTACCACGGGATAAGGGCAATGAAAAATAAATACACCACCTCACAGACACATCTTCATCGTATCAAACAAATATCATATCCACACATTGATTTTCGATGTCAGGCGAGAGAAAAACACTTTGAGTGGCAATTAACATAAACCAGATTATAAATACAGAAAATTGCAAACTTTTTACAGGATAAATAATTATGTACGTGTTCTTACACGACGTCTTCTTCGCAGAATTCAACATTAACGCGAGGAGCGTAGAAATTAAGGTCACGCACCATGCTCCGCGATTATGCCGAAGGGATACAGGTTGTAAAATATATTACGACTTCTGTGGTACTTCCCCAATCTAAGCATGTTAGTTTATGTAAGTTTGTATTGCTCCACAACTATAAAATTTTAATTTTCTACAAATTTTAATACTCCAATCGCAAAATTATAATTATAGATGTTCTATCTTGCATTCAACAGACAGCTTTAAAAACTTTTCATCGTAATTTCAATGCTGTACCAGGACTAAAGCATTTTCATAGGAACTAACTAAGCATATCTTTTACCCGGCCCAGCTTTATCCTCCATTACCTTCTTCGGAATAGATATTATGAACCCCTCAAATACAAAGACGTCCATAAAGAACAAACAAGTGCATGTCGTCTCAGAGACGTCGCTATGAATTCTTTATGTGGTAAAGCCAGGCCACTAAGCGTGTTTTGGCGGTGAAAGCTCCATCTTTTGAGTTCCCTTAGCAGCCGTTTCAGTGAGCTCGGGATAAACATAAAATAAAATTGAAATATAAGTCAGAATACGGCGTTGTCACACATTACCCTTTATGACTCGTGAGCCATAAACTTCATAAAGTTTTCTCGTAGTCTGTAGCGCATGTTTTATGAGAAACAGTTAAGACACAAATTTCAAAAAACTCCGTTTTGTTAGTGTTCAGAAGTTTCTAAAATATATCAAAGGAAAAAGAACAGGTAAAAAAATTGTTTCCATGCATATATCCGCGAAATCATAACTAGATAATATTTTAAAGATAAAAAATGGAAATGGTAATGGCCTCGTGGCTTCATTTTCAGCAACGAGTGTGTCAACTATTTGAAAGATTTTCACATTTTTTAATATAGAGAAAAGACTTTAAGACAAGTAGTATATTTCAGTATTGTAGTAAGTAACTGCGTAACTTGATAATTAATTTTACTCTATACTAAGACCTCTTGAATTTTATTGAAGTACACTTGAAACAACATTTTTAAATTCACAAGAATCAACGTACAGTCGTAAGAGTCGTATACACAAGGTAACAATCTTCTGCACGTCCCCTTTCATCTAGGAGGAAATAAAAGAAACGACACGGTTTGTTGTCAATAACATCAGCAGGTGTCCCGCAGGGATGAGGGGTCATTCACCCTTACACAAGGCTTGTATTTAGTGCTTTATTACATGCTGTGGTTAAGGGTTACGGGGATGTTGTAACGCAATAAAGTTTTTATTCCCGGTCCGAATCATGAGTTTAGTTTGCCAAGGAATTTATTTTCATTATTGCAATGCTTTATATTTTTCTGTTATTTCACCAAAATATAGAATTAGTGAGGAAACTATTGGAGTCTGTTGAATGATGATTTAAGTTATTGTTATTTGATTAATAAGCTCCTTTTGTTTATCTTCTGATCTTAATGTAAACCTGGCTATCAAAAAATCAATTGTTCAAAAAGTCATAAGGGGTGAGATTTTCCTTTTTAAATAAGATTTTTGTTTTAGAAGCTTCACATGTAAAATATGGAATTCAATAATTGGATAAATATTAAACGCTTAGTTAAGCGCGTAGTTAAAACTTAAACCGTTTGTAATTTAGTCTGCTAGAACATCAAGGCTATGATGTTGTTTCTAGTTGTGAAGTTTAACATACGAGTGTTACACGATTAAGGTGGGGAGAGAGCAGTGTGTGTTCGCGCAAATATTATCGGTTTGACAATATTGCTGTGCTGATAAAACCCGCAGCTGTCATGGTGGTATTAATCAGTCATTGTTTTACTTGAAATATTCATACGTTCACTGTGGAAAATTATACCTCTATGTCGTTACCTTTATACGTGTAATATGAAATAACGATGTATAATCCTTTAGGTTTTACCGCGTTTTTAACACAAAATACATATAAAAATCCATTTACCTAATTCTCTACCTTATATATATTAAGTAGGGAGTGTACATAACTATATAAACTGTGTTAAGATTTTACTACATTCTGAAATGAAAAATAATAATTTATAATTATTATGATGATTTATCTCTCAGAACCAACTGTGCGTAGGATTCGAGTAGACACAAGAAATCATTATAAACACAACTGTAATTCACTCTCTCATAACTAACCCAATGCCTGTGTTAATAAGCTAAGAGGGTCTATGGAACAAAACACAAACATAATGCATTGAGGTGAAACTGTTAGTGGAACGCCATAAGAAGTAATGGATATATGTGTTTATATCGTAAAGGAGAGTACAAAGCCAGACGTCCCTGAGAGACGGTGGGAGCTTTCGGAACTTACGCGGCAGCGGACCTTTAATAAATTTTTTATGTCAACGTGATAAGGGGACCTTTACTTCTATACTTTAGACACTGTCATATCTTGTAATATAAAATTATAATAATACAAGGATTATTTTTTTTCAATGTCATATAAATAAGCCATAGTAAATGGTTTTGTTTTCGGAATAACTTTAAGTTTAGATGTATCACCTAAAGAAACGTATTAAATTCTGAATTTCTTTCAATTACCTTACTGTAGTGTACTCGACGTCAATACTTGGTATATAAGCTTGTACTTAATTTCTTTTTGCGTTAATGTTATCCTGATTCTCTTAAGTTAATGTTATCCTGTGCTGTAAAGACATTTAAGGTGCCCCAGCCAATAAGAACAGCATGTGCAGTCATATCCGCCCGTTATACATAATATGCAGGCGATGGGCCGGTAAAAATAATGCCTTGCTCTGCTTAGCACATCGAGCTTTATAGAGGCCAACTTGACTTTGGCTTCCAAGACACTTCAAAGTTATAATGTTGTTGTCATAAAACAACCACAAAAACTCAGCAGCGATCTGATTTATGGGTGATTTCTTAGATGAAGTTATTTAGAATTGCCCAATTACATTGGTTGTGAATTTTTCTTCAGTTGATACGCGTTAAACGTAGCTGCATAAAGCACAAAAGTTGAAGTTTTTTTATGTGATTTTTGTTTAAATGGCAAACGAGCTGGCGGTTCATCTGATGTTAAGTGATAACCGCCGCCCAGAGACATTTGCAACACCGATTGCAGATTTGTCGCCACCTTTTAATAATGTGGGCCCCGGCTACCTCACGTACCAGACGAAACGCAGAAGTGTAACACTTCTACTTTACGCCGGTCTTCTGTGAGGTCGTGGTACTAACCCGGACCGACCTGCCCATTCGTGCAACAGAATACTTTTGCTGTAAAGTATGTTAACAAGGTAACGAAACTTATAAGTTAAATAGCAATCTTGTGCCCAATTACTATAATAGTTCAATTATAAGTAGGCGCTTAAATAATTATATGTACCTTGTTAACATACTTTACAGTTGCATGGTCCAATGACAGTTGAAGTAAATTAAAATTTATAATTTATAGTAAGTCTTAGTATGGTGAGGCCATGCACTAGCTTCTGCTGTTGCACGAACAGGCAAACTGTTCCGGGGAAGTAACGAGGTTGCCTGAAGAAATCCCTTCTTCCCGATAAGATCGCCAATTTTACATTTATCTAATTTTTGTTACTACTGTAATTTTTTCTAGTGTTCAATATCATATGCTTTATATTATATTCATAAATTCATGGCCCCACAGTAAAACAGAGTGAAGTCGAAGTGTTATACTTTTGCGTTTCTTTTGGTGAGTAGGCATCTGTTACTCCATAAAAGTTGTACATGTCCATTGGCGGCGATGATTAATTAATATCAGGTGTACCAGCAGTTCGCTTTACCAAATACTGACATAAAAATATCAGTAGAAAATTATACGTCAGCTAATAAATAAGCTAGAGGTAGAAAGAAATCACTTGCCAATCATTCTGAAGAAACTAAGAAGTTAACAAAACATAAACTCAGAAACGTCGCGTCCGTTCACGAACTTTGTACGGTTCGAATAAATTGCCGCATTCTGCAGCGCAAATTGCTTTAATATCCAGCCGTGTTTGATATCAAACTGCTCGCATTTAGTTAGCAACTTGTTCTGTAAGGCAATTACAAAACTACGTCGCAATGCAATTCGTCGTCTAGGAGCAAGCGAAGAAATCATAAGGTAAGACAAATTAAGGTGTTTCTCAACGACTTTGTGCACCTCTCAAAGATCGACTTGGAGACTGGAGTAAGATCGAATTTACTTTGAGGTTTGCTAATTTGATATCAAAGGAAAGCTTCAAAAGTATTAAAGTTGATTACCCTTTGTGTAATTAATGTCGTGTAATGAATGATGTTAAACATATAAGTAATAAATATCGATTATGAATTTACGTTTTTTTAAAATCTCGGCATAAAGTAATGAAATATATTTGGGAATAGGAGGAAATTATAAACGTGTTTCATTCAACCGACAAGCTTAAATATTCAATACCATAAACTAAATTTATTGGTACGACTTCTAATACAACTTTTTGATTATCTTTAATTGTTTTGCGTGACATTGATTCTTAGGTTACTTGAAACAAAAGCTGATTTAGTAATATCCATACATATATCATGTTGTTCGTAAAAATGTTAGTAATAATTTTTACTAAATCCTAAAAATATTTAACTATTATTAAAAAATATTTTTTTTATAAAATATTTAACTTAAGATTACCCAGTAACTACCCATTGTTTCTGGATGAGACTAATTTTTGCGGATGTTTGCGTGAAAAGTTTCGTGGGCGTATCCGCTTGAAGTTGCAGTGCATCGTGAGCTCGACGCGAATCCGTCGTCAACAGGCCGCTCGAGTAAAAAGACTGGCAGATTGCTTTAAAAAACCGGACAAGTGTGAGTTGAATTCGCGCGCGAAGGGTTCCGTGTCACCCGTACCATTAACGACCATTACAAACGGCAAAAAATCATGTCTGTGTTATGGGAGCCGCGCTTAAATATTTTTTTTATTCTGCTCTTTAGGATTTGTTGTTATAGCGAGAACAAATATATCATCTCCAAAAATTTCAACTGTCTAATCACGTTTCATGAGGTTCAGCTTGCTGACAGACAGACAGCGGAGTCTTAGTAATAGGCTCCCGTTGTACCCTTTTGGTACGGAACCCAAAAATGTGTAATGTTTTTATTGATCCATACGCCTATTAATTAAAAAAATCCAAATCTCCCAATCCAACCCTACCGTCAATTCCAGTAATGACTATTGCCTTTGTCACAAAAATCCTCTATATAATTAATTAAGTGACAACAATACTATGGCGCCCATTGGCTGAATTTGGGGCGTCTGTCAGGGGTCATTTTGATATTGATAGCGTGGAAGTTTGCTTTACCGTGGCCAATCGCAATCGATACCCATTACCATCTATTTTTGGGGGTCGCCTGCACTACATAAAATATTGTTTGCTAGATAATTCAAATTGAAAATTACTTTATTAGAGAAAAATTGGCAAATTATTTGGCAAATTATTTAGCAATGATCGTAAAGTAAAGAGATTAATAATATGCACATTTCTAAGCTTATGCAGATGATGTAATGCT
This sequence comes from Iphiclides podalirius, assembly GCA_933534255.1. NCBI lineage: Eukaryota > Metazoa > Arthropoda > Insecta > Lepidoptera > Papilionidae > Iphiclides > Iphiclides podalirius. The sequence continues at coordinate 6,065,577 of OW152825.1, read as the reverse complement.
TTTTGAGCCTTAATAATTTATGATTCATGACTAAAGTCCCTGCTAATAAGGCACACCTGAAAGACCTTCTCTGTTTCAAAATATATACTACAACAAGCTCATTATTTTTAAAGATTTTCCGGTCAATTGTGTTAAATAAACGAGGAAACAAAAACAGACCGAGTAAAGCAAATAATCTTCTGCGATAACAAAAGTAGCTTGTATAAATAAAATTACAGAAAAAGATATAACAACAATGGGAAGTAACGGGCAACGTATAAAGAATAATATTTTCCTTTTGGTATTCTTAGATGGAAATTTCCTAGGGAGATGATATCTGTCGTGTAACAAATCATACCATTGTCCTACGCGGGACCCTCACTGTGGAAAGATTTTTCCAGTCCATAAAATTAAACATTGCTACGGGAAGATGAATGCTAAGTACCAAAATTTCATTTATCTGTCTTATGGTTCAAGGCTCAAGTTTACTTTTGTACTTCAATAATTATAACGCGGTATTCGAATACACTTTTATTGGTATGAAGATGTTAAAAACATTTTTGAAACCCAATAAGGGTACTGAAAGAAATAAATACCTTTTTACGAAAAGGAACACCTTTTCGAAGCATATTTATTTCATATCAGATAGCAATAAAAACTTTTGAAACAGTAATAAAAATTTAAGCCGTACAGAGTAATATAGAATAAAACCTACAAGCTGTCACCTAGTAAACTTAACACGTCATAGAAGCACCTAATCACTGGTGTAACAGTCAGTTAAAATGCGTATTTAACGTATGATTTAATTTCGGCCACACAAGGCGTATATTAATTTACTCCGTCATATAGTAGGCTAAGGTACATATGTTTCATATACAATTGCATACACTCTTAGCTGGAAAACCCTCTCTTATATACTTACTCCTCACCTCCTTCCAGACTCAGCTGCGTGGTCAAGTTCGAAGTACATGTAGGCATTAACTTGGAGACCCACCAGTCGCCAACGGTCCCGTATGTTACGTATCTATTGAGCATTTAAAACTTGTCCCACACGAGTGCATAACTTTGAAACTTTATAGACAACAAGGCAGACTGGAAAATGAGATTTGTGCCTTCGAATTGTATTTTTACTTCGTTATGCTATTTTTGTATTGGAAAAGATATTCTTTTCAAGAGCTTGTTGGATTGCGATAAATAATTATAAGTCCGCTACAAAGTAGTTACGGCAAAAGTAATTAAAGGATTGAGACTCAAAAGTACAGATTTTACTTAACTACCTGTCATCAATGCATCAGTCGTAAAATAAACCACAGTATACTGTTATGACCTTACAATTACTCCTATTACTGTTACCGTGAATTAGATATATTTTGAAATATACTGTTACACATACTCAATGTAAATATATTTTCATAGAATATGAGTAACATTTTTGAACAATGTTGAATGATAAGAATTTGATGATGACTTTTCGTCTACGTAATATTTGTTGTGACAAAATAGTATTATTAAATCACTCTAATCCCTGGCATGTAAGATAGAGTTTCTTATTTGATAATACGTTCTGAAAATATCTAATTAAATACAGGAAATCCGTACGAATGCCTCAAGAGCCTATGTACTGTATGTTACGGACTTCTTTTATTTATTTAAATGATATTTAACACTATTATACATGAAATAATGTTTGCTCCGGGTACGTATTTGAAAATGTGGCTAAATAATTTACCATGTTATACATTTACAGCAAAAACATAGGCGACATTCGGCAACAAGCCGTGTTAGTTATTCATGAAGGTAGTATTGTTGGGTACTGCACATTACATAACGACTCCAAGGGGTGTCATAATTAAATTATAAACTTTTGTCGGCCGTGCGCCTCCCGCAGGAGGGTCAACTTGCGCTTTAAGTAAATGCCGTATCGTAAAACTTTATTACGTGCCAAATAAAGGGGTTATAAACTTTTACATTTGTTTTGTGAGCGGTGAGATTGTTAAAATAAATGTTATTTTAACAATCTCACCATTTTGTAAACAAAACAATGTACATGGAACTATTTTACTTATATCTTCGGGAAAATTTCGATTTTATTTCCACAAATTACGGTCGAGACAAAAAAACTTGATAATAATATATACAACATAAACTGTATATTAAGAATTTTAAGACTTTACGTTATGTGGAGTGAAGAAAGAAAGAAAAATATCGTACAATTTTCACAAGTTACGATAATTATTTATCTATAATCGTTTTAATGAGTAGTTAAGTTATAATAAATACCTAGAGTTAGTGAGCTTTGCCCGATGCTTTTGGCATTGAAGGATTTGTTTTGCATTTTTTAAGTATTCACAATTGCTTCCGGTCCAAACCATGGTTCAAACTTCCATCTAAGGGGGCCCTTGGATCATGCCGTGCTCCCCCTTGTTAGCAGTTCGAATTGTCAATCTTTTATCATCAGTCATTAAAAGTCGGTGTCACCGTGTCACCACGGTGACATGACACTACTCACACTTATTCTATACAGTATGCGCTTCGTTTACCCACGAACCTCCTCCGACGAAACTGTCAAAGCAAAACGGGCTAAAAGCAAATTTAACTTAGATTTTTTGTCATGTCTTGATATCTCAAGACGGTGGAATCCTCATCATCTTCAAACAACTAACTGTTTAAAACTGTTCTATTAGTTGGTTGTACTTCTGGACTGATCTTCATATTTTAAAACATTTTCAACACTACATAGAAAATGATTTAGTTGGAGCCTTTTTTTTTAAAATAATAAATTAAACAATAATACTGCTTATACATACTGTAATTTTTTTTGACGTCTAATTCATGAAAGTATACCTCGTAGTAGAAATGGCTGTTGTACCCTATAATGAATTTATTAATGTATACGGGTTTTAAGGCAAACCAATCAAAATTACTAATTACTACCTTATTGGAAGTGTTTTGTTATAACAAACTATGTTATAAAGAGCTGTTACACACAGCGATGTTTCACTAAACATTAGAGAATAAGTATTCAGTGTTAAAGATATATTAATCGTCTATTCTTATAACTTATAATTAATTAAAATTTTAAATAACCGGGATTAATTCATGCGAATTTGACAATTTCAGTCATAGCTATCACATCGGTTTTTGTGAAAGTTATTATTGTCCACGAATTTAAAAGTTGAAGACGTTACAAATTGGGAAGCAAAAAAACCTTGGTAAGATATTATTTATAACACGTAAGACGAAGCAATTCGTGTGATGACATTCAAGGCCAAATTGATTTGCAAACAGGCAATACGCAAATCAACGTTATTGTTTGAATATAAAGTGCCTAATAAAAATATCTAGACTTCAATGAATGAGGGTTTTTTTTTTGTAGAAAAACTGGGCAAACGGGCAGGGCTTGCAAATGCGTTGCTAGCCCTTAAACTTTTAAGGATACTTTTAAGATAACATAGTTCACATGTCCAAATTTAAAATTTAAAATTATTTCAGACTAAATATTTTTCTTTACCATAAAAATGGTCTTTATTTAAAGTTACTATATTAAGAAATATAGTGAATATTTGTGGGTATGTTTACTTTTTTAAATCATTTAATTAATGTTTTAATGAAGATCTTACTTTTAACAAATAGTTCATTACTAAAAGTACCACGTGCGTGTAAGTCATAATTATTTATTATGTTTATATATCATCCCTTTCCATAGAAAAATAAAACACATTTAACATATATGTAAATGCAAAATTTTTTTCAGCGAATAAGCTGATGTAGTAATGTCATTGGACCGGATAGGGTTAAAAAATAAGCAGAGATTGAAAAATAACATCTAAGAACAATTTAACTTGCGTGGTAGTTAAAGAAAATGCTCTCTTTTGAATAATACAAATACTTCCATCGTTCGTTGACAAAGAACATCAAACGTAAAAAGGAACAATCAGGAAGCAAGAAACTCTAGTTACGAACGGTTCTCGCAACTATTTTTATTACCGGGTCGCTCTGCGTTATTCAATTCCGCTTAAATTGTGCAAACCGTGCCCTGAGCTAAATAGTTGGGAATGTTTCTCTACGTGACCCCATCAAGTGACGTCCCAGAGGTTTCTTGCCTTCCACCTTTATTTTCACTTTTATTCCGCAGCGATGTCCCGCCTTTTATTACTCGCATTATTCAGAGGTAATTTCACGTGGTTGGAGAGATTCATTACTTTATTCGAGGTGGGCGGAATTTGTGTGACGCATGAAAACACTCACTCATAGAACTGGCGTCTTTCTCTTATACGTCCAATACACGTAATGAGGTTGCTATAATTATCTGAAGCACTATAAGTATTAGAACTACGAGATCAAGGGAGGTTAAATGAATTCCGTAAAAGTAATTTTTTTTCATGGAACATTCTTGCTCGACTACAAAATAATAATAATGGAAATATAACTAAACTCTGGTTATTTTAGTAGCGGACCACGCGTAGATCGTACAAGTTATTTTTTAAAATTTTATTTTCGTTTTCATTGTCAACTATTTTGACCATTTAATTCATTTAATCATTATACCGGGTGGATATTAAAAATATTTGTTTAAAACATCCCAACAGCCCCTAAACAGCCTGTTAGACTTAAGAAAAAAAAAATTGTTTTACTTTCAGTGTTACGCTTTACCAATGACAATTTGGTTCGTATTTAGTATAATAGAAATAAAGCCGTGATAGCTCAGTGTCCGGGCGCTCGCCTTTAATTTAATATACTCGAGCAACCTGAGTTCGATCCCCGGTGCCAGCACCAATGAAATTGTGAATTTTAAGTGCTGAATTATCACATGCTCAGCGGTGAAGGAAAAAATCGTGAAAAAAACCTGCATATTTTCGAAAAAATAACAAAAAAAAATATTTTGAAGTCCGCCAATCCGCAGTGGATCTGCGTGGTGCAATATGCCCTGATATCCTCTGTACAGGGGAGGCCTTTTCTTAGCAGTGGGACATCTATAGGCTGATACTTTACTTTACTTACTTTTAGTATAATACGGGCTTGGCAATTTAAATAGAAGTAGATGTAATACTTCAGTATCGCGTGCAAAATCCGAGCAAAATTAAACAAAAACGTACCGACCGAGTCCGAAACCGTTTCACAAACAACATCTGCCTCGGCTAATATTCGAGCATTAGGTGAGATTTGCTCATACAACCGATCGGGTCAATCGCTTGGCCATCTGCGTCGGATCCGAGGGTAGCGAATTGATTGCTGCTCGGCTAGAGATTTTCACGTTTCCAAATGAACTTTAGGGTTAAAAACGATGAGGAAACGAAAGTTTAGACCACAAATCGCTATTGCAACGTGAAAAAATATTGCAATAACCTTTTTATTTTATTTGTTACAGTTAATGAGGTAAGTTATGTAGTGTGGTGTTTTGTATTGAGCTATAGGTTGGCCCCATCTATTAGCTGGGGCCTTCTAAATTGATACAATGTCAGACGCAATATTGTTGGAATTGCTACTATATTATACTATTATCAAGTAATAAATTATAAGATGATCGCAAATATCTTTTTAACTCAATGAGCAAAAATTTCACCATAAAGTCAAAGTAACTTCAATCGTTAATTCCATATTAATATATTCACAATAAATATTTTTACACTTCATTATCTAGTCCCAAACTAAGCATAATTTGTGGTATGTAGTATGGGTAACTGATAACCACTACCTGAACGTATTTTTCTTTTCTTAATCAATACATATTATACATATTTAAATACCCAGACTAGAACTAGAAAACACTATTTTCACTACACAATATTTTTCCAGTAATTTGGATCGAACCCTCTGGCGCAAGAGACATGGTCACTATAAATCAGTCAGACATCAGTCGGGTCGTTCTCATTTATGATTAGCTGATAAAAAATTTTTGGCAATTTTAGAGTTAATTACAAATATCATATTAGTGGTAACTTGGATAAGTCTCCCTATTTATTGTTAAGTACTGAGCCACATACGTCATTCCTCAATTGCATCTCTATATGATTAATCAAAACCAAACCATTATAATTTTCGAACAATGACGCTCGTTCCACTAATGCCAAGCCAAACAGACTCGGCACAAAATGAATTAAACAAATCCGAAACCTAATCAAAATGCGTCAACGCGAAACAAGGGGCCCACGTTTTAGGTTTCCGCTAAAATATCTGTGACAATTAGAGCCTCGTCATAATCCACCCCTGTTTACCCACAGGCCTGGGCCGGACTGAGCAAACAAATGCCGCATAATTAGATTAATATGTTCAGAGATAATTTTTCCTAATTTGTAAAGACTTAAGCCTTTCAGCCGACATCAAAGGAGCATGTGTTTGTGATAAATAATTAACTCGGAGTTCTCATTAGTATCGTAACAGGAACGAAATTTACACTACAGAAATAAATTTAATGTTGTTAAAGAGAAAGTGTGGAAATTTTTTAATTAACTATTATGTCCTATCCGCAGTTTTCTTCGTGGGCTTTAAAAGTACTAAGCAAGACCAAATACGAATAATATACTTTTAGCTTATAACATACTCCAAAATAATATACTTTTAGCCACAAGTTTGGGTGAGATCGCTCTTTAGCGATAAGACCTCTTTACTGTTTTTACCTAATAAGTTTTTCTTTTAGTAGCATTTCTTTTTATGTTTTTATGGTGTTCAATAAAGTATATATAATAATAAAAATAATTCACTCTCAGCTGACACGTATGGCCAAAATTATATGCCTAGATAATTTTAGTCGTTTCAAAATTTTGGTCGTTCCGTTGAAACGACAGAAAGGCAACGCTTATCCTTAAATGTATTTCGGTTAATTTTATTTCAGTTTGATAACGGATAGTGTGACAAATAAAGAAACAAGTTGAAGAAAACTGCATGCAAGAGTGAAATTGGATTGAATAACGGTGAATAATAAGATGTATTTGAAGTTGAAGATTTTTTTCATTGAAATTTTCTGTTAGTGCTTAGGAAACACAACATTTCGAAACCACTGACCTTTCAGCGAGAACAAATTCGTATACATAACTAAATATCACGCTAAATTATTTTTAAGAAAACTACAAAGGTTATAAACATTTTTTTTGCAAAGTTTGGATTTACTGCAACTGATTCGAACCGCCTAAATTTCTAAAACTTTTATGTATAACAAAATACGTTTTTGATTAAAACTTTCGATACGAATAATTCACATGAGATCCAAGAAGATTTACTGACACGTACAAAATTTACGTCGTTATATAATGTTCAATCATAAACTTCGCAATTTTGAGGTTAAGCTTAATATTTGGAACGATTTTATTGCTTATGGTTTATCCCCTAGTGCGTAGGACGAGATAATAGCGCGCCATTTTACACGGCCCGTACACCGCCTCCCCCGCTCAAATCCATAGTTTTGGCTCGCTTTCTCTTTTTTATTTTAGTAATTTGTTTAAAAATAAACATATTGGTGATAGAAAAAAAATACTAATTATTTTTTAACATTAAATTTGTTCAATAGCAAAGGTGTGAGATGACAAGCATATAGCTTTTTTCTTCTCACTCTTACTTATAAGAATACATTAAGAGAGAGTGAAATTTATTAAGTAAGCTCATAATACTTTTGCTATTCGTCTGGTATGTGAGGTAACTGGGGGTAATTTTTAAAAGATGGAAATGCATTAGAACCCCAAGGATGTTGCATGATCGGCAGTTATCACTTAACATCAGATGGACCACCAGTTTGCCACAGTTTCACATAAAAAAATCGCCAGCTACCACCACATGCAATCCCAGTTAGTTCAGGGTAATCGGTCAATACAGTTCAAGATAATCAATAAATATGTATAATATTAACGTAACCAGGTGAATTACGTTGAAAAAAAAAGTTTTATTAGATCTAAAAATATTTTCCCGCTTTATTTTCTCCGTTGACGTTTTCCAAATACACTTAGATGACGGCGCGTCCCTTACGGCCAATTACGTTATCGAATCCTGCACTAGCTCAGCTGTTCAGAAAAGTTTAATCTCCTTTGACTGATGAGTGCAACACTTCGCTTTGACGTCCATTATACTCAGCCCGAGCTACGCGGGCCAACATAATAAGTTGTTACGGGAAAGTTTATTGGTTATCGATTCGTGTTAAGGCTTAAGAGGACTGCAGGAGCATTTGTGGCGAAAGAAAACGTAATATGTTTTAGCGGCTGCTCTCAGAACGTGTATTTAGGAATTTAAACGAGATACCTTTATCAAAAGATAAACGTCTGCAACATAACATGACTTGAAATTAGATTACAAGGCCCTATTCTAATATAATTATAAAGGCCTTATTATGGTGATAAATTTGATTTTTTTCTATCCTTTTATCATCATTTCAACGTGTTTGAGCCCGCTGCCGAACATAGGCTTATGGGGTCGATGTTCTGTCCTATTCAATTAAGTTATAATTTTTGTTCAAAAGGTTTCCTACCCTTTGCTTAATTTTAACAAAATCGCAAAATTTTAACTATCACGGAACTTAAGCAGGTGGCGGCGTTGCACATAAAAATTACACAAGACATTTTTATTAAAGCCCAACGGAGCACTACGTGCTGTTTCTTTTCTAACGCCGAAGCACCGTATACAAAAGCTTTTAATATTTACCAATATTTACCTCGAACATTTTATCACCCTCCCTGTCTGCAGCACTGGGGTTGGCCTGAAAATTTGATGGATAACATATTGCTATCGGGATGTCAATAACGGAACTAAATTGATAGAGCACGTAGGATACAGGCTTCATTGTGTAAAGTTAATATCGGCGAAGTTCGGTGTACTGTTAGCATGTTTAGACAATGCACGCTTCAGGGCTATGTTTGCAACGTTCTAAATAGCGATTAGAGATGCTTCCTTTTAGTGCTAACCTCACTCAAAAGCCATATAATTGGTATGCCAATCAAACTCAATGAATCTGTTGTATGATTGTGCATGTGTGCTCAGCAGTTACGTACTTTTTTTACCAGAAGTTAGTGAAGAGAACAGATATAATATAGAGTCAGATTGCGTGATTACTCAGCTACTGCTAGGGCGCCGCACTTTGTGGGTTCCATTCCTAAAGGACTAGTATTTATGTAAGTAGTTTGTTTTCTGTCTGGAAATAAATAATCCATGTGAAATTTATGTGTGTGAAAGTTATGTAGGTGACACAGCCCAATATTATCCTACAGCGGAAAAAAATCTTTGAATTTTGTCGTTGAAACAAATTTGCCATCGGTAACCGCATGGCGAAAAAACAAGCCGACTTCGGAGTTATATGAGAAAAAGTTACGAGACTAACAGTTTTTTTTAGCATTGCTAGCTATGATTGGATAGAACGATCAATTGATGAGCAGCAAATGATTTCAATTGATAAGGTGAAATATAACGAAGAGAACTAATGTAAATGACCGCCAAGCTAAAGTTATGGAATATGTATTTTTTTTTTGTTGTAGTTGAGCTTGTTATTTGGAAACTTATTATTTATTTGTAAGTTTATTTATTTATTACAACGTAGCCTGCCGTTGACCTGATGGTGACAAGTTGGTGAAGACAAGGAACGTTGCTGGCGTATTGCCAACCACTGAGAGTGTGGACCTGTTACCTCACTCATCGGACGAAGCCGTTTATGTAGATAGTATAGCTACTACTATGACTACTAGTAGTCTAGTTGGACCAACTTCTGAGAAGTTCTTTCCAAACATGTGCAGCCCTACACGACGCGTAGGGCTGTATCAAGCTCATTATGTCTAGCTATCTCACGAGTTCTGCGTTCGATAAAGCTTTAATAGACTACGGACCGGAAGCAAAAACATACATAAAGTATCAACATAATCGGTGAAATACTTCTTCACGCCAGTCTTCTCTGAAATCGTGGAAATGTAAGCATATACATTAATTGTAATTATTACGATACTTTCCTATGTAATCTTTTTCACACGGGCTGATCTTTCGGTCCCATTAAAAAGTTTAATATTATGTTCACGATTAACCTATTCATGTTCGTTTTCAAGTCAATATCAAAGTATCGACGTCAATCGGGGCACGTTTCAATTTTCATTCTTTATTGGAGGGCATTCGCTATCTGTAGATAATCCGTATCATCTGCTACCAAGGTAATTATTTAAAAGGGAGCTTGCATGTAAGCTTGTGCGCGTGTCGGACCCCTAATTGTTGCGTCGGATAACCAATAAGAGCTTATAGAAGGGCGACCACTTTTATTTCATATGTGGAACCACGTTAACCTTTGGCAATTCAAGTTTATCCCTTATAAAATTCGTATTCTGCAAAAGGTTATAAAATTATATTGAAAAAAATATTTTTTCAGTATATTACTAAAATATTAGAATGCTCTTTCATTTACATTTTAAATGAATTTTAAAACGGAATAAAATGGTAGCCAATATTCTACTTGCTCCGTTTAATTTGTTAATTAAAATAACTCTTCTAGAAAAAGATCAGTCGATATAGTTTAACATACTTATTTTATTTAGTTTATCTACATAGCTATATTAAGACTAGACATAATAAGAAACACTAACTAGGTTATTCTTAAATTTTTTCACTTTACTCTTTCTAATTCCAGGTCACCTTAAACGAGCGAGAGTTTGGCGCAAAGAAGAGATAAAAATATAAAGGATCACTTTCAAAAATTTCGTAAAAAAGGCATCAATTCCCGGTATACCCACGAGATACAACACGCATTGTGCCCCTAGCTGAGGCCTGCAACATAAATTATAAAGCGCAGGGTGCGTCATTGTTGCCCCTTACTCCTCAAAATGTATCAAACCACAGCGATTGACTGCGCCTCGGCCATGACGCATAGTTTTTGACGACTAGTCGTGTCAACTATATCGATATCATTACCCGAAATTGTAGTTCGAGGACGTCATTAAGGGCCGTGAGTCCAAAGAGTTATTTAAGACCATGTTGCTGTCTTTAAAGTACATTTGACAGTAATTTTTGATGGTTTCGACTTTTGCATTACTTAAAATCGGAAATAAGAATCAAATTTCAATTATATTATGTTGTCTTCGTTCATGTGTTGATTGTGCACGCAGCAAGTGATGTTGACACTTGCTGATACTTGACAGCAAATATCGACCATTCATTTGGTTCTACTTTAATATATGTTATTTTATCGATACTTAAGTCACATCTCTACTCTAGTAAGTGATGTTACACAACATTTGCGACATTGTTCACAAAACTGCGGGCGCAATTGTCCCCTTGCAGCCCCTCGCAAAGGATTACAATATAATAAGAACGCCGATTAATAAGCGTGAAGCTATACATAACAAATTTGTGTCGCTTCTGTACCAAGGTACCGAGATATCTCAACATAACACATACGAAAGAATACATCGTTCAAGATGGGTATGGTGTGTGTGCATTTGAATTTTAAAACGGTGTCTTTTATTAGTTCTGATCTCTGTCGCAGCTCACGAGGTGTTTAACGCTTATTCCTGATTGTAGATAACTTTGTATTTGCTACTGTGAAGCTACGTCAATGTTAATGTGTTCTTCCTTACCAAGAATGATTTAAAAGTCTATAAAAAGAAAGATAAAAGTGGCACATCTAAGATTTCGATCAAATTTTAGGGTAAGGTCTCTGTCAAACGCTACTAGAGTTGGGTTGTGAACATATTCTTTTATTTTTATACATAACATATACATTGGTTTCTTTTACGTAAAAGGAATATCAACTCAGCTAGAAAATAAAACAAACTACTCTTATAAAGACATTTATTTTTTTCATAAAAATGCGCAGTTCGGTTGGTACAAAGATTATTAAAAATCGACATTCTTAGAAAAGCTGAATAGTGAGAAGACATACATTAAGCCTTTTTTTAACTTCTTACGTAACTAACAAGCTTTTCAACATAGATTCTAAACAGATAGTGATATTTTTACGTAATTTGAAGATTTAAACACTAAAAAATATAAATGCAAATTTTTAATTTAATATATAGAAGTGAACTAGAGCTTCAGAAAGAAACCGAAATAACCATAAAAAGATAAAATTGTAAGTATACAGTAGCAAATTTCTAATCACCGTGTGATGTATTAATATCAAAGATATAGTTTACTCAAACTTTTTGTTCTCGTAGTTTTTAAAAAATCATACTTCTTATCTTATAAATGCGCAAATCACGTTGTATAATAGATCCACCAAATTACTAATTGGCGATATTAACGTTACAACGTAGCTAAAAGATATGAGAAATAAGGTATTATTTCCTTAGAAAACGTATAGACATATTATAATAAATTACATCAGAGAAATATTTCTAAAGGAAACCCGTTACATTTATCGATAAGATTACAAAACAGGAAATAACATTAAGTATACTAACTTATACGTCTACTGTGAAAAAAGACTTTGATACTGGATAACATAACTATGATATTCTATACATAGAGCAGAGATCTCAGTTCCGATTAAATATTCTATGTCAGTAATAATAGAGTTGGACATCATACTGATACTTGCAATGATCGTAGATGTTAAATTAAAATAAACTATTTACAAAACTATTTGTATACGGTATTTACAGTACTAGTTCTAAAATTGTGATTTTCTCAATGCTTAAGCTAATTTTTGTAACAAATGCCGCTGCCAAATAAGCCTCATCGAATATAATATATCTTTTTCTCTTGTAAATGTGTCATCAATTCACGCGATTCTTTTAATCGCAAAATTTGCGTTTTATCTAGTTATATAAGTTGTTGGGGTCATTTATAAATATTCGCAAACCCGTGACAAAATGACTGAGAATATATTCCGTATAAATATTATGTTTTTAAAATTCTTATTGCTTAAAAATGTATTAGAAGTTTGTGACAGTGAGAATATTGTGTAAAATAGTGTGATGCAGCTAGGTTTTCATAAATGTTGTGTTATTCAAAAAGATATCGAAAGAGGATGGAGCGTATGAGTGAGTATTTGCCACAATATGTGCAATAAATTCTGGGTCTTTTTAATACTATGTACATTTACTTATATTAAAAATACCCTCATGAAAATTATTCATATAGCTGAGAAGGCACGTTTTGTACCTCGTAAAGCAGGATAGTTTATCATTTCGATAATATTAGGTAGTTTAAATAAAATTATACAAAGTGATCGTTACACGGGTAGATCTAGGAATACAATAAAGCTGGTTACACACTTAGGAATAAAAATGACAATTCGTCTTTTGGCAGTGCCGAATACTGATCACGCTCGCCACAAACACACAAGCTTTAGTCGTTAACCAATAACGTATATCGATTATAAATATGTTTAACACTAATACCTCTTGCGTTCCGACAAGTTAGTAGATCTATGCGTCAAGCTGGGGCTGAGTAAGGTGCTTTAGACTGCGGAGTTCTTGCCGATGATGGTGCCACTTGTAGCGTAAACACGACGGCCGTCGAATTCGACGGACGAGTTGCGTTTTATTGCGTCTTCGCCCGTATCTTTTAGAGGCTCCTTCTCGTCTCTGCCGAATTGTTTAGTTCTCAATTAGAAAAAGTAATCAAGTCGTCACGTCAGCACGAGACATACGTCAAATTCGCGCTAACTTTGACAGGACCCGTAGTATAGCAACGAGATAGTTGTTGACCTCCAAAGTGGTGTCCACTATTTTACTAATTGATAATTATTTACTAATTTCTCTATTCAACAGTTCAGTATGTAACTTTAAAACTTTTTCAGGTTAAATAAAGACTAAATCTCTCTTTATATTCCTAGCATGATCAAAATTTTTTATCTATGTTTAAAACCGGCATTAACACTACAGATATAACTACATCGTGCGAAATCTATTGCAATCAAATTTTATCTCAAATTATTTTATCCAAAGTACACACACTGTTAAGTAATGTAGCCAAAAATTATATACACCAAACGCATATTATGTACAAGCAATAAACATAAAGCAGCGCAATACTGTTATACAAATAGAGCAACAAAAATAAAAAAGTAAATAAATGTGAACATATCTTACACTGGTGTGGTCGGGATATAGCTATACGACCAAATGCCGCGTGGAGGAAGAAAATATATCTTTATTAGTAAAGGAGTGCTTAGATGCAAACGTGATGTTATCAGACTGTACAAATAAATTTTCTCGATATGACAAACTCAACCAGGTCAAGAATGAACAGAAAAAAAAAATAGAAAAAGGGAACGTTACATTGCCGTAAGAGATGTTCCGGGCAATTTAACACGCTTCACAGACGAAATTCTCGCAAACCCGACGCCTGAGTTCACGTTTCCAAAATGGCGGAATTTTGAGCGTTTATTTTACCAGGCGCATTACTCAAACTACGCAATTAAAATAGCTGTCATACGATACCAAAATTCAAACCGGCAATATTTACAGAGGCTGTGACGCTAAGCTTAGTAGTCGTTCAGTTTAATATTTACAAAACGGCCGGCCTCAGCGAAAAGTCACGTTCAACATTTAAATATTAAGCTGTATTCTTCTTATTTATTTAAAAGTATTGCTCTTATCGTTCTTGATATTCAATTAGGGAGACTTTAATATACAAGAAATAAATAATTGCCAAAAGTTATATTTTAACTTTCGTCTCATAAAATTATTACAAGTGATGCTGTCGAATAAAACTTTTAAATATTTTGAAATAATTTTTTTTCGTATTCTTGATGTTTGAATTTTTAAATCAAATAAAATCACCATAAAATGGAAACGAGAACACATTTTACATCATGTCTGATCTTAGGTGTGCAATTTTCGACTGAATTAAAAAAAAAATTAAAGACGTCGACTTTCACAAAGGCCGTGCCGTATACAAACGAAGCATGCAGGCAATGTTTCATAGTGCCTTACGTTGGGGTCGGTACGAGCTTGACGGGCGGCGGCAGGGGCGCGGGGGAGGGCGGCGCGCGCGGCTTCATACTGCAATAAGGGAGCGGGAAGCGCCAACCGTACAGACTAGCGGGCAGAAACATCTCTCATCGACACTAACACTAAGACACGGGAAAACGGAAAGGGAGTCCAGGGGCAATGTTGATAAAAACAAGAAGGGAAAACTCTATATTCGAATGTCGATGATGGATAAATGAAATCGGTCGTAGTAATAGAACGGATTAATTGATATATCTCACCTTCCCAATTTCGCCTCGTCCTCCTTGTGCTTTTTAGCCCGCTTCCCACAAATCGTGGCGATAACGCCTTGCCTTCTGAAGCAAAACAGCAACAGATCCACAATTATGAGGCAGATGAATACGCCGGCTAGTGCCACACCAATGATCGTGCCACTTGAAAGGAGCTGGGGTGGGGCAAATCCAGAGCGTTCCACACCTGTTGAATTGGCCACATATTAGAACCGGTAAAGAAAGTATAAGCAAGAGCAGTAGACAGACTTTACTACGTCAATTTGATTGGTAATGTTAAATTGACTTTATACCATGTCAATGTTTACTGCTCTTTCGCTTGTTAGTGAAATGCGTTGTAGTTGTTAATGTTAGATGTCATGGTAGCGACTGCAATATATACGATGTTTGCGCCAGTGCAAAGGGTATGCAAGTGATTTTCTTATAGTCTGCAATTCTTACTAAGCATTACTCATATCATTCACAATTAATTCTATGGTGAACATAGAGTGCTTTCAATTCAATAAAACGTGCACCCAATCACCGATAGAAAATGAAAATAGACAACAGACGCAAAGGGGAGTACAAGAATTTGCTTTGTAGAAAGCGCTCGGTCGGTGTGAAATGGGGTTTGAATGAGACTGAAGTTATGATGAATGATGATTGCGAAAGTCTATGAGGTCTATGATGCACGAACATGAGCCTTAGAATTAATAATTAATTTAACAAAGAAAAGTTGTCAAGATGCGAACATTCCAAATAAACTAACTGTTGAATGCAAAATAAACATTTCAAACCCCATGACAAAATCATTTCGGTTTATAATAAGCGAATCTACAATATTGTTATTAATTTTTATATGATAACATACGATACATTAAAATAAAGTAAGTTACTAAAGACCATAACCTCTGTTTTGAAATAATGTAACCTTTATAAATCTAAGTTTTGTGATGTAGACTGTTTAAAGACGCAAACAAGTATATGTTACACATTACATATATTTGAAAGTAAAAGAAAATTCATAATAACAATCTAAATCACAGTTTTCCACATTAATCTGACACAGAACAAAACCTTAATTGAAACGACCAAATCAGGAAAATTTATAAATTGGGCCAATGTTTTGTAAGTAAAAATTTTGAATTCCAAAATACAATTTGGAGTATTTATTTCATTTGGCAGTTTCCATGATGTGTAAAAAAATTTGATGCTTTAGACTACTTAATATGGCTATGTATCAAGGGAACCAAAATCAAACAAAATACACAATAACGTGATGTCATCTAAAATGACATTTCTAGACACAATGTAAAATATTATAAGGAATCGAATAAATAATGCATTAATAATTCTAGACAATTAACCATGCTGATGGGATTGACAGATCTTTTAGTGATGTGACATGAAAGGACCACAACCCAGCAAGAAGTTCATGCAGTATAGTAATTAGTTCATTCTGAAGAATATTCAAATAGCAGGTATAAACTCTACTAAACATATTAATATAAAATATATTTACCTAATGTCAGTCAGGGCGACACAAACACACTTGTCAAATCAAAGGGGACTTTGGATTGGTCTCTTGATAAGCATCTTGACAGCTTTCTTTTTTTTTTACTTTGTACATATTTTACATTTTGTATATTTATGTAATAAAAAAAATGTATACAGTTTTAGAATTGTGTAGGGGTTTGTGGGTAAAAATGAATGAAGTTGATTTTCTTTTGCCAATAAATTGAGTAAAGACGTTTAATTTTTTGTACTACCTTCATTCACTTTATGGATGTAACTCATAAATAACTTGATTCGTTTTAGAAACATTTATTTTTCACATTGGTCGTGTTCTCGATCTAGTCACAATTCCAAAAGTTTCCGTTGAGCTTTCTTACTTTACTTGCTTCATGATTTCGGGACCAGTAGTGACATCCCGAGGTTTACAGGACAAACTCTTTAATCTGGACGATTATTTTTACAATTAGCTAATTTAATCTAACTTTTATTCGAAGGAATAAAATAGTCGTCAAAAATTCGCACACAAGTGTGCTCTAACTACACCTGTTTTAACTTTAGTACTAAATGCGATCATACATTTTGGCAGTGTATTAATACCGATTTATGTTCTACATAAAAAGTTAACATACATACTTATACAAAGAGTGTTTAGGGATCATTACAACTTTAGTAAAGCCCAGATAGAAATTTTAATTTAATTCAATAAAATTTGAAATGTTCGACAATAATCATTATAAAAATGTATGCTACATGAGCTTCAAAGGCTTAAGGTGCATCATTAAATGATATTTTCGTTAAAAACACAAGGGATAGTCATACTTATATTTATACATGAACAAATGGTTTTATCACAAAAATTATTCCTAATTAACAGTCGTCTTTGGACTTAAATAGTTTACTTGAATATTATTTTATTATTTTAATAGGTTTTTATTTATATTGCGAAATATAAAATCAGAAGCGTAGTTAACACGTCCAATTTAGATGGAGCCCATTGGAATGTGCTTGTACTTCCATTTGGGTTACCTAAAAACATTACCATACTATAAATCTTACACGCAGAATTAAACAACTTCATTCCTATGCCAATGAAATTAAAGTGAACGTAAGAGCAAAATGAAACTTACCGGATATTAGAAAATAACACCAACATAAATAAATTAAATTTAAAAATGCTTAGTAATCTTGAATGTTTTAAAAATAAACTTAGTCATGCACTGAAAACTAACGTCTATACAGATTATTGACGCACATAGTACTGCATTTATAAACTTAATAAATAAACAGGTGATAAATAAAGAAAAGTTTAAGGATAAAGTTTTGTGAACCGTGATAGAATATGTTTCTATTATTAGTGATAAATGTTTCGAATGTAGCGTCTGTTACTAATGGGAATCAGTAAGATGAAAAGTGAAAAACATTTACATGATTTTTACATGATGTATAAAAAACTTAATCCAATATTACAAAAAGGTAAGAATTATACAAAAGTTTACTTAATTTAACATAAAATTGTACTTATACAAAAAAACATAACACAAAATAGGAGGGTTATCTTGTAATCATTCGCATTTAGAACAGAGTTAATAGCAACTACAAACACTAACACACAAGAGTCACATAATTAAATCAGAAAAACAAACAAACGAGGTGGGAAATGAACAGAACTGAAACATATGAGGTGGCGACGGTTGACGTTGACTGCGTATCGGCATAGACGTTGTAGAAGCCAGCCTTGTGGGGTTTGATATTTTCTGTGCTGTACTCACCGAGGGCAGTCTGGACATAGAGTTGAGCGGGTAAGGAGTAACCCAACACGTTGTGAGCACGGACTTGCATTCTATAGCGGGTGTCAGGATTCAACCCTCGGACCTCGTAACTGATTGCCTCATACGACTTTAGCTCTTCCACAACGCATTCAGAATCTGAGGCTACTCTCCATTCACCGCTTACTTTTAATACCTATAAGCATAAACAGAAAATGAAGCTTTTGTAGACAAAAGTTATAAAAGGTTAAAGGTAAAACTACTTACTAGGCAGTAGCTAACTTCATACATATCGATGGGTTCACCATTATGGGCTGGAATTTTCCATTGCAGTTCAAATCTATCTGCAAATTTGCCGTGAATTAGGGATTCTGAGCTTATAGCCTCCCTCCATTTTGGTTGCTCCGGTGGAGACCTAAGAGACAATTTAATTATATTTCAAGGTTTTTTTTTATATTTTAACATTCACTGGATAAAATCTTTACCTTCTGGGCATGACAACTGTTATAGGAGCACCCCAACTACCAGCTCCAACTTGGTTGACAGCAGCAAATCTAAAGTCATATGTGAACATAGGCATAAGGTTTTCGACGATGTACGGTGAATTGACAGACCAAGTCCGATTCATAGCCAGATTCCAGTCGAAATTTCCGTTTTCTTTGTACTGAGCTGTGAAAGCAAGCGTTGGCGGATTCATGTCTTCAGCTGGTCCAACAATGTTAAATGACACCGAAGTAGCTGTAATTGTTTCTTGTTTAACCTGAAAATGTAAGGAAGTGTGTTTGTTTTTATTTATATTAATACTTCAAAAATTTTGGTTTTTCAGTTTTTGTCTAAGAATGAATACATATGGTTTAGACGCAACTAAATATTTATTTTTATTACGTATATAAGAGGTTTTGTTGATTAGAATTTGCCTAGGTTTTGCTTACTAATTTAAAGGTTTATATAACTACAGTTTTAACAAGAAGTTTTAAAAGAGAATAACAGCTCGTCGACTTGAATGTTGTATTTGTCGACCTGACTTCTCAAATTATAAGTAAATTTCACTTTTACCTGCAAAACTGGGCCAGGTGGGAACGCTTCTCTTAATTGTATGGTATGTTCTGCTTCACCGAGTGTATTCGTGGCAATGCATTTGTAAATTCCATACAAACTACGATCAGCCGGAATAACAGTAACGTAGCTAATCGGTCCAGAGCCATAAATCTTCACATGTTGAGATTCAATCAAATCATACTCGTGAAACCTAAAGACAAGTTGTAGGAATAAACAAATAATATTAAAGAGTATGAGTGAGTAGCTTTAATAAATTAAAACCCAAATTATTTACTCACTTCCATTTAATAGTAGCGTTGGGAATACTTTCCGCTATGCAGCTAATGTTAACCGGTTGGCTGTTCCAGCTCCAGATTGGAACGTTAGACATATGGTCGAATGAAGGCCTGAATTGAACTGTTAAATGACCGTTTTTTCTAGCTTGTCCGCCTTTAAAAAATCAAAATATGAAATAAGTATTAATGTTAAAACACAACAGTAAAACTAAGTATAATATTTCCGAACATACCCTCGTTTTCAGCAACACATTCATACAATCCGTCGTCAGTTCGGTTCAGTCTGAATATAGAAATAGCGGCAGTTGATTGCATTTGATCACCTGTCTGATGGCTGGTACTCTCGACTATAATTCTGCAAATAAACAGGTAATTAACCTTTACCTAATCGAGATGTAAAAATAAATATTTCAGTTGGGTTCTCAAGGATTCGGGCATATTTATAAAACTATTTTAAGTAAAAAATGGTTTCGTCAGTGGTTAGTTACGACAAAATATATTAATAGATTGTACAACAAGCTTATCATACCTTCCTTCGTCGTTTGGTCCATTTAAAAATGGTTCGTTGTTGCTTAGTTTTCTGAACGTTATACGAGGAGCAGGTCTACCGGTAGCCTTGCACTCCAACCGGCCGTCACTCTTTTCCGCAGCAGTCGTGTTGTACAGCTCGAATATTTTAGGTGGTACCAAGACTTCCACTTCAATCTCCGTTTCATTTTGCCCGGCTTGATTAACAGCACTACAGATATATTTTCCGTAATCGCCAGCTTCCACTCTATCAATGGTTAGTAAGCCTGTATTGTCATTTACGCTGTATCTTGACGTAGTTGCCAAATTCTGAAGCAATAATTTTATTTAGTGGTGTTGCAAAAAAAATTAAACGGTGGAATTAAGGATTGGAAATTACCTCTCGTGTATTTGCCTTTATCCAAGTATATGTTGGAGGTGGTTTACCTCTTGCTTTGCACGTAATCGCTGCTGATTCTCCTTCTTTAATTTCGACCCGTGGTTCACGCTCTTCCATTTCAGGAGCGGTGTACACCTAATCAGAATAGAAAATTATGTTATTGGAATTATGTTATCTACAGATAGCACACATTTGTGTTTCTAGCAATATTAAGGCCATTACCTCTAATTTGATGTTCCTTTCAGCAAGTTCACCGGTCTGTATTACAACCGCACGACAAGTATAAGTTCCATCATCGCTTTCTTCAACATTTTTAATTAACAGCCCATTCGCGTGAATAACATACCTATCGGATGTTACAATCTATAACGGGGAAGAAACATTTAATTACAGATTTAATTATAAGTTCTTTACACAAAAATGTAACAAGTTGTTTACTCACGGTTGTTCCTTCTTTAAACCAGTCAACAGTAGGTGCAGGCTCGGCGGTAACTTCGCACATGATTTTAAAATCCTTTCCCTTAGTGGCAAATTGGTTCTCATTCGCATTGACCCATGTTATAGCAACTAAAACAAGTAACAAGTGTCAACAATCGTATTATCTCGATTCATACGTCAATCAAGAAATATACTAACTCATATATGAGATTCAAACCTCATCTGTAACTATGAGATGGTTTTGTTGTTCCATTTATGGTACAAATCAAATTACCGGTTAACTTACGCAAAGCCGATTAAGTGGTTCTTAGCTGACTAATAATTAAAAGCAATAAATATTGTATTTCCATACCGAAAGTGTCCAAAATAACGCTGGCGCTGAGCGGCATGTTGGTGTAGGTCGCGACACAAGTGTAATTGCCTGCCATTGCGGGAGTGATAGACGATATGTACAACAGTTGTGACTGTTTCGCTGGGATGGCTTCCGTGTAGATTTCGGGTCTTGTTCCAGGGCTGTTTGAAATCAATCAATTAAAATCAACGCATTGCATGCCAAGTCTGAATGATTGGTTCTATATTTTAAAATGTAGAAATATCTTAACTTCACTAAAAGTCAAACAGTACATCAAATTAAACCAGTTAGAGACAATCATTAAAATGAAAAAAAATGTATATTATTTGGAATTTTCTGCCATTGTCTTTAAAAGCATTAAATTTTTCATTAACATGACTACCTTGACCTGCTTAAAGCTAACAGCCATTAATGATATTTCAAAGTAATAATGAAATGGCAAATTTATTTCAATTATAATACTTTCATAAGTTACTTACGCGGCTTCATTAATGACAAATCCCTTAGGGTCTTTCCATTGCGGTTGTGTGACTAGAGCGGGGTCCATAGTTTCAGCCTGGCAAGTCAGCACCACGGACTTGCCCACGGCGACGGTCTGCTGTTTCTGCATCGGATATATCCTCAGGATTTGCGATGAACATCCTGAGAAGAAAAAAAACCAATTAGTATTGAATAAATGAATGAACATGATGCACACCAAAAATATAATAAATAAAAACCAGAACTTAATGTGGAAGTGATGGGTACAATCGGCGGCCTAATTACTAAAAGTATGTTTTTCGTGGCCACCTTTACCTTTACCAGTATTCTTTCATAAACTACGTATACATCGTTATACCTAATTTATTTTCATGTACACACTAATTTTTACAAACATCTACAAATTTTGAAATATTTATGGTACTAATTCTTCATACATCTGCTTGTTTGATTATTTTTTACATATATTGAACTAAAGTATAGCCTATACATTTGCTACTTCTTGGGAAAGACCTCTGTACAAAGGGTATCAGGGCATAGTCCACCACGCGACACAAGTGCGTATTGGCGGACTTTACATATCTTCGAAATAAGTATTTTTGTTATTATTTCGAAAATATGCAGGTTTCCTCACGATGTTTTCCTTCAGCGCTGAGCAAGTTATAAATCAGCACTTAACTGATCGAACTAAGGTTGCTTGACTATATTGAATTCAAGGTGAAAATCCGGACACTGAGCTATCACGGCTCTTTTATTATTTATATGAACTGAAAAAATAGACTGAAAATAAATACATTATTACAAAGAAGTGAAATTAATAATTGTAGCACAATATAGAATTATTGGTTACAAATCCATTAAAAAGTGACCAACGTTGTAATTCGTAGTTTATTTAAAAATCTTGTTGTGAAACGTTTCAGCTCAAACATTAAACAAAAGCTTTAGGGAGCGCGGACCACAAAGCTTTTGGCTACGCAATTCTTTAATTAAGTTTACCGCAATTTATTCTGTGGCACGTGACTGAACTGCGCATGTTTTGGACTTTTTATCAAGATCGCTTTTAGCAAAATTTTTGTAACGAAGATGATTGCGTCGTGAACCTGATTTTATTTAGGTTGTATTTAATTTAAGAACAATATTACTTTTTAGACTAACGACATTTACTCGCTTGTTATTTTGAGTTGTGTTGACATTAAAATGGTTTTAAGATCTGACGAGAGTTTAAACGAGTTAGTCTTTATTAACACCGAGTACATAAAAAAGGAATCTTATTATTTTTAAAAAGACATATAACATTTAAGTAAAAGTGGTCACTTTTGAAGAGCGTGTTTCTGAAGGTTGGTAGATAGGGAATCCCCGCTTATGTTTGAAAGGTAACTCGAGCGCCCTCGAGTCTATTCACGCGCGTATCTCTTCTTTACCAGGATTTTGAAGCCTCAGACCGCTGCATGAATAAGGATCTCTTTTGAATTTTGTTAAGGCATAAATTTATTTTCTTACACAAAGCGTTGCCATTTATAGCCGCCTTATTTTTTTTCGATACCACGACTTTTCGCAAATATTATTTGGCTACGCGTACATATTTATTCACAGGGTTAGTAATTCTCATATTTAGGTTTTAGTCTTATAATTTATTTTGTTCATGAAGAGTTTCTATCGACACAAATGCTACAAGTGGATTAATATTAGGAAGTACAATAATATCTTGAGAACCCCCAGGATAGACTTGTTTAAAACAGTGTCGACAAGCTTAAGACAGAATTCCTGAAATTATTTTCCGAGAATACCTAATTACTCACCAAAATCCAAATCACAGATTGTTTTTATTTATTTTAACTGTTTTCATCAGTTCTATTGTCATATAGATTTCTTGTTCTCCCCGCTTCCTTGTAAAAACTTGAAAGAGTTAGTAGTTAGTCCATGTAATTTCATATGTTGTCGAATCATAACTAAATTTATTGCACTGTTTAGTTAATTTTTTTGATATTTATTAACATTGTTATACTTTTGTTACACTTTAATTTTGTAACAAACAACTTTTTCTTCACTATATAATTCTGAATACCATCAGCGCCTTTGAGTGTAATGACAGTAATGAATAGTTGATGTATATTTAATTTCTTTAGTTTTAAGTATTGTACATTATGTTGGCGTTGACTTTGAAGACAAGTCTACTCAAAACTGAAGAAATGTAAAAAGTCTTTTAATTGATTAAATAGGAGTTACATGGATATAAAGGATAGTAAAATCTATATTATGTCTAATTGAAAACCCAACAAACAGGGAAACGTTATTTTTATAACTTTAGATTTTCTCTTACTATTGTGCACCCATAACAAAAAAAATTTTGAAATACGTGTACATACATTTATGCGATGTAATAGAAGCATACTGCTTTTTACTTCATAAGAATGCAGTTCACGTCTTCGGTGTCAGACCCTACTTCATCCTCTCGTTTTCAACATCTGCGTCGACTGCCTTTTAAAAGGAACAATTTTGCTTGTAACTTTTGAAGTATTTCATAAATACGGAAAAAAGCAAAGCTTATGTTTTTAAAAGTAGCGCAGTTTTATATCTGAATGTTCCATCAACGATTTGATGAATGAAAGAAAAGTGAATAAAAATTTAAATCTATTTAGGTCCAAAGACAGAACCTTAAAAAAGTTTGTCGATAAAAATTCTTTTATGAATGCGGTATGTAGATAGTTTTATTGTAAAGACATAACGACTTGATGTATATAAGATTATTTTTCGTTAAAGACAAATATATTATGTTAGCTCATATTTGCATCAAAACCAACGTTCACTAGAAGATGTCATAATTGGGTTTCAATCGTTTTGTAAATGAAAGAGAGTATGAATAGCAAAAACAAGGGACTGAATTTGGTCGTATCTTTAGGACCACCGAAATTACATTGACTGGCAAGGGGAGAGGAGCTAGGGGCTATTGAGGGGACAAGTGAAATGAGCGAGCGGTGGATTAAAGGGTTTGAGAAAATTCGTACGCTTTGTCCCCATGCGGTTTTGAATTACCAATTACTTTCATTTACTTCGTAACGAGGTCTTTCAGTGAACTTGTGGGCGCACGCTGTCGATAAACATCGATATGAATCAGAATTATTGAAACTACTATTCAGAAAATTGTAAATAAATCTGTCAATTGAAAATGCTCTGTACATAACCCATTTTTCTCATGGACGCACTAACATTATAATTTGCTGATCAAAAAAAAAATATCCTAATAAGTTTAACTTTTTATTGTGAAAAGAGTGGTTCTTTTGGCATGTAAATCGGAGTGATTCTGCATCACAATTTCTGTATTCGATGCACAATTACATAAACTTACACATTCATTTTCGTCATTTTACCACCAAGACAAAAAAAAAGAAAGATTACCTGACCAAAAACATTTATGCCGACTTTCAGGATTTTCGGATGGACATATTTATAATACAATAGTTTCATATGTGTATATTTGGAGATTTTTGGAAGTATTTAGGTGTATCCGATTAACACAAATTATACCATGAACATCCATTAGCATTGCATCATTCATCGTAGATTTACCTTTTATTCATAATAGCAATAGAGATATTTATTACACTCATGTATCGATCGTTAGCTATTAAGGACACGTACAAAGCGTAACTTGTACACGTTAGAAAATAACCGGTACATTCCGGTTTTTACCTTCCCCGTTTTTTACCCTTACGCGCGCCGTTCAATCTCACCTTTGACCTTTACAACACTGAGCGAATAGTAGTAATACGGCGGAGTGAAACGAAGCAGAACGCTTTCGGGTCCAGTGGAGACGTCCCTAGCCCGCGTCCCGTCGCAAATCAGCCTCTAGAGCGATCGTCGGGTATAAAACAGATACTGTAGCGACTCGCCCGCTCGTTGGGTCGCTGCCGTGATTAATTGCTTAGACATTATTTTCTAATTAAGCCTGCCCCCACCGCTACGCCCTGCGGCGTTGTCGTCTTTGGGGAAAGGCCTAAAGATCGAATGAAGTGAATACACGAGAGTTGCCACCGCCTACGCGTTTTATCGTGTAATGCATAGCTTTGTGAATTGGCGTAATTTTTATATTATAAAGAAATCAGTCTCGCCGTTGGGTATTCTTGGTCTGTTGACGTATGAGACTAATATGTTTTTTTATATATTAGTCTCGATTGGGACATAGCACTGTATAGACACAAAGTACGAAATTAATTGTTTCTATGTATTTAAACTTAACATATAAAAAAATAACCCTATGGTGCAATCTCGTCAAACAAACCTTAAAGGAAATAGATTACAGTTCACCCTATTTGACAGAGCACAACGATCACGAAAATTTGGTAATTGAGGGAAATGAGATAAATTACTCTTGCGGACTGTTTATTCGAGGGGTACGGGAGTTATCGGAAGAGGTAAAACGATGTGTATAATGCATTTGTTTGAATTTACCCAAATGTTCGCGTACCCTGTCTACTTAAATAAAAGCCAAATCAGAGTTAATATAAGAATATACAAAGCATAAACTCGATGAGAGCAAATACAAAACTTTTGTATTTTTACTATATATTTTTTTTATCCAAATTTGATTTTTACTATATTAAAAAAGATTACTTTCTTGATTGTTTGTTGTATTTACGCGATTACACATTATAAATATATAAACGCGATAAATCCGGAAAAAATAGTTTCATTTACTTTAAATTAATAAAGTCACTTCCTAGTAATTTGCCATGTCAAGGATATATTCTTTTTAACTCTTACTCTTATTACATACTGTAGCTATTAGATAGCGTGTGTCGTACACGAGTAATATTCATTACATCGTGGCATATTCGCCACCAGCATCTAATAGGCATACATTCTCTTAATCTTGTAATTGCCCTTTCGAAGTTGCTAAGTAAATTTTGCAATAAACAAACCTTAACGATACATTACTGGCTCTTCGGCGACCAGGTGTTTTAGTTCTTAGGATAACCATTAATGGACCTATTACAGGTAATGAAAACCATTACACGAGTAACGATAAATTTTCATTCTTAGACTTTGCCGCTTCGTGTATTCGCATTGCCCCTGCTCCCCCGGCTTTCATTATCAGTTTAGCGTTAGGGACCCTTTTAGCGGAAAGGGAAAAAACAGAAAAAAGAAAGCTCCATGCGAAATTTAGCTAAGCACAGGGGCGTAACGAAGTGTAGCCCACTTAAAACAATAGCCAACTGCGGGGGTCGAACGTCTTCAGCATTGCCAATGTTTAGGAGTGTAGAGCACTTAAAACCCGCTGATTTCGTACTATTTTTATGGGAGCATCCCGGTACGGCTTATTGCGCGCGATATTTATTAGCTCCCTAGGGCGAAGTGAACTATGCTTGAATTTTTTATAATGAACATTTTCTTTTCTCCTCGTATTTATAAGTCATGAAATAGAAATAAATGAAACGTTAATAGGTTTCCCATTCTACCCAATAGAGTTTAACGCCGAAGTAGTAGGGAGGCGCTTATGGTAAATATTAACTCCGTCTTGCCTAAGATGATCAGATGCCTGATAAGTTACGAATATCACTGTGCCTAAAGCCGAGAATAGCTGTTAAATTTATCCAATTACACCCCTGACTATCCTGGCAGACCATTAATTACGGCTTGACGCCTACCGGGCCAGGACCCAGTAAGCCTACTCCACAGTTTATAGCCCGCGAACAAACCGACATTTCGGGCCGCGTTTGTTTATTGCTCTCCCTTGCCAATTCCTCCGAACATTTGTAGCTTTTAGTGAAGTTTTGGAAGTGTTGTTTAGCAAACTTGAGCGATAGTCTCAATGTACTAGGAATACGCGGAAATAAGTGAAAGCAATTCAGACGTCATATTAACAAGAAACATACCAGTCACATTAATTACCGCTTTAATTTTTTAATAATTTATTCTCTCTTAAAGATCTTATTCAAGAATCCCTAAAACAAGAAGCGCTAAGGAGCCCGGAAGATCTAGGTAAGTAGGTTCTGCTATACCAGGATCAGGACCATCTCTCTAACTATGACCGATGCGATTCGTTCTATTCATTCAGAAGTTAACTTACAGAATTGGTAACACATTGGTTAAATATGTAAGGAACGGTGCGAGTCAAATACTTGTGCAATAACTGACTAAATGATTAAGAGGTCTTTACATCATCACGTCCATGGATGTATGATCTTGTCATCTTCGTGCACACACTTTCACAGTGCAAGCACAATCGATGCAGATCACGATAAATGATATAAAACTATAACGCTCTAAGACTTCCTTGTACTTTTTTATGTGAGACAGTGGCAAACGAGCTGGTGGTTAAATGATAACCGCCGCCCATAGACATGGGGTTGTAAATGCGATGCCACCATTAAATAAAGTGGCAACTTCATAAATAAATATTATAATTTAATACGAAGAGCTTCTGTGAGCCCACGTGGATTTTAATATAATTCAAAAGTATATAATACCAATGAAACAAAATAAACCTATACACATACCTGAACAATTTCAAATCATAATATTAGTATAAATTATTTATTCTTCCCTCAAAATTCCTTTATGAGTTCTTTCATATTTTAAAGTACAGCAAACTGATCTTTTTAGTATTTTAGATGTACTTTGGCAGAACCACGAAATAGTCCTCACTGTTGCACGAATGGGCAGGTCCGTCCATATATGTACCACGACCTCTCAGAAGACTGGCGTGAAATGGAAGTATTATAATTCTACGTTTCGTCTGGTGTGTGAAGTAGCCGGGGCCCACTTTATTAAAAGGTAGCAACGCATCTGCAACCCTTCGGGTGTTAGCGGCCCAATGGGCGATGGTTATGACTTATCATCAGGTGAACTGCCAGCTCGTTTGCCACCTTGTCAAATAAAAAAATAGGTCATTCATAATAGAGAATATGAATTTAATTTGTTAAACCCACAGGCGTGTTTGTTCTCTCATTATCCTAATAGTGATCAACCACTAGCGACTGGTCAAGGTTAATAGTTTGTAGGTGTTTTCAAAGAACTACATAACCGCATAAATTCCGGTATACTTCTTAATTCGAGAGTTGGTGTTCTAAAGCCAGCGTACCAGCAGCAATCTTCGTTTGACATAAACCTTACTTTCCTAAGCAAAAGTAACCTTATTTAAGTTGTTGAAACTTTATACTTAAAGAATTCTACATAATTGTAAACATTGACGAATTCTGGAAAAAAAAAGGTCACTCGGAGTATGAAATTAACCTTGTCGAACAAATTAGATGGAAATGCAAATTAAAAGAAATTCCGAGGACAACATTCACCTCTGAAAGTTGCCCAAATTTCTTACAACAAAACAAAACTACAGCTAAATGCGTGTTATAATAAAGTCATATAGCGCTTTAAGTATCATTTTTCGCTTTTGAATGCATCGTTTCCACTTAATCTTACAATGGGATACGTGACTCAGGGACAATGTGCCTTACTGATAATTCCGGTCACATATTGTAACATCAATTTTAAAATATGATCAATTTATAAAATATATCGTGTATTTTATAAATCATATTACAAATATCATATCTATCCACCCTTAAAAGAAAGAAGTTAAGATAGTAGAAACCAGTAACCTTAAAAGACTTGGTAGTCATATCATATATTGTATGTCATAGCGTACTCTAAACTCTAGAGAACTTTATATAAGTTAAGTTACTTTTCCCTGCTTTGCTATATTTGGTCTTAAAATTGTAGTCCGTACCTACATAAAAGTATCCCCCTGTAATGTAATAGCCTCTACAAAACGTTTTAATGGCCAATATCAATACGTTGACCGACAACGTTTCCTCGAATTATTATTTCTATTACTGTAATAGATATAGATTAAAAAAGTTTCGTTCGCCACTAATCTCGTGGTAAACCAGCCTTAAAATTGCTAGTTTCCAGGATTTGAAGTAGCACAAGCTTTTAATTCACTTAACAATTAAGGTTAATTAAAAGTTCGTATCCTGGCACTAAGCTACCACGATGTGAGCCGTAAAGTGCGATATTAATGATTCAATTAAATGAGACAAAGAATCTATAAATGTCGTCATAGAGACCGGGTTCAATTTGTGAGACCGATCTAATAAATGTAATTCATTACACTCATCGCCTTTTAGAAAACTATTCTTGAGTGCTTGGTAATAATAAAATCAATACATGGATTCAATGAATTAAACAGTATGAGTCGTTGGTAACGTAGCTGCGGTCACTTAAGTTATCATAATTAAATTTCATAGCAAGGATTCGCGATCTACTAAATCAAATTTATCCACCACTTACTGCAAAGAGCGCCGCGAAAGAGATGCATTTAAATTTGAATACACAGCGAATTCTGCTATGCAGTTTTAGCTTAAGTAAAAGTTTATATTGTTCATAATATTTACTGCTGCAAGAGTGCTTTATGAAACGTGCCTGGACGTAGATGGGAGCGCTGCTATATTTTATTAAAATCTCTTGGAGCAATTCCTTTTTTCAGGGCGTTCGTTTTTCATAAGAACATTTTTTTCCAGAGATTTATAGTTATCAGCGTGTAACTGCATCCGAGCACTGCACGGAAAAGGTTTATAAGGTAAGTTCGATAAATTTTCACCAACGGGAACGTCTGGAAGATTGTGAACTTATGTGTCATCTGCCTTATTATTTATATAATTTTGCGTACCGTCCTAAGTATTTCGGATATGATTAAGGAAATGTGTATTTATAAAACAGAAAATTCACTAAAAAATCTCAATACAATAACATTTTTTTGCCGTTTTTATATAGGACTATAATATTATACTGTATATACCATACTAAACTACAATTTCAGAAGCCATAGAGCACCATAAGGCTTTCCATTCAGTGTTACGTGCCCTGCGTTTTATAACAAACTATTTTCCTCAAAAGTATAAAAACCTTAAATAATAAAATATGTTTATTTAAATTTTCTATAGGTATTTTACACCTTGGATATAACCAGAAACTGTTTGCATTTTAGAATAAATATAATAATTACAAGTATCTTTACCTAATACATAAACTTATATCTGCATAATATCATGAGTTATCCCACATTAAGTGTGTATAATGAAACAAATATATAAAAACATTATGTAAAATTTCTGCAAAATATCACACATAATAATAATATATTATCTAATGCAACAAAAATCTAATACACTTAACTTTGTCTATACCACTAATTTAACAATGCGGCATTCAAATTCAGTCAACTTCGTGCTATATTCAAAATTGCAATTGTAAATTTATTGCAACACTCAGTGGTCTCATCACGACAGAGCGGGTCCGTGATTTGTATTCCACACCTCTCGCCCTGCCATCCGTCTGGCCAGATTAATTATCAGCCGCGTCCCCTCCATGTTTGCCAATAAGGAAAATCCCTGTGACTTTTCAGCATAAATCTTTGATATTAAACTTGTCTCCTCTCTTATCCCGCTCATGACTGGAATTTTACTTAGAATGCGTCAATTTAGTGACGCGCTCAATGAAGGTTTTTATTAATACTAAGTTTTTATTATTAATCGTATAACTATCTGTGGGGAGGACTATGTCTAGCAGTGGACTAAAACAGGTGAAATGGTGATGATGATGATGGTGTATGGCCCAGAGTCTGTAATATTTTACAGGTGCAATTGACATATAGAACTTCAAGCTAGGCATTGATGCAATAGCCGCGTCACTTAAATGTTTTATTCCATTTTTCAATGAGCGAGGCTCAATATCATTCGGTAACCAAGCGATGTCTTAATCCAAATTATCGACATAGTGGAAACATCCTACCCGCGAAATTGAAACCGCTTCGGCTGAATTTAAAACACTCAAATTTGCTCCAGGTGACATGTATCCCCCCGCGTCTTAATCCAAACAAACGAAGGTTCGTTGTAGCGACTCTTACCCCCAAAGATGCGTAACGAAAGCCGATAGGAGAGGCTTCGATCACGCGCGTTGTTTGCGAAGTGTTTCGCAGACGAACTGGGGTGACAACGTACGTGCCGCGCCGCTCTGATAACTTATTACACCCGTACATGGCAAACATCGCAATATTTGTCGATATGTTTGTTTGCGCGTGGCAAGATCGCGCCGCGCTCGGGATTTGTGTTATAGAGGTAAATCCCGACTGAGTTGGCCAAACATAACGAGCTGCAAATAATAGGGCGCGAACGTTGCACGGCAAACAAGACAAGGCAAGTAGAGATGGCATACACGTGCGGAATACTCGTATGGCGACGTACGAGATGTAGACGCGGTGCCGTAATTTAACTGTGACGTGTGATGGCGCGTGTGAAGCTCCAGGGATGCACTGCACAGATGTCAGGAAATAAATGAAACATCTCAGGATCACTGGATGTTTTGGAAAATTTGTCTCGCGATTCTTCTACACTAACAGTCGAACTTGGGTTTTCGTAGATACCGTGAAAGATTTACATATTTTGCTGAGGTTTTTTATCTTTCAAATAATTGCCGATTCACATTTTTAGCGATGACTATGCGAAAGAAATAAGTATTGTAAAGGGAACTCTCAAAAAGTGACCACTTTTAAAAGTAGGTATATTTATAGTTGGACAAGTTAGGTTGGGAGAAAATACTATTTCATTATTCTTTATATTCTTATTATATTAAAGCTCAATTCTAGCGCAGACTTTTGCCGCGAAAGACGTGACAGTTCCACAGTGCCTGCCAAACTGTACGCGAGCAGTTAAACCCAGTAACTTCATAACAAAACTCCGAGAGCCGACGACGTTTGGCGTTGCATGTTGGGAGGAAATTGAAAAGCGGTGTGGACTTAAAAAAATGTGACGTCATTTTGGAATATCGAACGAGAGACGCAATTGTTCGAGATAAACGGTACGAATAAATTATGCCTTCAAAGCGCCGTGTTGTATAACTGATGTTAACGTTATGGAGCGGGAGAGCAGACGGGGCTCGTTGTTTATTGACCCTCACACACTGTGAATAATTTAGGCGAAAGAATAAAGTTGAAAATTATTAAATTTACATTCGGGTATATGTTCGCTTTATCCAAAAACGTCTTCAACAAAAAAGCTCTTCAAATCAATACATTTTGTTTTATCTTACATCTCATCCATTACATTTTGTATTAACAACGATGAAACGCGGAATTTACTGGTAGAAAAAAGGGCTTTACTGGAATTTATCGCATTGCAAACACGAAAAATTTCCATACACTAAACATTAAAAATCCCGCCGAGTTTAATCATACCCAAAAAAAATTTGGAGCGCAAAAAAATTTTCGCGTTCAAGACGCGCCCTAAAAAAACTGCACAGATAATATCCAGCGAACCCTCCGCCGCGACGCGTGCTAACTGGGAAGTGGCGGACCCGAATAATTTTCCAATTATATTTCCCGTCCAATTTTCCAAGGTGTCGCCCGCGGCGCTCGTCAAATGCAGCCCCGCGTTATAATGGCCGCGGGACCCTCGCCGAACGCCTATTTGTTATGTTCCGCTGCAGAAGTCAGGTGCGCCAGGGCAGCAGACGCCCGTCTCCCGTCCGAATACGGGAGCAACAGGCAACACCAACCTCAATTTGCCGCTCGGACGGGTTTTCCGGTGCCGTGGGCTTTATGCGACTCGTGTGTTAAACGATGTATGTTTATAAGGTATTAAGTTTCAGAAGTAGTGCCTTAATGCGTGCGGAACGTGATGCAACCATAATGGAACGGGATCAAAGTTTGAATGCTTAGGTTTCCAGTCAGTTCTCGTTCAAAACGGGACTTTGCCTTCAAAGTAAAATTACTTAAAAGTGATTTATGTTTTGATTAAGAAGACACTTGTTTGCATTTAAACAGCTTGGCTGTATTGTTTCACTAGATTTTTACGTAAGCAAAAAAAAAAGCAACCAAAGAAAAATTGAAGTGATATTCTTTGCAACTTAGCAATGTCCGTTACCTTACAGTATTAGGGCCAGGCAACGGTCTTCGCCGTTGTACGAATGGGTAGGTCGTGGATGGTGGTCGTGGTGGTCGTAGGGTAGGACGAAGTACCGTGACATCACAAAAGACCGGCGTGAAGTGGAGGTGTTATATATACTTTTGCGTATCGTCTGATGTGTGAGGTAAGCGGGACCAGCTTTATTAAACGGTGGCTACGAATCTACAACCCTACAGGTGTTGCAAATGTCCAGGGGGGACTTCTTAAGATCAAGTGAACCGCCGGCTCACTTTTCATCTAAATCTTACATAATAAGTTCAAGTTCAAAATCTATAAGTTATAAATAACTCACGCAATAAGTTCGAAGAACTTGAAACCTGCCACAAACTTTGATCAATAGAAGGAATTATGTCATAATAATCAACAACCCAAAACATGTTTGCATAGGTTTTCCTTTCATCCCATTAGGAATACGAAGATAAAAAAGGCAATATTTTAATTGATGGTGGTTTGAAGCAGGAAAATACAACGCTACAATTCCGCCAGCACCTAAGCGTAGTAAGCATAAACCAGTCCTTAATCCTTTCGCATTGTCACCCTTCATGAATACTCAAGAGAAACACATCCTTTTGATGCACAATAAAGCCCGGAGGAATATTACAAATGTTGACTGCATAAGTAATGTTCACCCATTAGAGGGCAGAAGTTAAAACAACTTCATTCAAATCGTAACATCCAGTGATAACGCCTGCAAGGCAAACACATATAGACGCAATGATTCAAATATTTTGTTTCGTTTCTGTTGGAACTTCTGAATAAAAAGACTCGTAAAATAATAATATAAATATACATAAAATAATAATATAATATAAATATACATAAAACACTCTCTTCATCAATAGCTATATTATGAAAAAAATATCAGGTCAATGCATCGGCTAGTTTTTTACTTTTGTGGACACAAACATATGGTAGCTACATTTTTATTTTTATATGTATACAAATTGAATGGCCACCAGAAACAATTTTATTTAGAGTTATTAATTTACTTAAAACCATATTAGTAAGTGATACATTCGGAATGAACCAAGTAGGTGATTGAGTACACGATCGTATTTCGGAATTAAATGAACGAGGCATTATTGCGAATATTTATTTTGATGGTACGAAAATATTATTCCATTGTCGCTTTTACACGCCGACTACGATCTCCCCTTTACCAATTTATATCACTTGGATCGCCCTGCGGTCTTCTGCGCCCCCGGTACTCTCAATTTGTATTAAAACCATTTTCACGGGATTATATCCCACCTAGGGGTTGTAGAATGGCCTACATAAATAAGCACTGGGTGTTTTTCGAACAGAATTTACTTAATTTTCAATGGTTAAGTATATAAAAATAACATATTTTGAAATTAAGAGAGAGATTGATAATGTCTATGTTTAATTATTCTTTCTTGATATAAACTAATGAAATATGTCATCATCACCATCATTTCAACTGTTTCTATGGCCTAACATAGGCCTCCTTCATAAAATACCTCTGATAATTAATGAAAACATACCCTTGATAGTTGTAATGTAAAATTTATCTTAGACTACTTTTGGCATTAACGTAGAAAAATTGTAAAACATGTAGACGACAAAGTATCACTTTTCTTATATTTATCAAAACGGAACATTAATATCGGAATTTTCCATAGATCGCTAATTGCAATAATTTTCTGGAGCGAGTAATCAGAATTAATTGACACGAGCAAGTGTTACTACGAGTAGATACGAAACGGAGTATTGAACAGTGGAATGATGGCGACAGATAATAACTGACAATTACGTTCAATAACTAAACCGTTGCTTTACGGAATATCAGAAATTTATTCAGAAATCAAATTCAAAGTATCTAATACTCTCTGCCTAATAGTCCAATCATAATTATTGAAATTATTTAATGTTTGGGATTTATTTAAATTGCGTATTAGTTAAAAAAACTTTATGTCACTGGACCCGGTTAAAGTATTAAAAATATTGAGAATCAAAATCAAAATTAAAGGTCGTAAAATTCTTCCAATAAATTTATTTATAAATATGTATTTGCATCAATAAAAGAACTTATTTAATTTAATTTTTATATTAGCAGCGGTTTTCGCCTCATTTATGGAAACCACATGTCGCATAGTCGGTTAAGAATGTAAATTTTGTGTGATTCACATTTACTCGTCCCGTGCTATTATGAAACACTTGCTGCGCTAACTATTTCATCATTATATTATTTTGAATATATTTTTTTTCAATATTTCGCTTGAAAAAAGATCGCACGATCTTTTAAAAGTACTACATTAAAATAGCTCTTATAAAATAATATATAATGATCGGTTTCATGCGCTGCCGCAAAACTGAAATTCAAACAGAATAAATTAATTAAACAAAGGTCCGGAATATTGAAACATCCGCACAAATGAAATTCATTAAGTTCAAATTATGAATACATTATTAAATTTTTTTATTTTTTTATTTTAACCGAATATAACGAAACTTATTCTAAGAACAAGATGTGGGTAAGGAAGCTTGTTATAATGACCACGAGTCTTTATAAAAGTAAAGTTTCAGCCCGTATAATGTATGTCCCACTGCTGGGTAAAGGCCTGCTCCGCATAGAGTATTAGGGCATAGTCCACCAACCGACCTCACTGCGGATTGGTAGACTTCACATATTTTGGAATTGTTTTTCTGTTATTATTTTGAAAATATGCAGGTTTCCTCACGACGTCTAACTTCACCGCCGAGCACATGATAAGTCTACACTTAAAATCTACAATTTCCTTGGTGCTGGCACCGGGATTTCAACAAAGGCTGCTCGATTATATATTAACTATTAGAACTATCAAACATAATCGTAAGAGACCTTATACACTAAAAAACATAAAAGCGTTAAAATGGAATCCACGTCGTAACGTCTAAGGCCAAAGGAATGAAAAGCCTCATTAGTAATCCCCAGGCATGCTTTGAATAAATTCTAATAAAGTTAATCGCAAAAGGACACTGAGCCCCCTCTTTTTAATTTTGTTCTCTGAATAGGCACGAGGCAAGAGTATGCTACCTTAATTTCTTTTTAATAGGCCACCAATTATATATTTTTATCTATGCTCATTAATAAATAATAGTATAATAACATTTTCCGACGTATATTTACATAACGTTCTCTAGTCCCAAACTAAGCAACGCTTTTACTATGGGTACTAGAAAACTGATAAACATACTTTTCCTTTGTAAATAAATAGATAGTATAAATAATATATAACCACCCAGACACTGGAAAAATCGAACCCACACCCTGCGGTACAAGAGGCAGTTTCACTACTCCCCACGCCAATCGGGTCGACAAAAATTTGTCACTGTCTTTATAATAATTCAATCTTGCATTAACTTAAGAATCAGAGCTATCAGCATGGACGCACGGCTTTCAAACCCGATGGAACCGCTAACACTATCTAAATAACATAAACCTTATTTTGTGTCAAATGTGATAAGCGAGGAGCCTATCATCGAACATTCACCCCAAAAATAGGTAAAAAATTCAAACTTCAAAGGAGAAGAGGCGTTCTCAGGCTTTGAAGACTACTTAATTTTAGACGTTCATTCAATTTTTCAACATCTAGAACACGCTTCTTAGAATTAAGGCATGAATTTTGCGAGAGCCAACCAAATCTTAAATTAATAGGTAATAGGTAATAGATAACGAGACGAATCCTACTTTCTTTTGTTTAGGTGTCTATTATGTATTATTAAGGAATATTCACTTCACAAACTTAATACGCTTTAAAACTATGTGGCAAGTCGACCATCCTAGGACCTGGCTCCAATGAAGTCATGTGCTAAATGGCGAAGCTGGTCGTATTCCCAGTCGTGCACCGTGTCACGTATCGATTCCGTAATGAAGTGACACGACATCTCTGCACGCGCTGTCACGTCGTGAAACTTCTGAGTAATTGTGTTGCACGCCCGGGAAACCTCTGCGAATATAAAGAGGGACTCCGACACTTCCTCACGTAGACGCCCCCACCGACTGCTGCGCATTGTAAAAGTTCAACAAAGGAATATGATGAAGGTGCGACTTGAGTTTTTATTGAGAGTCACTTGTTTGCTTCTCGCCTTTTGAAACTTAGTATGCTCAAGCGTCTTCCGTGATTACCTTTTTGATCTTTTTCTCGCATCGTATTGCTGCTTCTTTAATTTCATTTACATATTTAAGTTTACGCCTATCTTTTTGTGATTTTTTGTGAAATGATAAGGGCTAGGTAAATTAAGAAAGTAAACCATTGGATTGTCAACTATGGTATGCCAAATGCTTGTTTGAAAAAAAAAAATTTAACATTAGTCTATTATTCTATTCCAAAAATGAATATTACAGAAGTGGACGGGCATGTAATCTAAACTGTATTCAAATGACCTCGGCAGTATCAGGAGTACAAAACAATTGAGCAAGGCAAGTAATAGGCGCAAATGGTCTCTGTCTGTTCTTGTAACAATTGTTCATTCACCACTTTATAAAGTAACAGTATCGTAGAAATATGAATTACGTACGATTTATTTCAAGGCCGAATCATTTTATGTACATCGAAGCAGTGCAACGCCATGTTCGAATCTTGATTTAAAAAATTATTTTCATTGATATTCGCCAAAAAAAAGGTAGTTAAATGCATACGTAATCCCATTGAAATGTAAACAATCTTGTACATCGGTTTTACCATGTAAATTATAACACAGTTATTGATTGTGTGACTTTTAATATTAATACACTCCATGTGAGATTAAATGTGATAGCTATAATATCATTTTAATGGGATAAGATTCGTAAAAAAATCCAACCGAGACAGAAAATAAAGGTAGAGGGAATTATCAAATAATTCTAATTATTGACATGATGTGTTCAGTGAAACGCACGTACAAATATGTACCCATTTGATATCCGAGAGTTATTATAGTTTAGTTTATGGTGATTGTAAATCACCTAGGTCAGATTATTATCTTTAACACTGAATTCTGTAGAAAGAAACTTCAAATAGAAAACGGAATTAGGAAAAGTTATATGTCTTACGTTGTTAGTTTATAAACAACAAAATTGTGATAGTGTCACAGTGTCCAGGTTTATGTTGGGCAAACTATATGTGATGTTAGTAGTACAGTAACACTAGTTAACAGTGGGGTTCTAATACCCTCTGTATAGAGGAGGCCTTAGCTCAACAGTGACATATAATATAAAGGCTGTTAGTTTAATATATTAACGATACGATCTTATTAGAACGAAGTTCCTTTAAGCTCATTACTGACACCGCGATAGAGCTAAGGCGAAAAAAGCGTTAGACTTTGAACGTCACGAAACTCCAACCCTTTTACTATATTTAATTTAATTTTGACCTCACAGTGAAATATTTAAAGTTCAAGTTTCTGATACATGTAATAATAATCAATTTTCATACTATTAATATTTGTACAAAAAGTACGAAAAGATCCTACAAATTTTAATGTTTAACCTTAAGTGCAGAAATAAGCACTATAAAAAAAAATGTGTGTGTGTACTAGCGTACACTCGTAAGAAGTGAAACTTTTTTATGACGTTATTTTTCAAAAAATAATTTACTATATGCAACTTTACAGAAATTGGTTAAATAAAGTTAACTTAGATAAAGTTTAATAAAAGGCTTTTATTATCATAGACATAAATACAAATTCTACAATTATTTCATTTTAGCTTTGTATAATATTTAGTTTCTTATTTGTAATACATAGGTGGCGTTAGTAGTAAATTAAAACACACTATGGTTTGACCGTTGTAATTAGTATGAGGGTCCGCAAAAATAGTCAGCCAGTGGGGTGAATTAAATAGCGTGACGGCCCGAGCCGAGGTTCCTTCGGGAGCCCTCGAGCTTAGTCACCATAACGCGTAATAGTAAATACGCGAGGTTCAGGCTAGGCGCCTCGAGCGCCCGGCCACCTCAAGTCCGTCGGATCTGTGAAGGCCCCTGAGGCCAACAGTGGCTCATCCAGCCCAAACTCAGCCAGTGACAGAGGTTCAGGCCTCAGAGGTTCAGGCTAGGCGCCTCGTGCGCCCGGCCACCTCAAGTCCGTCGGATCTGTAAAGGCCCCTAAGGCCAAAAGTGGCTCATCCAGCCCAAAAAAAAAAAAATCTGCCAGTGAGTAGAAGGCAGACATTCGACTCGCGCGCGAGTGTTGTGAGTGAAGTTTTTTTGGAAAACCGAACTTGCGGGACGTTGGATCGACGTCGCAACCGCAAGTTCCAGGAGCCGATCGAGGCTTCGAAGAGCATCATCATCGGTCAGCTTCAGATTGTGTCTTCGGTGGAAGGCGCAGTCAGGTCACGGTGGGCGGTGCCTGCCTTTGGAGAAGAGGAAGTCTCTACAGTGGTCGTGCTCTGAAGTATTAGAGCTAGCACTGTCATTACTACAAATATTATTATTGAATTTCATTAATTGTAATAGAATTATTACTATCATTGATGTCGTTATTATATATTTGTGTTATTAATGGCTTATGGTAACTGAAATACGAAATATATTGTTTACATTTTAGAATTAGAATTAAAATAAACCCTTTGATTTTGCTGATCACTTTAATATAACATATATAACACTAGATGGCGTTAGAGGAACATTTTAAGATAAGAAAAAGATGGCGCGTAACGCAAAAATGTTACACTAAATTTTTTTTCCAACCCCGATAAAGAAGTTTCACTTCAATAATTTTCATATTGTCAATATCAAATATATATGAATAGTCTATTGTCAAAATAGTTTCACGGAGTACAGACTATCGGCAAATGATTATAAGACGTCACAAAGGAACTTCGTTCCAACAGGGCGTCCCACGACACATCTCGATTTCTTTCAATTACTTGCTACAACTTTTTCTTGATATACATGACACATTTATAAAACATTTATACATTAATCATATCTGCGATGCCTAACGTATTTACGAAATACGAAACTTCAATTTAAAATAGCTATTTTTCCGGGTAAGTTTGGGTAAAAGGTCTAATACAAACTAATGAATCAATAGTAGAAATTAACGGAAACTCAATAAAGGCAAAATGCATAGCTAAAGCAATGGTAACATATTCGTTAACTTAGAGCAGTCTGCTATGAGATGAGATAATCTCTAATTCACCGCGCCCTTCAATCGATACACACGTTAACGAGCGACAGCCAGAATCCAACAAGCCCATATGTCGCGGCAGGTCTCGGCTCAGGTGGCGCATCAACGTGCCTAATTTGTCACACAAGACTGCTCCCACCGCCGTCGAAACCCTTCAGAACATATTCTAAGCACACAGTACATATGTACTGAATGAATAATAATAAAATAAATAAATAAACTTTCGACTGATTCTTTTTTATTTGAAAGCTGGTGCTTCTCAGGTGGTCCCATATTAATTTGATCGGTATTGGATCTGAGGAGAGTCTTAGGGAACTCCTGAAATCAATTATAAAATGAATACATAGCGAGATATTTGAAGTCGGTTTTGTTTTTCGTATTAACAAAATCGACTTGTTTCAATTACAGTACCTGTGTAATGATGCTTCAATTTATAAATTGATTTCGAAATGGTTTTCTTTTATAATTGCTGATAAACTAGGCGACATATATCTTTTGTTCCCATACAATATTATATATGGATATTTAGTCTAGTGTCTAGCTTGGTCAACACACTAAGTTAGTAGGAGCCTATATTTACTCTTTGCTATAACGGCATTGACATTGTGCTCAAATGGGAAATGATGCCAAGTTGTCCTTGCTGTATACAAACTGAAAGGTGAATCTTTGAACATTTCTTATAGTACTAGCTGTAACATAACGTGTTCAGTGTTGTGTGCAAGCAATAGATTAATCATATTCACAAACATATCTGCTTTGTAGAGACAATTATTATAGTTTTGGTTGCAATGCATTATGCATTTAAAAATGAATACGTTTAATACCCGTCAATAGTAGCGATTTCATTAAATTTTCACAATCACCATTATCATCACGACACGAAATTGATTCTCGCACAAAAGCAAACAATATGCACATGAATGAAAAATGAGTCGACAGACGGTGCCAGTTCCTGTAATTATTTCCGATCCGAAACTCCATCCGAATATACAAATCCAGTGAAGATTTTAAAATGGCTTTCATTTTGTATTCGAATTTATTGAAAAATAATAGCGATCATTAAACTGCACCATATTTTAAATATTAATGTTCCTTTATTGTTCATATTGATATTTTTATTCATCACGGACTATAAAACTAGGCGCACTGCAAAACTAAGCATATTTTGCCAGGATACCAACGCTGTACTATACGAATTAACGTGTTACATTTTTATATTTATCATCAACATTACAGCCTATAGTGATGTAAGTGGCTGCTACGTATCACGGTTCTAAGCCATATGCATCGACATATTTATAGGGAATCGCACAGAGAAGGGATCAGATGAAGTAATTTTAGCCCAGGAAGTTCCCACTGTTCCGTAGCGACATTGCTCACGAAATTCATCTGAGCGATGTCGATTTTTTGTCGCATCACTTCCGCTGTCAAGACTCCCACAAGCTGCGTCTTATACAGAGTCGTTTAAAACTTTAAGTGTTGACAAATAGAGAGAACATGAAAGTTTCAAGTTGAACGTCGAAGGATTTAATAGAGTTTTCTTGATGCTTCCTATGTTAAGCACCTACGTTATGTTATTTTTATAGCATGTGTAAGAATTTTTTTAACATTAATTTTATATTTTTTGTGCCAGTCTCTGCACTCAAAATGAAACGTTGAATTGTATCGATTTTAGCGCCATGAGGTCATTGGCGGCTTATCTTAGTTGGTAAAGCGTCTGGATGCGAAAGCAGAAGACACAGGTTCGAACCCCACCGCCGAAAGTTTTTGTTCATTTATCTACAAAAGTTTTCAATTTAATGTGTCAGGATGTTTTGAAAGTTAACTTTTTGTATTATTTAACTTAAATATTTTAAATTGATTTATTTAAAAGTAATATTGATTAACAGAATATGTAAAGATACATAACTAACAATTGTCATTTGTGGTTTAATAACCATTCATAAATTAGTAACATTTTTATTTATGGTATTAATGCATAGATTTAGAGGATTAAACTTGAGCGAGATGTATTGGCAAAATAATCCGTATTAACAAAAACCTATCCATTCATATTGTCTGTTAAATCAATTACGCAAAAATCGCTATGTCATATGGATTTAATTAAGAGAATACTTTTTTGAATGCGTATGTAAAGTATTAGGATTAAGAAATATAGTCCCAGTTTTACGACTGACATGGTGTCAAAGGAATGATTTTCTTCTGTATACAGTTGCCAGTCTACCGTGAAATTGAATTCATAAATGTTAAAATGTCTCGTTTTATGCAAAGGTAGAGCGACAGATTTCGTAATTCTGTTAATATTTTCCGAGCGAGAAATTGCAAAGTTGATAATAATGAAATAAAACCTTTACCTCCAAGGTGTTGTTTCAGTATACACTCTGCTCTTAAAACGTGCCTGCTGTACAAATCAGTTGAGAAATAACCCTGTGTTTCACACATTTTAGAGCTTTCGCAGGTTAATAGAAAAAAAATCTACTCAAGTAACTTTCAAAGTGTCCTAAATGCTAAGAAGTTTTAAGTTTGAACATAAAGAGTTTGGGCATAAAGTTCGTGCTTAATATGCCAGATGAAATGTACGCAACGAAGATTATGTTGTCAAATAGGAGCACACAAAACGTCTGTGGGTAACTCAATCCTGCTTAATATAACAAAGGGTTGATCGTTTGCTTAATCCTCAGCTGTTTCCCCTTTAAGTCAACTTGCGCTCTCTGTTGAGAGTGAAGAACAATATGTTTGTACTGTGAACGCCTTTTGTTCCGTTAAGTTGAACCTAGCTGGCGCCAAAGTGAACTGAACTTTGATATCACTAGGCATGCGTAAACATGCGCTACTATTTGCAAAGTAACTGTGAAAGGATTCTATTACAGACAGAACTTAAATGAACTAGTTTGCAAAGAGCTAATCCTTTTGCTGTTACTAAATTGAATCCACCTTTAAGATGACAAAGATAACCCAACGGCCCAATGGTTTGGCGGTCTGCCCACTTCGTTCTGGTTCGTAGTTTCAATGCCGCTCATGCAAATAAATCGCAGTTTAACTTAACTTCCAACAAAACATTTGAGAGTGCCTGGAACTACCTTAAAAATCTCATTTACACTGATTACTTTCCAGAGGCACTTGAATAAATTTCCGTACAATGAAACTTGCTCAGACAACATTTAAAGAGGTAACACTATTCTTGTGATATTTCTTTCCCTTATCTTGCGAGCGTCCTTTGA
Source organism: Iphiclides podalirius (assembly GCA_933534255.1). Classification (NCBI taxonomy): domain Eukaryota; kingdom Metazoa; phylum Arthropoda; class Insecta; order Lepidoptera; family Papilionidae; genus Iphiclides; species Iphiclides podalirius. Next base: position 6,021,412 of record OW152825.1, on the reverse strand, counting down.
TAATAACATTTGGGGACCTAAAAAAATGAAAGCGGATAAATGTTTCAAGCGAAAATAAGAACTGTGTCTGAAAACTATGCTATTTTATATGTACTTATTAAGACAGAGAAATATATCACATAAAAAAAGACAGAAATCACGAACAAAATCAAGGAATCACTAACTCCGATTGTAGTTAGTAGGTACATAGCGTAAGACTTGGAGTCTTGTACTTCTTTGAAGTACCAATCCAGTGTTAACTGGCTAACATTTTGAGCCGGGGTAAAAGGCTTGTGTGAAATACGCATACATGCCTATTTTGAGGATTTCACAGTGCTCATATTATTTAACCGATTTTGATTATGGTTCACGTATGTAGACGGCAGCCTGAATTCGAAATGGTGGTCAAATAATGCGGTTGTCGGGAGTAACAAACGGCCTGGGTCGGTGGAGGGAGCACTGACTAATGTACGGAGCTCCGCTAGTCTAATGTGATCCCCTGCCTCCGCATGTCCATATTAAATCACCGGCTTTGTCTCAGCAGCGGCTCATCGCTCAAATACGAAGCACGTCTAATAAAATGAATTAATATCAAAGTTACTAACAACTCTCATTTGTGGGTAACTTAACCTTTCTTACTCTTATCACTTTTAAGGTGATAGTTTTTTTATTAATTAAAATATACCGCAAAATTGGATGTTAAAGGAGAATATTTTCACGCTGTTCACAAATAAACCTTCAAAATAAATAAACTATTAATTTATTTCTAAATTTTAACACCTTTTTTTCGAGGAAAATATTTATTAACTTTTGAAAATTAACATCATTCTTCCCAGTTTTGTAAATTCAAACCCGAGTAAGGCTCTTTTCTATGAACCGAAAAATATATATAGCTCAATTAACAGAGAAAGCACTTTTTAGCAAAAAAAAATGTAATGAAGTTAATTAAGCCGTAGGACTGAATTATCTCAGCTAAATTGTACCTTTTTAAATTAAAAAAAAGCTCCACCCTCACGGTTTGCGCTTTCATTCTGTCAACAAAAGGAGAGATAAGGTCGCCGACTACCTGACTGTTAAAGGGACATAGAAATTATTTGAAAAATCTATTGTTACCGAAACGAGAAAAAAAATACGCAACTTCATTTAAAAATGCAACAAATACTGTAATGTAGGCCAATTTGCCCTTTGCGACTTTTTGATTTGCTAAAAATTATCAGAAGAACATACGTATAGTTTTGGAAGACACCACTGTGTTGAGGCAAAACAATTTGAATGTTAACATTAAAAATTAAATGCATCATTAAATCAGTCAACCATGCACTTAATTACCTTCCGTTACTTGGCTTCCACATAATAGTATGTGCCGATATATGTTCCGCCGATTTCTATCCCCAAATTGAATTTTTGACGTCCCACCGCCCATTTAGGGTAATTCAATCGGATGCCTATAAGGCTTCGGACAAAATAAAACAGAATCTGAAGAGGCGGCGCGTTTTTTCACCATTGGTGGCTCCGTGTTGAGCATCTGCGTAACGAGCGAAATCGTGAAGTAACTTAGGGTAGATGGGGGGTAACTTAATCCAACATTAATGACGACGTGTACACCTGCGTAGAATTCTTGTTAGAATACAGTTCACGGTGAAGAATCGATATGCTGAAATTGAAAATGTAACGCGTTGCAAGAAAATTATGTTTCAATTTACAAATAAATAAGTAATAAATAAATATTACGAGACATTTTTAACAACCCTATCTAGTCCCAAGCTAAGAGTAACTGATAAGGTAACTGATAAACATACATAAACGTACTTTTCTTTTGTAAATAAATAATATTATAGATATATAAACACTGAGACACTAGGAAAACACTATGTTCATGACAAAATATTTTTCCAGTAGTGGGGATCGAACCAACACCCACCAGCGCAAGAGACTCGGTCAATATCCAGCACGCCAATTTGGCCGTCATCATTTCCTGTCATTTGAATTGTTTTGACTGAATTGATGACAAATACTTTAATTGAAGACATTCGATTACAATAGATACAATTTGATAAGCGTCAAAAATTAAAAACTTTTGTGAGTTTGGAGCGAGCAAGCGGATTACTTGATGTTAAGTAATTACTACCATCTTTGTAAATTTACAACACCAGTGGGATCGCAGATGGGATACCAACCTTCAAAGGAGTGGAACCCTACGTCACTTACCAACATAAACGCAAAAGGATAATGTTTAGAATTTCCCTACCTGACGATGAACTTCATTTGTTAGACTGAAATCTTACGGAAGATATTCTTACGATAGTTCACAAAGCGTTAGAAAATAATTTTCTTAAACTGTTCTTAACAAAAATAAAAATACTTATACACGTCCGTGTCATATTGTTGCCACTATCCATGTTATATTGCGACTTATCTTTAAAATAGGCAATGATGTATCATGAAGACTACAATTATGTAGCAATTTTATTTAGCATACTACAATTATTATTTATCAGAAAATTATATTTATTCATTTATTGAAAGTTATCAATCACGAATCTACGCTATTGTACGAATGGGCAGATCCATCCGGGTAAGTACCACGACCTCGACGAAGACCGGAGTGAATTGGAAGTGCCATACTTCTGCGTGGGCCCCATCTACACACCCCTAACACAGTTAAATTTATTAAACACAGTATCTGCAACCGATCCAAACCGATCTGGGTTTCACAAATGTCAATGGGCGGCGGTCATCACTTAACATCAGGTGAACCGCCAGCTCGCTTGCCACCTTCTCGCACAAAAAAGCATTTTAACAACAAAATAACCCATAGACATTAAAATTATGCGGCCCGTACTTGTGTATTATAACAATAACAATATCCTGATTCAGGATATCTGGTGTCCTAACCACATTAGCTGTCTCGTTTTACCCCATTATTAAAAATAGACCTTCGTGACCTCTAACATTACATCGGAAGTGTAACATATTATGTTTCTATGTAAGTAAGCACATTAAAAGGTTCAACTAAACTGCTGCCTGACTAAATCATAATGTTTACTTACAAAACTTATATCAGTAAAACTACAAATGCGCTCTGGACGTGGAATTAGATTTTCAACACAACATCCGATTTAATAATTACGTATTACGCTTCAGTGAATTCTATTCATTAGACATTAAGCATGAATTTGGGATAGGCATTTCTAGAACCTTGTTTGATAACTGTCATTTAGGCTTACCACAACGGCTAAATAAACGCAATGTACGGTACCTGTAACGAGCGAAGGTGCTCTAATTAGGGCGCTGCTGCGAATTAAGAATTTCCCGACGCGAAATTTGGGCTCACGCAAAACAGAAAATCCCCGTTTAATTAAGGAACAGAAGCGGGCTTATTTAAGACAACACGACATCAAAGTTTCACTTTTTACATTAAAATTTTTAAGCACCAAAGTGGAGCGGCAAACAAAGCCAACAAAAGCCTTGAGACTGCGAACGCGAAAACGGAGCGCGTACCAGTGTTTGCTTCTTCTTTTGTCGAGCGTTCTCGAATTAAGGTGACTGTTTACATTAAATTTTCAGTAAGTGCTTTAAAATTGTGTTGCATTTTGTGTAGCTGTTGTATTTAAACTTCTTAAGGGTAACGCAATGAACGCTGCGCTTTATATCGGCCTCACTGAGCTCGATCTCGTGTCACAGCCTAATCTGAGTCACATGGAATATCAAAAGTGATTTCAAATACGCTAATATCTGTGTATAATAGAAGTTTCTTTTTCCCACGGCATGCAGACGTCTATTCTTCGGTAATGTGTCCATAGAAGGTATTGTGAGAGTCAAAACAGAGTGAAATCGAATAGAGTGGTGGTCGATTTATGAATGAGTGACAAAAAATTGGCATACTTTCATTTTTACATTGAACGCGAAGAAGTTGCACAAAAGTGAAGCATGTGTTACAGTCATAGAATCATTTGGACGTCCAAATGATTCTAAAATGCTTACATTTTGATTCGGTGGTAAAATGTATTTGCATCGTGTTGCGAGAATAAATTGTAAAGGACTAAGGAGAACAGTTTTCTAGGGTGATTTTTCACGCATATACAACTCATTTGGGAAAATGAAGTAGAAATTTTAAGTCTTGAAAATAATTGCAAATACTATTTGACGTAAGAATTTAAAATAATGATAATTGTTGACTAGAACAAAATGGGAACCGTGATAGGTCATAGTCCAGGCGCTCATTTTTAATTCGTCGTTCTCATAATTACAATTTTAGGTGCTGATTTATCATGCAGTAGTAATACATCTTAACGAAACCAGCGTGTTTTCTAAATAATAGTAAGAAAAATGCTCCGAAGATATATGAAGGTTGCCAATCCGCGGTAAGGTCGTATGGTGGACTGTGTCCTCAATACAGAGGAGGCCTTTGTCCAGCAGTGGGGTGCTTAATTTTGTTTACTTTACCCCAAATTAAATTTACTTTGTATACATTAATCCTTACTTCCTTACTAATATTATAAAGGCGAAATTTTGTATGTATCGATGGATGTTTGTTACTCTGTCACGCAAATACTACTGAATGGATTTAAAGAAACTTTACAATAATATAATTTAATTAAATTTAATAATAATTTTTAAGCTGCGATTGTTTAAAGAATCGTTAAAATGAAAACAGCCGCACAACACAAGGTTTCATTTTAAACATTATTCCTAAACATGAACAGGGGAAGTTGGCGAATACGTCACGTTATTAACGGATCATAAAATCTCTCCGCGACAGTCGGCGGAGTCGTCCTATCTGCGAATACGCCTGTCTAATCAAATGTAATCCAGTTAAAACTTTTCCAATAAGCCTCCCCCACTGTGCGTTCTGCCATGCTACGACATCGTTAAGCCTAAGAGTAATTACAAAGGGAAGAAAAAGGGCGTAAGAATAATCCGTGATAATTGAGATGACGAGAGTTGGCAACCTTTGGTTCGTCGTCAGTTAACTCACTCAATATCGGTTGTTAAACGTCGAAGCTTATTTATAGATAAAGTTAACGTTAACAGCTTTTTCAAGTCAAGCGAAGGTTATATATTACTTAGAAACGTTTTGATTTTATAGAAAATTTTTTATTTTATTATTCTGTATATAATATATCATTTCAAAAATTCTATACAATATTCTATATAATTATATAACTAATTTCTATCTAATTAATTCATCATTTGTAAAGAATGTAAACTTGATAAGTTTTTTAATGTTTCTTTTGGAAATAAACGTTACATCAGCTTTTTTCCCTTGATTAATAGAATTATTACAGGTTGAAAATCAACAATTACATTAAAAGTACAAAATGTTACCGGAGTAAGTGTAGAATGTGTATGCGACTTAACTTTGTAATTCATTATTCTACAATTATTGATAAGTGTTATAATTAAGAATATTTTTTCTAAAATAACAACTGCTTATAGAAAATTTGCATACAGGCACTTAAAGTACAAATTTGAAACAAATTAAAACAACATACACGCAATAATGAGATATGCTATAATATGAAATAAGAAAATTATAATTTAATAGTTTTATACCAGGGGCAGACCAGGATCCTAGCTAGTATTAACTCACAATCAGATTCTTAGTTGAATCCGTATATTCTCAGATGCGTGCATAATTAAAGATTCCTTTGGTTTTAAAATTTCACAGGTACATAAAATAGAACTTAATCGCGTCATTTGTACATGCATATTAGAAATATATGATCTTGTTATCAGACCTAATCGGAATAAGAAAGTATAATGTAAAACATCGCTCGAATAATAATCGCGAATGTAATCTAAAGAACGCAACATCCGATGGGTATAATCATTCAAATTATTCCTTCCCCCCAGACAATGAAGGCAATGGAATGGAAACTCAAAAATGTAATCCATTTCCTCAGTAGGTAGATTATAAGATAATAAATGCTGGGAAATATTTCTCCTGAGGCCTATACTTCACTACTGCTTTTAAGAGTTTAGCTGGGACTTCGAATAGTAATTACATTATTCATATTGTTTTAGAACTTTCTAAGAGAGAAATGTCAATATCACTCACTTCTTATTTTGAATTTAACAGATGTATTTCGATAAGATACAAGTGAATCAAATTTAAGTTTTATCAGACGCCCCTATCATTTTATTATTAATTTATATAATGACAGAATAAATGATTTTGTACAAAATAGAGACGGTTGCCTAAACGATATGCGAGACGAAGCAAGCTAAAGTTCCAAAATGTTACGTGTTTTCTGTACATATCTAATAGTATACAACTCTCGTATTCTGCGCCTCCATAATCAATCATTGCGGTTCGATATAAGAGGGGATCTTTAGTGCTCAGCAAAAGCTCTTTACATGATCTCCACTTGGTATTGTAATTTGCGAGATGTCTGGGGGCGTGGATGACGCAGCCCGCGACATTAGGCTCATTGTCACTTAACCCAACAAGCCGAATTAAACGACGCGTGAACATAAAAATGGTGTTGCAGGAGCAAGAAAATAACGTTATTATTCCATAGCGATTATGTACGTTCTTTTTCAACTGTTCGCATAACCATAAGCTTCGCATAACTCTCAGTAAACTCAATTTTACTTACATTATACATTTTACAGGTTATTGGATTGGTTATTATTAAGATGTTGGATTGAATGTTTGAAACATAGGCCTAGTCTCTAGCGTGGCATTAAATATACAAACTTTTTTTGTTTTTGTAATTTCCAAAAAGTGCCATCAGTACCTGTAACAAAAAATACTGAATAAGTACAAAATAAATTAACCTAAACATGCTCAAGCTGCGTTTAATAAACCTAAGAATAAAAAGTAATTGATCAATTAAAATAATAGCATAAATAATATGGAACAATAATAGCATAAACTTGACCGAAAAATTAACATGTTAAATATTTCCCAGCACAACACAGCAACATCACGAGATCATATCAACATCATATCTTCTGTTCTATCGGAAAGTCCAACAACCTTATATATCCTCCGTTAAAAAAAACCGATTCATAATTTCATGCAAGACGATGACAAACAAAGAAGATATTCGAATTAATTTGAGCAGTGTAAAGAGCTTTAATAAAGCAATTGAAACTTCCGTTGCTCATACGTCATGCGTTGTTTGTAATTTAATATTACGACCGCCCGTACTCTATATCGAGGTTACATTGTTCATCTTAACACATTCTCTTAGAAGATAATTTTGCTTGTTTAAAATGCGCATCTAATAACAGTGCGAATTTGATAGACCCGTTAAAGGATTTATGAAAATTTTCATTACGTTCGGTGCGACGAACGCAATTTAGTACAAACGTCTTATGTAAATTAATTTATAAATTAAATTATGTAACCATAATATTAAAAGATCTATATAAATAACAATAACTATCTGATCTATGTCAATAAATAATAATTGAAGTATTCATATCTGATGTAAAAATAAATAAGTATAATAATAATATTTAAGTAATCTCCTATATCTATTTGTGCCTATCATATATTACAATTTAATTTTCTTTGTGTCTGACTCAAAGTTTATCTCAAAGATTCTCGGAAACTATTTAATGAAAATTATAAGGTATTAAAAATAAGACTTCTAGTTATCGAAATTCAGAAGTTTACACGATAGATATAACGTATTCATTTACATTTATTATATTAATTCCGTCACAAGATCGTCCGTCCATAACAATGTGTCACTGCGCTATTTGTCCATTTCATAACAAATGTACAGGCTATAATTTTACACCGTGCCCTACAGAAAGGGGGAAGAAACGTAAACCAATCTGTCAAGAAAAAGTAGCTATAATTTGGTAGGTATATAATTATAGTAATAGTGTGAAATGTACAGCTAAGGAATTTTCGGGGTTTTCTCGAATTGCAGCTCCTTTGGAGGTGAATGATAGTAATTCAGCGAAGGTGTTTTTCCGAATAGAAGAGAACAGTGTGTCGCGAAAAGTGCTCGATCGAATTGTGGGTTTTTAGGGGTGTCGCTCGTGTAGAGCAAGAAAAGCAAAGGAGAGAGACAGTAGCCTTGAGAAATGCGTGCCGTGTGCAACTGGCGTAGACGGTCAACACGGTATCAAAAAGAGCGAATCGATGGGAAGACTCGATGGTGTACACGGGTCTGTCTGTCATGCGGCATACATTTTGTAGAGCAACTGTTGTGCCAGACCTAGTCGAATGTCTCTATAATACCGTAGTGTATTCGTACTTGTTTGTTTTGGGTGGTTATGGGATGCTTTCAAGGTGTGCTTCGTCTGGCGAAAAACCTGTGCAAGACTAGATATTCGTTATAAAACCGATTTCTTGGGAAGAATAAGGTCCTATAAATAATATTTATCTTGTAGTTAAATAAATATCAAAAAACAAATGAAATAAATTGTTACAATTTATAGAAAATATGGGCGAAAAGTTTTTCGACCTTGCGAGAATCGAGTACATGTTTTCCGGTTTAAGTATACATGGTAATTAAAAAAAAATTATTAGCATTCTGCCCTTTTTCTATATAAATAAACTATAAGTGTGGGAAACATACACCTCCGTCCACGCAATTTTCGTAAAAAGGGTTACAAAACATTTGCTTCTCGTATCAAAGTCAAAGTCAAAGTATATTTATTCAATAAAGGCTTTTAACTTAAGCTCTTATTGAACGTCAGCAAAATATCTACCACCAGTTTACTAAGCTAACCCTGCACAGAGAAGAACCGGCAAGAAACTCTGCGGTCTTGTTCTTTTTATTATTATTAAGACGTGGCTTCAATTCCATAAGCGACGAAAAACTGGTGGGCATAGATATCACTATATCTTGTACTATAATATAATTTATTATGTATTTTAAACATGTGTAGTTAAACTAAATATGTGGTCGCACGTGCCTTACATAAAATATATTTAAAATGCTGCGTTAGATATGTAGGGGCCCCATGGGATAGCATTCAATGCAAACTTCATTTAGTGACAATGTCTTTAGAATTTTTTTCGATACTACCGCTGTCCTGTATTAAATTTAAAAAATGTTAACAGACGATAGCAATTCAATTTCGATTTTACGTGGAAAATAATTAGTAGCCTCGAGGAAGATTTTAAAAGCTCCATCATTTTCGTATTTTTTTTATATCACAAACTAAATAAATCATGACGTCAGCCGCTTGAGGCCCGTTTTCCACAACAAAGTTCCCATCTGCGTACAATTTATTTTCCGAGACCGGCTCTATTTTAAATAAGTTTACGCCTACGTTCAAAACCACGACAGCTATTAACCGCCGCATGTTTCAGACATGTGCTGATATATAATTCGTTCACGCTTTTGTGGACGCGGATCGGTCCGTTGATAAACTCGGCGGATGACGTGACGCCATCACACCCAGTTCTCTCGAAAAAAAAAACATATTTAGAAGCCTTAGCTGTGCTGCTCCACAGTCACGCTTAGATTCGAGATAAAGTTATTGTTATGTTTGGGCAAATAGTGACAATGTGATGGAGATGTGTTTTATTATTAAATTAGAAGTGAGAGATATGATTTAGTTTCAATCGAAATCGGTCGCGAATTGATTCGTGCACAATTTCTAGGCACCACACAGTTAAAAACTTATGACTGTAAATTTCAAAAACGTGGGAAAAATAAAAAAAGTTTATATAACCTATATATAATAAATTCCGATCACAAATCCTAACAGAGGGAATGGAAAAATGTAAGAAACCATCTCTCCGACCAAGATTCGGGGTAATTTGTTAAGAACAGGAGAATTCACTTTGTCTCAAAAATATTTAACAATTTATTTTTTAGGAATATTTATTATAGGGCAAAAGTATTTTTAAGGTAATTACAAGATGGCCTCAAATGTCTGAAGTAAAAGCGGCGACTACGTAGAAGTTGGTCGAATTGTAAATTCAAGAAGCCTGAATAAATTGGAGCAAGCAAATAATTATTTCATGCCCAAAGACTGAAAGTCACCATCAAACTATACCACGTTGGCTAAGAATTAGTTAATAAATGTTCCGAAGAAATATAAAAGTTTTTTGTGTAGTTGATGAAAATTTCTCTGAATTTTCTTTTGTGTCACGGAATTAAAAAATGGTTTTGATTTCCAAATCTTTAATGAAATATATAAATAGAATTATTTTATATAAATAAAACCGTTGCGAACAGACATGAAAAATTAGGTTAGAAAACTTTTTTATTCTAAATTTTAAGGGATATAAACTACTAGTCAAAAGTAATATAAAAATAATTATTTACCACTGTAAGCTTTATAATTTTCACAAAACCGATTACATGCAACAGTAAGTTTATGCTAAGCAAATTTAATTCACACCCGACAGCTTCAACTCAACAGAGAATTTTATTACGATTATTGTTCACCGCAAATCCCGTACCATTGCCGCGACACGTGGATTCTGCTTTATTCGTGTTTTGAATATGATAATCTCGACACTGATATAATTCCGTTAGTACGCGTCGGTAATTACATACGAGCGGGAACAAGGCGCTGTGTGAGTATAAAACATCTTCCGTTTCAACCGGAAGGCGGGAATGTACATCACGGTTGAAAATAATTTGTGCTGAAACGGATCTCTGTCACAAAGCAATCTCAGCGCGTAATGTCAACACCATTTAATGACTTAGTCACTTTTTTTCTCTCATCTCCCTTTTTTTTTTCTTTACAATTTGCTTGTATTTCTTCCTTCTCGTTTTTATTGCATATTCAACGGTTAGCATTAATGCTCAAAGTTGAAGAAGTCATTCAAATTGTACACTTCTCGAACTTCGATTGACACCTAAACACCAATTAATTTTATACCCACCACACCTAACTACCAATATTCTTTTCATTTTTTTTTCTTTTTTTTTTAAACATTGCCCTCACTTTAGAATAACATTATCCTGTGTTATAAGGAGGTTTTACAAAACATAAATTGCACGAGGACAAACACCCAGATGCGAAACAACTATCTGTGGGTCGCACAAATAGTTGTCCCGTGTGGGAATCCAACCCACGACCCCCGATGCCGAAGCCAATACCTTGGCAACGGCACCACGGAGTCATCAAATTGATGTTGTCATGATATTGATGTTATTCAAAGCACACAAAATTCAACGATACATGTTAGGTTAGGTTAGTAGGTAATTGGTATAATAATATTTTAATATTAATGTATTAATATACAATATTAATATATTGTCTACATGATATTCATAATGAGGGTATCTTGTTGGGTTGTCACGATTTTTAAAAATTGGTGGAAATAAATTACCCTACGAGAACCAATTAGGAAACCGATTTATATCCTGTTAAACATTACTTGGACAAGGATCGTGAACAATGAATCTCTAAATGAAACGGATAAATTGGGTTTGAATTCAAAGTCAAAGTCAAAGTCAAAGTATATTTATTCAATATAGGCCTAACTTAAGCTCTTATTGAACGTCAACAAAAATCTACCACCGGTTCACTAAACTAGACCTGCACAGAGAAGAACCGGCAAGAAACTCTGCGGTCTTGTTCTTTTTGTTATATATATATTTTTTTAATGCAATTATACACACTTATTTGGGTATAAAATCAGCAGCAGCCAGGGGTCTTGCAAGTGCAGAGCAAGAGTCATTTCCAAACGAATTGAAACAATCACCCGCCGAGGCAAAATTCGTAAGTCGGGCTTTTAACAATTCCTATTCGTACATTATTTATAATATCCCACATCACACATCTATTTTTTTTTACATTAAGTATATGGCTGCTATAATTTGTAATTGTAATGAATATTATATTTTCCATAAAAACGGTAAATAAATGCTCTTAAAAACGAAAATATAACTGAAAATATCCTGCTGCACATCGTCACTAATTTGAATACGAAATGACATATCGTAATGGTTTGCTTGAAACGATGTGCAATCTAATACGTCGTACTTCCATTAAGGAAATCCTTTGCATTCTTAAAATACGGCCGCTATCCATAGTTGGTAAATTTACTTTGCTCCTATTTTTCTTCCTTCTGCATTCTAAAACCAGTCCATACATTCGAAAGCTAACAGACGTGGAAACCTCTGAAATCGTTTTATTTTTAAACAAAACAAATCTGTTTCGAAGATAGACACTTCTAAGTAAGACAACGGAACGCTTTTAAGCCTCGACTTTTTGGCAAACCTTGTATACCATTTTTGCTACAAAAAATAATCTTATCTGATTTAGAAAACTAATAAATGGATTTGATTAAGTTCTTTTCTTTCTGGTCGTTTTCATCATGTCTGATGATCGTGGTTGGCGGTCGTCGTTCTAGCACGAATGAGATCTCTCCATCGATTCCGGTCCATCCATCGAGTCCGGATTTGATTAAGTACTTAGATGAAAATTTGTAGAAAATTTTCTACAGATAAAAGAACTACTTACTCATTTATCTAATGTTTCTCGTAAGCTCCGTTCGTCAAATAAATAAAAATGCTTAGGATAATTTGTGATTTTCAGTGATAATCTGAAGTAAAGTTGAAATTTAAACAGAAGCTTAATAAGTTGGCGTCACCTAAGTAACGCGCCGAGACACAGCAAAAATTCGCAACGAATATACTTTATTATATTGAAGTGCCATTTGATTATAAAATCTTATCAATCAAATTTTGATTATCTCTACGGTCTTTTCGTAAGATGAAAAGATGACCATAAAGGTTGCTAATCATTTCCATTCTGTGTTGATTCGTTTTTGTATATTGATTTGCAGTTGTGTAAGTGGAAAAATATAAAAAAGTGATTGTTACTGGCAACTAATTTAAAAAGGAATACTCAATGGCGGAACGGTCCTCAACCGTATGATAAAAAAATCTGTCGACGGAGTTACTAATTTATTGGTAAAAAAAATACTCCAAGGTGAACAAAACGATTCTCAAACATGTGTCCTAAAGTCTGGCAAAAATAAGACAAAAGCCAATATATTTTTTGTACTTAATCTACTATTTTAAAAGTGCAGTACATCGGACGCACTTTGGAGCCACCTCTATATTTCACTAATATCATTCAAAGCAACTTGTACCAAAAGTTTATAGGCATATAATCATAAATTTACACTTCTTGGTATTTTATTTGGTAAAAATTAGACAAAACTATTTGTCAACTCCTTTTGAGCTAAACGTTATAAATTTCGGTCGAATTTATTTTTAAACTGTAACTACAGTTTTTTTAAATAACAAGCCAATTTAAAGTAATGACCACCACATTGTAACAAGTACACGCGGCGATTTAACACAATCAAAAGGCGAGAAGGGAACAAAATCAATGACAATTAGGTTTCTCGGCACCGGACGGACAAACTGTATTTACAAACGGGCCTTATCAAACAAAAACTTGAAATGGCATTCAGTTTACCTAACATATACGTATTTTTCTTTTAATTTAATACTAATTACATTAAACATATCAGCACATTATTTCGGCATAAAATCAGCAATGGCAATGATGTTCCCTGTAATTAAATGACTTTGAACTCGAAGATAATTATGAGACCTAACTAGTTAGTAAGTAATAAATAATTCTCCAGGGAATCTTTAACTATTAATTAGTCGCGATATAGTGAGTGTTTCACTTAAAGGAAACTTCTGAACATTTTAACCTACTTTTTGTTAAATAATAAAACACATACAGGTATAAATATTTTTTCCATCGTATTTATTACACGCGGGTGACGCAACTCTACACAACCGAACAATTCGGCAACTTCCTAACTAAAACAAACATCAAGTTATGGGACGCCCATTGACGGATAAACCCCTACATCACCATTTCCGACGCCGAGCGACCTTACTCCATTAGTGGTCGCCGCCAGGATTAGTGAGATTAATTGCTGATGGAAGACGCCGGACAGCTGACGGGGAATGGATCGACACAACCTTTGACTGTCGCCCGGCATAGCGATGAGTCACTAATTCATTGAATAGATTTGCGATTAGCGCCAATTATTACCCGCAAATTGACCGATCACTGCACGCCTGAGGAATACGAGTAAAACAGCATTAGCCCCAATAGCGTTGCGTACCAAAAAAAAAAAGCAAAGAGGGGACGAGGAATAAAACCACTTCCGTAAACGGAATCCACGAGAAGCCCCACCGAAATTAGTCATGTACGGCCGGCTTTCTCAAATTAAGGAAGTTAAACGGTTTATCTTCTTATTAGCGACTTAACTGGAATGGTATTAGATAATGTTTGTTTCGTTCGTTAATAAACGCTACATCGGAGAGGAATGAAATTTTATTTCATTTTTCACGATAGGGATACGCCACGCTTTAGAGTCAATTGTTCTTGTAATAATACTTCACATTGTACAAATGTACGTGTAACTATACGTAATAAAATAACTGGAATTTCATACATCACCCTTATCATCAGGTGGAATAAAAAAAAGAAAAGAATCACCGTATATGAGAGCATCACGCCATTAGAGATGCAACTGCAGTCCGCTATTCTTCTTCGCCTTACTTCACCCAGAATAAACAGTCGGGGAATTAGTGTAAAAGGGCAAATAACCGCGTGAGCCGCTTAAAACAAACAGCACTGGACTCCCAGACTGTGCGAACGTAAACACGAGAGGTTTCTCGCAAATGAGGCTTTATTCGTAATATTTGCTGCCGAGCACGGTTAATTTTAAATAGTGAGCAAAATCATCTTATAGTAATATTGCAGCCATAGCGAAAGAGGATCGCCTGTGATTAAAAAAAAAGCAAACCCTCTATCCCATGATAGGTGATCTGACTGATGACCCTCTATCCCATGGTTTCACAAACATGAAATTATACAAAGTAGTCAAAAAATTAAATCTGTCTAGAGTGCAGGTTACCATGTACACAATTGCATCATACATACATTCACCTGTTGAAAGTATGTTTTCAAGACAACCATAAAGTGTGAGGCCGAGTTTATGAAACTGTACTTAGTTTTTTCATTGCTATCCATGCATTTTGTTGTATAAAAGTTATGTATTTCAGATCATAAATAATATAAAAATAACAAATTAATCAATTAGTACCGAAATTATACTGTAAATTATCGGACTAGAGGGCCAGCCATGCCTTTCCACCTAAGGCCGGGAAGGTCGTATGAACCGCTTTAAGAAGCGGTCTATTTAATGATTTAGTAAACAAACAAATGCAGAGCTACAAATAAGTTCCGAGAAGTTTGTGGCAGACTGAGTGCGCGCTAAGTGTAAAATGCATTTAATACTAAATAAAGGCAAAGACAAAAGCAGAATAGAATGTATTCCTATGTTCCTCATTAAATGTTGTTAAATGTTTCATAACATTTTAATGAATCCTAATGAAACAAAAGACTAACGGACTAGAACTAGGTATTTCACATTAGCTCCATTGTACTTACGTCAATATTCGATCTCCAGTAATCAAATCCACTATAAAATTAAAGTTTGTGTATTAGTTTGTTTTAAATTAAATTTTACAAATGACGTTCACGATTTTAAACTGGATTGAATAGAACATCTAATTACATGATTGTACGTAAATTTTAAGTTAATTTCACAATAATCACTAATCAGTAATACAGGAAAATCTTAATTTATAGTACTTAAAAATTGATACAACTTCAAGCAGACAAGCACAGGACATGGCTCTAATTATGTTTAATATGTAGAGATCCGTCTCAACAACTTAGAGCACTTTATTGATGAGTATTGATTCAATTTCATACGTTTATGATTGCTACATTTTACATCATTGTGCTTTTCTCGGATTTAAGGTAAACAATAGCTTTCTGATTGCGTTTGTTTTATTTATATTTTTGTTTCATGAGTCGTTTTCAAACGTTTTATAGAATTCAAACTGGGAGTTTTCGTGATATAAAACATTAATGGTAAATTAATTATATAATTTTACATCGAATAAATAAAGATGTGGTAGACATATTTCCCACTAAAATAACAAGACGATTGTACAGCTTAATTTACTATATTTAAACCTATTACAGATGTCACAATTATTTTCACTGCAAAAAATTTCATAACATTTCTTCCTAATCTTGATTACATAGCACACAGACAGAGTTTCACAACTGCCTGTTTAGAAACACGTTTTTGAAATAAGAATTCGATTACTATACATGTCCTACTTCTGTGCAAAGGCCTCCTCTGTACAAAAGGTATCAGTTTAAGCAAAGCAATATAACACAATATAACACCTTGAAAAACGACTATATCATTGATCATAGTTAACTACATCTCCGTTTTTACAAGAGCAGACAGCTCATATAAATATGGAGTTTGAATCGTTAATAGTAAAACATTGTCGCTATGAAATTGACGTATACATTAACTTTTGACACATTAATCCAGTAAGCCATTCGCCATTGCACAAGGGGATGCGAAAATTTTATGTGACATTTCACTAAATCGACACTCGACATGAACGCTGTTGCAATTTTTATTTCCGTTCATATATTGTCCCAATGAACGACAGCGTTATCTGAAGTCGTTAAAAATTATTCGACCTATTATTTAACCTTCTGTTTTATGCTTTTTTCGTTATTAATTAACGTTGTGTAGGATAAAACGGCGGCAAATGAAATAACTGTTAAAGCGTAATGCAATAAGGCTGCGTTTTAAGATGTGTAAAGATTAGAAAGTAGAAGAAATACAAAAGTGTGTAGAATTTATTGTCTTAGAAGTAATTGCGTTTTATTCTTTTCCCGTCGATTATACTTTTATTGGAATGGGCAATATACAGCGAGGCATTGTACCGATCTCGCAGGAAGCTCTTCGATAAATCAAACGACCGGTTTAATTACAAATACTACTCATACGCCTCGTGTAAATTCATCGGAAGAAATCCATTATCATATATCTTAACAGTGCATGGTTATACATTATTACACTGATAGTGTAGTAGAGGAGTCATATTCATCAAAAGTCCAAAAAGAGACTTGACTGCGAATGAACAACTGAATTCAGCACTATGCGTTCATATATAGCAATATACCGTTGTATATTTATATGCTTGGACAGCGCTTAGCCGCTAATGGTGATGCAACCGAACTACCTTACTAAATTTCTATAACAATGATTATCTTACTCGATACCAAGCACCGCGCTGTTATCGCGTCTGGAAACTATTTAATACCTTAAGTTAGTTTCACTTTAAGTGAAACTATTCGCCAGTCCATAACACAATCACGCGATACGATCTGCAACGATCCCGTTGTTGCGCATCGATTTCCGTAATACACTTTTCGCTAACGGTTCGTGAGAGGTTTCGTGAGAGAAATCCAAAGTAAATTACTCGGAAAACAATTAAGTTAGAGGCTGGATACACTGTGGGATGTGATATAGGTCGAAATTTAATAGATATGGCCAAAGAAAAACTATATTTTCACACAGAGACAGCTTATTGAACTTAGCACGTGAATAAATACACAAAAGTTTATAATGACGTCAAATTAATATGTTCATGTTTGATACCAATAAATGGAGAATGAAAATTCTAGATCAAACTGATGACGCGTTCCCTAATAAAGTAACTACGGAATTCACTGAATACCGATTTTCATCGCTATCTGATTTGAAACGTGGTACTGCATAATTAACATGGATATTAAAATGCACTAAAACATTTAATGTAATATTAATAATGGGTGCCCTTATTAACTTATTTGATTACAAAAAATCTTTCCATACTACAATGTCAAAAATGTATAAACAGTAAAATACAAATATCTATGTAAATATGTATTCATAAAATGTATAGAAACATCATGACATACGCTTTACAGTTAAATGAACTCAGTGACATTCATTTCTGAATGAAGTTTCCGTTAGCTTTTGCGAATTAATCATGAAGTTTCATCGTCTTTGAGGCATTGAAGCGTTGAATTCGACTCAGCATGGATCTATGTAAAAGAAAGAAAATATGAGTTCCGCGATGCACAGCATAATAACTTTTATTAAAGGTAATAATTATATGAACCAAACTTTGTTATAGTTACTGTATGAGTACATATTTAATGTAATTAATAATTTATTAGTACAAGTTGTTTTGATTTATTTTAAAGTTGTTGGTTCGACACCTTTTGCGTCGTAATATTTCCTACACCCTAGAGTTGGTATTTGTTTTGAAGGAATATAAATTCAACTGTTACAACGTAAGAGAGTTATTTTTTTTGGTTATTGGAAGTTAAGGCTCTGCTGAAAAAGCTTTATTATTGTTATCCAATTATTGAGTTATAATTTTATAAATCGGTAAAAGTTTTGTTTTATAACTTATTTCTAAAAACTTATAAAGAAATAATGAAAAATAATCAAAACTACTAACATGCTTGTTTCATTTTTTAAAATCAGTTTTATTTCGAACAATTTTCAATAATACTTTTCTTTTTCTTTTAGTACTTTTTTCAATTGTGAAATTCGGGATAGCTCAGAATTCAAATCCCGGTGTCAACACAAATAAAAGCTCATTTTAAGTGCGGACTTATCACTCGATATTTTGGAATCCTGCATATTTTCGAAAAATATTTAGATACAATAATTACCAGACTATTCTATTGATCGTGATAAGATATGGATAACCCATTTTAAATCCTCTGTTCAAATGAACAACTTTAAGCTAAAGTTATATCTAAACTCATGGAAACTTTAACAACACATAGAGTTGCAAATGAAGTTACCAACATACTCGTAACACGACTGTATTAATTCCCCAGTGAGCTTGTTAAAGGTCGAGACAATTCCACTAAATCCCTTACCACTATAATTTAGATTAATGGTAATATTACTTAAATTTGTCGTGTAATGCCAAAAATATCAGTGTATCGAGATTTTTATATAACTAATTAGCGGATTTCTTCTCTGTTTATTTTAATTTAAATCCACTACTTTTAGGACCACGAATGCTGTAGGGCATTCAAAACGTCGGTTGTTTGAAAATGAAAACTAAAACCGCTTATAATACGTTCATAAGTTTTATTAAAATGTGTAGTTTTCGCTTAGAGAAATGTTATTGTCGTATTCATTTGAAAAACTTAAGCGCCTATCGATCACGCAGGGTGCTTAACCGAAAATTCTATTTGTGTTCATATTGCTTCACATATAAATGAAATTTAATACCCAATAACATACGATAGGAGTGAGCCAACGAGAAAGCTGTTCAATACTTTGGCTATGCTTAAAAGTATAATAGAGTATTTCAAGAGCCTCTACGGTGGGCGACATCCCACCAACAATGACGGGCTTGCACTAAAACCGAAATTGACGCACAAAAGCCCTCGGAAGCCACTCGATACCGGTTCTAATAAAAACCGGATATGGTCGGGGATACGACGGATACGATCACAGCTAGCTTCAAGCATGGCTTATAACAAAAGAGCCGCTCAAAAAGAGTCTCTATTATAACCGCAAGCTGTCAAATAATGTTTTTAAGCCCCTGTTTTTATAATTAAAAGCTGACGGAAGCAACTGGAAAATTCTGCGCTAACGTAAGTCCAAAAATCTATCTTCTTTTAGACCTAAAATAAATTATGTATAACGAAGCCTTGCCATGTGCCATGTTGTGTTAAATATTCGTATCATAAAATTTTGTTTTTACATTTCATTTCATTATTATATTAATGTTTTACTGTTTCCTCTTTATTTGATTTTTTTTTTGATTTGCTTGTATTTTTATTTTATCTTTTACATTAATGTCATGTCTCTGAGTGTAAATCGTCACTCTACGCGTACAGTTTTTTATATATTTCGCATCGACTCGTAGTCTAATAGGGTTCACTGAAAACCGGCGCTGTGGTTAAGACCGCAGCAGGAGCCGAGTGAACACCCATTTAACACCACACTACCTGACGAAATGTATAATAATGATAGCCTATTATTTATAATGTTAATGTACTTCATTTCTTTCCTGGATGTCTTATTTCTTTATTTTCGATGTAAAATAAATTTCTTTCGTTCCTTAAAAAATTCTAAAAGTGAAATTGGAAAGTTTCATCGTAATGAAACGTAGAAATTTGATAAAAAAAAATTCAAAATAGTAAAATAAGAAACAAAGCAAGTAAGACTGAAGGAGCATCAGGGATATTAGTTTATACATACGAACAGAAGCTTTCAGTTTTCCTAAAGAAAGTTCGAGATTGGTCGGAAAGTTAAGGCGAAAACAAACAATAGCGATATTTCTTGAGGTAACCAAACAAGCCACCCCAATAGAAAACAAATTGACATTTCAATGGTATCCGCCCAAGGACCGACACATTTGCAATTCAAAGACCACTCTTCAATAACACGCCAACGTATGGAAATAAGTACGTTTTGAAAAGGATCTGATTTTTGTATATATACGCTTCTTTAAAGCAGATTTTCAATCAGTGCGACACGTCCCGCAGTTACTACTTCCTTGTATGTTTCTGACATATCTAACCTTTATTACGTTTTAGAATCACAATTTTTTTTAAATATACTGAAGATTACGACAATATATTGGTGATTATGAGATCAATAAATTGTAAACTACGTAAACTATTTAAAAACGTGACGATTCGGGAAAAAAACACTTGTTAAATTAATAAAACAAGATATTAAAAAAAAATATCAAACTGGAATAAAATGTCCCTTGGAGCCCTCTTTTGAAGTCTATTATCATACATTTCTATTCAAATTCTATGTAAGACATCAAGGGAAGGAAAATATTATATAAAATAAATAATATTCGAGAAAGCTTGTACAAAGCTATAAGGGTACGCTATTCAAGTTTAAAAAAATATGATGTTGATGTTAACAGTAAATACTAAAATTGTAGAGTATTATGCCTTATACAAAAATGTATCATTAAATATTAAATTAAGCTTATTAGCTGCGGCATGTTTTCTGTATCAAATTGAGCATATTACCGTAAAATGAATACACTTTAATATGAAAAATATACAAATAATTTAAGAACATCGGATCTAATAGTTAAAAGGTAATCGAACTATGTTACTGAATAGGTTATGTTCGCTATTACTTTTTCACGCATGTGTTTTGAGAAACTTAACCAAGTACAATTTTCACCATCTTTGAATCTATAAAATTTAACTTGTATACGCAAACCAATTTATTTTACGATTAACTAACACATAGAGAAGAAGCATGTTGGCGTACTAATAAAATAGCTTTTTATTCAGGACAACTTAACCTCATAACAATATTACAAAGCAAACTTAAAACATTATTATGTTCGCGTACTAGATGTTCCTTTTTGAAAGGCTATTAATAGATTTGTTGCAATGACATACATTTCTAAAACAAGGCTTAGCAAATT
Organism: Iphiclides podalirius; assembly: GCA_933534255.1. NCBI lineage: Eukaryota > Metazoa > Arthropoda > Insecta > Lepidoptera > Papilionidae > Iphiclides > Iphiclides podalirius. Next base: position 6,000,155 of record OW152825.1, on the reverse strand, counting down.
TATATAAGTACTTTTAACTCAATCTAAATTCGAAGATTTTTATTTCGATTTTGCAAGTGGCGGAGTGCATAATGTCACCTCAACAAAGCCACATGAGCCAAGAGTCAAACATTTGTAAGAGCCACATTTTCCGTTGCGATTCATTTGAGATATTTCCGCGGCACAGTATTTTTTCATTAGTGTAGGAGTCGCTTTTAAAATGGAAAGGCACTTAAATAAATGTGTACACATAATCACTTTTAATCAATATTTTATATAACATGGAACCATTTATATGTAAATAATAAAATTTTTGAAATATTGCGTCACTGGTCGCCTTATCAGTGATAGAAAGGTAGCACTAGAAAAATTAAGTGAATAAAATAAATTACCACAATAAATATGCACATATTATTTTATGGAATAGTGAGCTCATGTGAGACAATCACGTCTGGAACGATAGACTTATTAAATATGTTTTATTTCTTTTCTAATGTTAAACGATGTTAAACCGAAGGACGAATGAAATAATATGCGTGTTTTGTTTCCCTACCGCATCTCTATAATTTCTTGTCATGCAGCTCGAAGATTGTTTGCAAAGTTAGGGCTTATAAACATACGAGAAATCCTGTATACTATTGTTTTTTACGTTCGTTTGATATACTCCGCGCAAGAACTGGTCTGTCTCCTCTTTCGTAACGCTTACAGCTTTATAGCGGAACAACTCTCATTATTATTCGTTAAATAATTTAACTCACAGATTCGGTAAATCATGCAGACGCATACGGAACTATGATGAATAGCCCGAAAACGTCGTCAGAAAACGTTTCTCAATAGCAGTCGGGAAAGCATTTTGTAAACATTACGTAATTCATTCGTGTAACCCGAGCACCGAATTCACATTTCAATCGTTCACCCAATTCGTTACATGTGCGTAACGAAAACGCATTTCTCCGTTCCCGTTCGTCTTCGCGCAAACAGAAACTCTTTGTGTTCCAATGATGTAATCCTCGGTGTACTTCGAAAATAGAACCGTCGTCTTTTGTTGGCGTCGAAAAAAATCGTGGACGTGCTTCCTTTCACTAAACGCTCGTTTCGACAACAATGCCAGTATTGACAGCCGTCGAATAACTAGGTTTACGGTCGATAATTTTGGGGGACGATTTAATTACTTTTATTGGAAGTCACAGAACGGGTCCTTTGTTTACGAGTCAACGTTTTATGTAGCCCACTATAATGTGCGCAGTTTATTTTAATAATGTCAACAAATGTTGAACTTATTTGGCGTTGCTTCTCCTCAAACATATCAAAATTTGCTGTACCTATATATTGTTAACAGATAATTTGTTGTTACAATAGTTGAACAGAAATGATAGTATTTAATAAGGAAAAAATAAGTTTGTAACTGTACATCATTATTCATATATGTACACACTTGTGACTTTCAAGTATCATTTGTAGATATATCATCGGAAATATTTATGTTAAAACGTTAACATCATCACATCCTAACACAAGAGGACTAACTAGTCTTGTAAACCTGCACAAAACTTTATATCGAGATATAATAAGCCTTGTGGCTGGTGTTGCATGATCACAGATCGTAATTATATAGGTACTATACTTATGTCGTTAGGATAGGGTCTTACTTTTCGCCCAACGGCGTACACATGTTAAATACTCATAAAAGTTTGCCCCAAATTAAAATAGTAATTGCTCTTTCTATCCGGTCCTTAGTAATAAACACGTGCAACATAAACAAGGAAATACTAATTAGGAGGGTTTGGGCTCTCAATTTGTGCTATAAAAATACAGTAGCATCCCACTACGACAACCGTCAATTTCCTGAACATTTGTATACATGTAACGACAAATTTATTACGTGTTTATAAACCACGCACTGAAGCGTGAAGTCGCTTAAATAAGTCTATTAGGCACTTGCATGATTGACATCCAAATATTTACGAAGGATTATAGATTAGTTGTATTTTTTATAAAACACGTTTCAAAGTAGTTAAGTTGTTAATAGTACATTTTATTGTTGTCGTTACATTCGTTACATATAAGTTATAGTTACAGGTTTTTTTAAATACCTTATTAATTATTTCTTAATAAAGTGTAACATTGCAATATTACTCTATGTATATGTATATATAATCCAGTTAAGTATATACTCACAAAATAATAAAGTGCAGTAGCTTAAATGGAGTTTAACGTCGACTAATAGAACGCTTCCTCTTACCTGAAACAAAAAGTATACAAATTACAATAAAATCTACATATACAGCAATAGTAATGGTACTCACAAAAATATACAATTTGTATTTTGATCAAGTCGGGCTTTAGGATTGTCTATTGAATGTCCGAAGCGAAGCATCGGTAGCGTATCAAGATGGCGATTTGCAAAGTTTTATTGCGATTGACGAGTGGCGATAAGTCCGCCCCCTTTACGCCCAGTTCAATTACTTACGGTGCAAGCGGGATGCGAGTGGGATGCTATCTAAATTTCATCTAAAGAAGTCGCAAAATCAACCGGCTCGCAATACTGATAGCATCTATGATGCATGAACTATCGTGGCGGACGCAATTCGATTTTACGTCACATAAAATGAATAAGATAAGCGTGAAGGGAATCTAGTACAGAAAATGTACAGGAAATATCCAAGAGATGCCGCTACGCTTAGCAACACTTAATTACGTAGACAGGATTAGATACTGTTAAGAGAGGTAAAACCTAAAACTTAAGTAAGCAAAATTGTCAAAGTAATTCTTTACTCCAATTGTATATAGATTGCTGTAGTTAGAAATAATTTATTAAGTAGACAGAATTATTTATCGTTAACAGGGGTGAAAAAAGAAAGAAAAAGGATATAACAATGGATGTGCCAAACATTGCTTCTTATGCTTAAAAACAATGTAAAAAAAAAGGCGATGACATTTTCATTGGTGTGGCAATCAGCCGTTTAGCTTAGTGGGTAAAGCGTCAATGCGCGAATCCCGAAGACGTGGGTTCGATTCCCACAGCGGCGAAAAACTTTACATGCTTTTTTCTACAAATTTTAATTACCAAAGTAGTTTTATATTCCAATTATAACGTATCCTTAGTCACTGTTATTAAGGAAACCGAATAAAAGAAGAGGCCATAAAGCCCAATTGTACTATGAAACAGTCCGGTAATAATTGTAATAATGCTGAGCCCGTGAACAATTAAAATTTAGTGAAATGAAAAGACAAACGGTTTCAAAACATCAATCGGATTCCGCATCAAACGATAAACAAATGAAAATTTTGAGTGTAGTTAATCAAACTCAGTTTGGGTACGCGTTTGAAGCTGAATTGCAGGGACCCTCAAATTTCAATTTTCCGCTTGATTGATTCGACAGCAATTTATGTAAACCGAAAACTAGATCCTGTAAAGCGCTTTCTGCTGCTCATTTGTAATAGAACCGTAACTTTTCAATTAAAAATCTTGCATGCGACTTTATTTTTTCATTTTTCCATTTTTGCGGTGTTACATATAAAGGATTTATAATTAATATTGGTTGACAAACGCCCCTGTTTCCAGGGCCGACAAAATCCAATTAAAACGTTAGCTTATCTTTTGGAAACATGAAACTATTGAAATTTTAAAAGGCTTCACTATAACCTATCTCTTTTGGTTTTTGCGAAAGTAAATTAAGTTTGTTGTTTTTCTAATCTATTATTTTTTTGTTTCACTTACATTGTATTTAGCATAAAAACATTATAAACCAAACAGTATGTAGCTTTTATAAGAACTAGCTTATAAAAGCTACATTTAAATAAAATTCTCCGCAATATAAACGTGTCAAAATATTTAAAAGATTTTTCTATATAAAGTAATTTTAGTAATTTTAGTGCAGACTTTCGTGCCGGTTTGGTGGGTAAGTTTTTGGTTTGTATAGGCCAACCTAAATTTCGTTTATGCTCGATACAAGGCAATCATACGAAATCAAAAATGTTCATTTTGCTAATAACTCCGTTTTCAAATGAATACCGCCGGGATAGCGTATTGCATTATTTCCTCATAATAAAAGATACATAAATATTATCTTCTAACGTCTCATTTTGGGACAATACGCCTAATGTAATGCGGCAAACGAATACGGAAGTCCGGGAGGGCTGTCCCCAAAACTAGGGTGCTGCTGTAAAACGCCGCAAGCCCGGTCGAAGTGAATCAACTCGCCATTGACATGGACGAGATTAATTCGTTAAGACCGACCGCCTTCGTCGAAAACAAAAATGGACGCCCCAATAATCACCTGCCCCGATCTGAGTAATCCACTTTCACCTATTGTTGTAAAAGCTGCAGTCAATTTAGTTTAATTTATCGTAGAAAGTTAATGTCGAATCGGCGTTCCGTTTCATAATTGCATTCGCCGTGAGACGATCGGAATTAGCTTTATCTTTTATGGCCATATCGTGTCCGACGTTATTTTGTAAATTAAAGGCCTTTAAAATTAAGATGAAAGTGCCGTCGATGACTCAGCTTCTCCAACAAAAGTCTGCCGGAAGCTTTGCCAAAAGCTTTGCCATTGTAATAGCGAAACGAATAATCTTGGTATTATCTCCGGTAAGATGTAACCCACGAGGTAACCTTTTAAATAACTTGTATTACTTTAATATTATAACAGTCCGAATATTTTCAATACACAACAACACTTTTTAACAATAATTTCTGGAAAATAAAAAATGGGCAACATTTTCCAATAACATTAAAATAATTTAATAGCTCGTAGCACAATTCCATGTTACAGTGAAATAGTAAATTAATTAATTTATATGACCGTGCCAAATATTCAAAGTAAATTTGTTGTATACGAATATTTGGTTTACGTAAAAATCGCAAATAATAATTTTCGTAGCCGATCGGGGCATTAAATATATTCCACTCATGATTTGCTCGCGGCTTGAAGCGATTTTCGAGGCACGCGCATAATGTCCATCAATTTTTATCGAATACGAATAGGCTTTCAGGGCATATTTCAAGCAAACTTACTCGCGTTAACCTCCACGTGCTTGGCAAAAACGTAAAATTTGTATAAAATACTCATTATAACTTTTTAACGTGTTCGTTACGTATATCGACGATTTATTTGGAAAAAGTTGGCTTCGAACCGATTTTACTGTTATTGAACGTACGTTTTATTTTTACATTTTATATACTTTTACATATTAAAACATTAAAACTAAATTTACTTTGTCTAATTATATATAAAATTGACAAAAAAGCGATAAAGTATGGTTGTGAAGCATGAAGATCCTTAAACAATTTCTGTTTGATAGGGTTATGTATGGCCATCTAAGATGTTGATCCAATTATTTTCTGTAATTACTAAATGTGTAATATGTTATTAAGAATAAAACGTTATTATTATTAACTGTGTTCGTTACATTAAAGTGAACGAGTAAATTCACATGTAAGTGCTTTCCGCATTATGCTCTAATACAATTTGATGAATGTTTCAGCCCGATATACCACGAGTAACTTTGAACCTTATCCCTCGCTAATAAGAAGTGTATTCGTTGAATTTATAACGCTGAATCAGGGGAACTTATTGCTATGGCAATATTTCGGCAGCTTTCTGTTTTCTGTATAGAAATATATAATAACTGGTTTATAAAATTAGCATATAGATCTCCGTGTCTCGCAACATGCCGTCATATTTACTGAAAGCCTTACTTATGACGAGCGGTAAATCATGCCCATATGATATGAAATACAATTGCCTATGTAACGGGTGAGTTACCGAGTGAAATATTTATCAAAGTACGAGCAACCAAATATCTGTATCGTTTTGTTTCGTACTTAATTCATTAAACAGTTTATCATAAAATAATTCGAATTACTCCGCGATTACAAGAAATAATGAAATAAATTTCATTTAATTTCTTATGAAAGAGCTGGAACAACAATAGCTGATCCAGGCATCAATCAATAGGATATTGCCTCCCATAAGGACTTATCAAAAACCTGTTGAAATTATTATAAAAAACATTTCAAGACATGTAATATCACATTGTTAATAAATAGAATATTTTATAGGAGAAATTGAATAAGGAATATGCGAATAAGACATTTCCCAAACTAAGCAATGCTAATTGTACTAGATGACTAATAAACATACTTTTCTTTTGTAATTATAATTATATATATCTCTAGACACTGATAAACACTTTGTTCATCAATATTTTTTCTAGTAGTGGGGACAGTGGCACTTGCGTCTGAGGTTGGTGCGCAAGTGGCAGGGGATTTTCTAAGGTGTACTGATGCCATCAATTATTCGATATTAGCTAACAAGTATGTTTCTTTGACAAAATTAATGACATATTATGCATAATGTATATTATGAAATTTATAAAAAAATTAAACTACAAACTGATTCCCGTAGGACATAAAGAAGATTTAAAAAAGAAATCATCATGAGAATGTAAGTAAAACTAACTAGTGTTAAAGGACTTTTGATGTATGTCTATGTGAGAATGAGTACAATTTGTTTTAATATTCATCAGTCTTCTCATAGAAAGTGATATCCGGTACCTCTAGACATACAACATCAGAGGAGTAACATCTGCGTTGGCGGCCTTTGAAATAGGTGTCTCTCTTCTTGAAGGTGCTTTAGTGGTATCAGTCCGGAAATACCTGGTTTTGTTTGTTGTAGGGCCACGCAGCAGCCTCGGCTGTTGAACGAATGGGCAAGCTCGTGCGGGTAAGTACCACGACCACACAGAAGACCGGCGTAAAGTGGAAGTATAATACTTTCGCGTTTCGTCTGGTGAGTGAGGTAGCCGGAGCCCAATTTTTTAAAAGTTTGTCAATGCATCTGTAACCCTCGGGTGTAGCAGATGTCCATGGGCGGCATTCACTTAACATCAGGTGAACCGCCTGCTCGCTTGGTAACTATCGAATAAAATAAAAATGAAACAGTTGCTCTCACCCAAATACCATCAATATTGCAGCAATATTGCATAACTGTAGAGTCCAGGTAATGGACAGATATTGATAGATGACTACATGAAGAGGCGAAACATTTGACTTTGTTGCAGCCTCTATTTGTGTTGTGATCAAAATTCAACGGGTGTCAGTCGATCCGGGCGAGGGTGTTCGATGTGGGACAGGAAACATGCGTCTTGTTATGGAAAACCGCTCTGCATTCATTCCGCCACCCAAGAAGTGCAAAGTGGAGTAATATATTATAATTTTATTCAGATCCCTCCCTACGTACGAAGTTTGTACCTACCTACAATAGTGAAAATTTGTTCGATTCGAACCGTGGACTTATTCTCAGGGCGCACGATAAAAGTAATATAAGTACCTGCTTGCTTTGGCCATTTCATATGTTTTATAAATAAAACCATAACGAGATACTAGTAAAGGATTTGGATATTTTTTTTAATCTAAAAAAGCTTTCAACATCTCTCCAGAACATTTCAATACGGTATTCACACGTTGTACGCACTTTGTGCACGTCTGGTTTTGGCTTTTTATTAATTCAATAATCTAGCCTGAAAGCACCTAAATATCTCTAAACCTTTTTATCTGGATTTTTTTCGGTTCTACTCCAGCGAAGTGCACGGTTTGGATGTGAAGAATATTTTCATGTCAAATTCGCTTTACTGTGAAGTATTTATTTTTATTTAAAACTAGATGCTGCCCGCGACTATGTCTGCGAAGAGTGGGCTGAAGGCGTAACATTCAGACAGAAAGTAAATATATATAAAAATCTTAACTAATATTATAAAGGAGAAAGTTTGTATGTATGGATGGATGTTTGTTACTTTTTCACGCAAATACTTGTGAACGGATTTTAGTAAAACTTTACAATAATGTAACTTATACATCAGAATAACACATAGGCTATAATTTATATACATATTTTCTGTATATCTGTCTTTCTGTCAGAATGTTACACCTTCAGCCTATTCTACGCAGACGTAGTCACGGGCAGCAGCAAGTATGTATATAAATTATAGCCTATGTCTTATTTTGATGTATAAGCTATACTATTGTAAAGTTTCATTAAAATCCATTCAGTAGTATTTGCGTGAAAGAGTAACAAACATCCATCCATACATACAAACTTTCGCGTTTATAATATTAATAAGGAAGTAAGCATGTGCTAAATGAACTTTCAGTTTGTTAAATTAATACTTTAATTTCGTATCATTTACTTATTTGTAACTATCAAATCGCGCTCTGTTGAGAATAATTTTAAATATAAATGATTATGTCATTCGCGTTTTGAGCCTTACACATATGCATTACATCACTCATATATTTAGGCACTCGTTAGATTCTGTATCAGCAAGCGAGAACCTAGCCTCCCCGAAAGCCGGCTACTACCTCTACATTCGAATTATCCCCGACGGTGTTGCCAAATGAACTGCGGGAGGCGATCGCACGTGAATCTGACGTTGCCCAGTCGAAATAGGATTTGAGAGATGCAATTTCCTCAGTCCTAACAAAGGCCGGCCTTTGCGATGCGCCGTTACACGAATCAGAGGTTCCCCGCTATTTTGATGGAACAAGTGAACGGTGAACACATTTGAGGGATTTACTTTACCGCATCACTAGACCTTCGTTCGGCACAGCCGTCCGTGTTGAAGTATTGAAAGCGTTTCGCGTTGGAGATTTTATAGGAAAAGTTGAAACTTGATTTTACATTTTTGCTCTTATTTATGCATATAATTCTTCTTTGCGTGTGTATGTCACTGAACTCCTCATAAACGGCTGGACCGATTTTAATGAAATTTTTTGTGCGTCAGGTCGATTCGAGAATGGTTTAGATTTACAATCCGAGCCATTACAATTTTTTTCCACAACTTATATATAAATAAAAATTGTAATGGAATGGACAACGTCGGTCGGGTCCACTAGTATTCATATAAAAATACAACACGCAGAGGCATTTATTCCTCAAGCAAGATTAAATTTCACATGTTTTCCTCATACACGAGAAAAAATTCGTCGGGAACTTTTTATTTACATAAATAATACATAAAATTTAATATGCTGACATCCTTCAATATCGTTTATCACATTACATAAAATGTAAATGATAACTTGAGTTGACACAAAAATAGTTCAAAAAATCACGTCCTATTAGTAATGTTAAAAGTACGGTTTTTTTACGTTCTTTTGATCCGAACAACACATTAATTAAATTTGAATTAAACCTGAGTTCGCTATACATCATTTTCAGCCGATGAGTTTGTTTGTTGGCTTTCATTAATAAAATTCTAATCTACATTTCGTTCAGTATTGATTTTAGAAAGCCGCTTTACCCGACTGAATGTTAATTAAACCAAGAATATCAATCCATAAGTTGAATCAAAATAATGTGATGAAATTTGGATTTCAATAGGAAATAATTATAAGACATTATTAACTTTGAATTATAACATTACGAATTATAATCCGTATCATACAATAAAATGCCTTTTATCAAGAATTAGTTGTGGTATTAACAAAATAAGAATTTAACAAAACTTAGTGAAAGCAGAAAAGGAAAAATAATTCCCCTTTTCCCGGAAACTAGTGCGACGAAAGAAAACAATTTGTATTAATATCCGTCTCGCTGGATAAGTTAAATCATTAACTTTTGAAATCTAGAATATGGATCAGATATACACTGCTACGCAGAATTTTTAACTCGGACTTAAAATTCACTTACCAAGATTGCCGATGGAAAGGTACGGAACACAGTCGATCACGTAAAACCACATTTTCATTGCTTCCCTGCGCCAAGCGATCGCGACAAATCGATTTTTTTAGAGAGTGTGGTAATTGAGACGGGGCGAAAGGTTTATAGTTCATATCTGCAAGCACGAATAGAGAAAGGGAAATTGCGTCGAAACCTTTTGCGATGGCGAAGAATCAATTATTTCGTTGTACGATACGGGCATGGTTAGTGGTACGGAATTAATCTATCTGCGATAGATAGCATGAAATGTGTGATTATCTCCAAGTGTATATTTCCGCAGGATCGCTTTGAAATTATTGGAATTAAAACCTATTTTCGGATTTGCAATAATCGATACGCCTGGAAGACGACGTATTATCACCTGTCATGTTATGGACTTAGGCCGGTAAAAATAAAATTTATATTTGTACGCCAATGACGTTACAGACTTCTTAGAGATTCATTAAATGATTCAGAGCAAATGCTATGAATCATTTAATTTATTCTTCTTTTTAAAATATCCGTAATAAGGATTAAGAGTGACATCAAAAAATTCAAATAAATTCATTAATTATGGTGTTTACCTCCAACAAAAGCATTCATTACAAATGCACGTATTCAATTACAACACAGCAGTTACGGTTACAAACATAAAATACCTTTGTAAGTATAGATTGGAAAAATAAAAATACAATCCCGGCTATGGGAAACCGTAGGATAGCTCGATTTCACAAAGGACTGGGACTTGATAGGGCTTCTATAGTCCATGTCTATAAATGATTTATTTCCATCGGTGCACGAAAGGTATGCAACACGGAAATTAACGCTCAATCAATAGCAAATTATTATCACATAATAAGAACCAACGGCTTCTTGTATTTAGTCGAATACTACACGTTATTAATTAAAACTGTTTTTTATTATTGCGCTTAATTTTGACTTTAATAACAAACCTTTCAAATATTTTTTTTTATTTATTTATTCCACCGCGTCCATGATTACAGGTCAGACTAAGTGCTGTGTTTGTCCTAACGTCATTATTTATTTTAGAAATAGTGTAGTTTATTTATATTGATCCCATCAGAATGTGCTCATAACCATCAAACAGAAAACACCTTATATCCAGACAGAACATGAACTCTACACTATAGAACGACGGGAATTAAATAAGAATTATACCGAGTTAAAGTCATAAAAGTGTTAATTTTTTGTAGATAAATGAACAAAAACCTTCGGCTATGCGGGATTCGAACCTACGTCTCAGCTAATGGCTAATGACTTCATGGCGCATAAATCTTGGGAACTTTTTCATTAAGCCATTGAAGATTAAAAATATTTTTAAATCGAACAGTTCGATTGAAGATAAGCTATTTAACAAAGAGAAATTCGAGTCTTATCCTAACTGAATATAAAAAGCGTAAATGTGAACAAGGAACATCAAGAGAATGCCACAAAAAAGGACTATTTACATCCCTCGTCCAGAGCAAATTGGAAAGTTTACTACAATGACGCTAGGTTTACCCTCGTAGAACTTTCACGCGACCATCAAAATGCGCATAAATCAAAAACTTCGCGCGCCCATCGGAGACGCTTTAAAAAAAAATGCCGTTTTCAATTTCCCCAATGGCCCCGAGCTCGCTAATCTTGTTTTTAGTTAGTTCTTCGATAACACAAACTTTTTCGAACTCATTTTGTAAGTTAGCTTCAAAAGGAATCTATCAAATAGAGACGGCAAGTGCTTTGCTTAACCCGACCTGTGATCTTCGAAAACTCTAACCAGTACTACTAGTAGTGCAGAGGTTTCAATATTGAAAGATTTCTTGAACACTAAACTTATGTAGTTAACAGGTTTATCCTGACAATATATCGAGCGTCAGCTCTGGAAACGATTCACATTTAAAGTAAATAATTTTAGTTCACACTAGGAGGAATGGCAAAGGTCCAAAGAAGTTACTACTAACGAAAAACCTCCTATAACATGAAGTATTGTTAAGAAATAACTGGTTTCAGAAATGTTCGGCTTTATAATGAGATCTAGTATCTTTACATAGTTTATAACAAAGTCGCTCCCGATGTTCGTACGCTTAGATCTTTTAAACTACGCAACAGGTTTTAATGCTGTTTTCAGCAATAGATAGAGTGATTGAAGTGCAAGTTTTATGTGTAGTAAACATGCATATTGTTGTAGAACCGAAAAATTCTATATCTAAATCGCATACGTGCGAAGCCGGAGCGGAGCGCTAGTAAACTATAATTTAATATTTTATTATGATCGCTAAATGTCAGGATATAATCGAATATATAGCTATGAAATCTTAGATTATGTACACTAAGATATCTTTAAAAAATAATGACCACAATCCAGTCACTTTATAAATAAATATTGTCCTTATCGTAAGTCCGAGACATTTTTCAAAGTTAACTCGAAGCGATATCGTACTTACGCTGAAAATTTATTCCTGAATCTTATTACATGTTTGCAGTAACTCGTTTCGTACTCGAGTACGAATTAAAGTCGGCATATAAACGCAAACTACCCGGGACCGGTAATAAAAAAAGAGCTTACGAGCGCTCACACCGTAAAACTTAAAGCGGGGCTAAAGTTCCCCGTGTAGGAAAAGAAATATCTTTGTTCTCAACAGTCAAAACAAAGTTCCGTTCGGTCGTTTGGTACAATAACAAACATTTGTCCAAACGTTCGTTGGCGAAAACGTGCTCAATCAATGGGGCGTATTGAAAATATTTCCTTCGCATTATGAAACGTGCGACGTATATTACGCCGGGGATTAAGCGCTCTTTGTTGGCGGCCAGCGCCTTACCTGTTTAATAATAAAATTCTCCGCTTTAATTGCGTTTCGGAGAAAAGGAATACGAGTCGCACGATTTGTTGGACTATCGGTAGTATAAACAAGGCATGTTGGCACTTTGAATACGAACCTCGTATGCTTTCCCTAAACTTAGACATGTATTAATCAAACTGAGCTAAGTGTTTCCAATATTCGCAATCAAATGGGCAGTCAGGAGTGGAGTCGTTCGTGATTTTCTAAATTGAACTTTATCGAAACGATTTAACGTACAATATTAGTTATAATATAAATGCAAACCGCCGTTGAATCTGCAATGCTTCTTGCTACATATTTATGACCGACAAATTATGGCGCCAGAATATTGAGTATTGATGATATAGCTTCTTGCACTCAGTCTGTTACTATGGCAGTAATAATAAACATCAGTGCACTATGTAAACTTTTCAAATTTTGACTATAAGTTGCATCCGCTTTCAAGAATATTAGCCGTTGCAAAAGTTCGACGTACTTTATGATAGTTCTTACATTTTAGTGTAACATATTTTTATCGCAAAAATAAACCGAGATAAACATATTACGGGGTTTGGTAAACGATTAAGCCCACTTTATGTTTCCAAAGTTTGCTTTCGATTAATGTAAGCAATAAAGATTAATTGGTCACTTAACTAGACTAGTAACTTGCCTAGATATTAGCTTATTTCGTTGAAGTAAGTGGTCGAAATAGCTTTTTTTTGTCACAGCAATCTTAGCTAAAACCACGACAGCTTCAGAGTTAGTACGCAAATTCATTACTATTCATTACAATTCCATACTTTAAATAAGTAAATCGTAACCGCCTTTATTTCATACAGGAAATTAAACATTATGTGTGGGCAGCACATTGCTAAATAACAAACAGAAGTTATCAAATCCTAAATAAATAAAATAGTAACAAATGTAATATCAGAAAGACCATCGGCAACTTGGTATGTAAATACAAAAACATATTACATTAAATAATTATGCATTGTTAAAGTATTCATTCTTTAAAACATTGCAAAATAATCTCTAGCATGCACAAGTAAATTAAAAGTAACAAGCATTCAATGAATGCATAGCAATCATCGTACACTACTAACTAGGCAACAGAACTAACCCCTTTAGGGTATTGCGCGGGACGTTTCGCTGATGGTGTATTGAGCTGGCCCTGCAAGTGAGACGCTAATTGTGCAAACAACGCGGTCTGTACGCTCCCGTGATCCATTCACAAACGATCCGTTACTCGAAACCCCGTCTGAACACTGTTTACCGGCAACCGATATTACCTCAGCAATTGTTCTTCGTAAATGTAAATACATGACTAAGTGATGGCGACGAGAGATGAGCCGAAAAAGCGCACCTGTTTGAAGTTTACGTTTCCTGGTTGCAGTTACGAATTTGTGTAAACATGGATATGTTTAATTTTTCCTCCCAGTTACCGCTGTTTCACTGTTCACAAAACAGTAGTTATTTTTGCGCGTTCGAGATTATTTTTAAACATTTGTCATTACATTTGTATGTATACCACAGAAACTTGATGACTCCATGCCCCAGTTGCCAAGGTATAGTCGGGAATCGCGGGTTTGGTCCCCACACGGGACAACTATTTGTGTGACCCAGAAATAGTTGTTACGTATTTGGGCGTATGTCCACGTGAAATTTATATTCATAAAACGTCCTTGCAACATAGGATAATGTTATCCTAAAGCAATTTTTTTTTAAAACAAAAAATCAAAGAAGAAAAAAATATTATAATATGCTGATTCGCCGCGTGCTAGGGAATAAAGGTACTGGGAAACTTCTATATTTAAGACGTTAAAATATCAAAGATATGCGAATTCTGCGTTTCCTTGGATCCATCTTGAAGTTGCATTGTCAAATATATGTGTATATAATAATAGTCATGATTGCTAAGGGACACATATAAACAAATATGACAAAATGTCCTTAGCTTCAATAATTGTCATTTACTTTACTCGAATACTCAATTTTGACACAAATTTCGTCGGCTATGAATGCAACAGTTTAACACAACGCACAAAAGGAAATCTGTACCAAAAACCGTGAAGCAAATCGGCACTGCAGTTGAAACTATCCCGGGTCATGCTATTGTTACAGTAGTACAAAACTTTCTATAGACGTCAGAATAATATAAACCTCGACTGATTTACGACCTGAACCACCATATGTTGGCAACATGTTTATCGCTCATTGTATGTCAATTTGAGGTTATTGCCTCCAAGTAGGCAACGGGCGCAATGAACTCAATCTCACAACTTGCTTGTAACAAATACGGCGTACCATAATAAAACCTAAGAAATATCATTGAGCATTGTTACGATTTCATCAGATTTTGTCTTACACATCGAGTCATGCCGAATGAGTAACACGCGAATGACGTTTACGACGTACACGTCACAAATTATTAAATTTAAAAGAGCAGTTAACAAGAAAATACAAGGAAACGAATATTGGAAGTAAGTAGTGATACATGAATTGTCATAAAAGTTAAAGTTACAATGTGAAAATGAATAACCCCTAAAATTACAACGAGAAATGTACAAACTACTGTATAATATGTAAATTTAAAAACTACTGTATAATATGGTCAATATCTAAAGTTGGGTTTTTATATATCGAAATCAGCTTCATATTACTATATATTATTGATTGTAATTTAATATACATAGTATGAAATGTCATTGACTTAATGGCATTTAATTCATATCTGGAGTAGTTGCCACGGATCCTTACTTAGAAATTGCGTACATGAATAGCGTAACTTGAATAATTAAGCTTGGGAGTAATATGAAACATTTGTACTACCACTATAATTCAATCCACTTATTTTGTTACAGCGTTATTCTGTAAGACTTCTTTCAATGGTGTCTCTTTAAGTGCGCTTTTATAATGAATGGTTTTAGGCCCGCAAAAAAAAGGAGTAGCAATTTGGCAATGCGTGTGACCAGCTAGCATCAAAGCCGCACGTGTTTTATTTGAAACGGCACAACTTGCCTGAAACATTGTTACCATATGTTGGAAAAAACATTACCTGATTAGCTATATTTCATATTAAACATTCAAATGTAAACGGCCTTTACTTTAAAGAGTTAATTAAGCATAACATTAACCAAGTTTTCAACTTCACATGACTTTGGATTAGACAATAACAATGAACAAAAAAGTAAACAATTGATCAATTGTTTACTTTCAAAAGTTTCGTCTTTTACAATGAAAGAAGATATCAAACGAGCAGGTCGATCACCTCCTTTTAAGGGTTTGCCACCATCAACCTCACAGGTGATTACGGTTTCCGGTAGGTCCCGTATACCTTACTCAACAAAAGTAAGGCAACTGTGTATATCATTTTAATTGACGCCGGTCTTCTATGAGGCAATACCTCCGGTTGAACCGGTCCAGTTATGCATCAGGAGATAATGTTTCGTATCTTCATAACAATTTGATTAAAAAAATTGACTTGAAATCTTCTAAGCACCCTATCTTCCCGTCTAAGCTTTTGGCCATGTAAGATGCAAAAAAAATAGAATTATCCGTCACAAATCAATCGCTTTTCATATTATTTAAACGTCATTCTTCCTCAGCACTATATGAACAGAACATAACTCGCTATCTCTCTCCTGCACGTCAATGTCTGGACGTCAATAAGCAAAAGTATTTAAACCAAAAGTATTTAAACCCGCTATTTAGATCGCGAATCAACTCCAACAACTATCCTCCACCCCTACCTCATCAAAACTTGAGACCTATTTAAAAAGCAAAACAACGAGACAGTGTGAAATGCTTTTCAAATATCCAACTCAGTAAAGACGCGGCTGTCGCAATATTTTAAAATAAGCCAGCAATATTCCGTATAAAGAATACTAATGCCAAGTCCTCACTCACAAGCTCGGATCGCAATGTCACTTAATCGGTCCGTTTAACTGCAAACTGATGACAGATTGTCCCACGGGGCGGTCTACGACGGCACCAATGTAGCGTTAATAGCAAACGATCATGTAATTACATCGAACTACA
The DNA here is from genome assembly GCA_933534255.1 of Iphiclides podalirius. Classification (NCBI taxonomy): domain Eukaryota; kingdom Metazoa; phylum Arthropoda; class Insecta; order Lepidoptera; family Papilionidae; genus Iphiclides; species Iphiclides podalirius. Next base: position 5,983,615 of record OW152825.1, on the reverse strand, counting down.
AGTGTCAATATTCCTGCCACAGACGACGTCCATAAAGGCACCGCATGGAATATTCAAACGTGAAATGCAACCGGGCTATAATTTCGTCGAAAGACGTTTCTTTATTCAGCAATCAATTTGATAAAATTGAGACGGTTTATGTGTCATTACTTCCGGTCGTTTTGATATGAATAGGAAATAAAAGCACGTTTGCATATAATAAGGTATTTCACTCCTACACTGATATATTTGCAATTATAACACATTGTCCTTAACGCCATTTAAATAAATGCGACACATCCAATGTTTCTATACAAAACTTTTATAACGAAAACAAACAATAGGAAATGATTTTTGTCGGCAGAATAAGTGCTTTTCATAAATAGCTAAGAAGGCATGCAATTTCAACAAGCAGCTAACGGTATGAAGCTTGACTGGAGAATAAGAACAGCTTTGCATTACATAGCTGGATGTTAAGTTTAACGACGAAACTTTGCATAAAAACCCTTATGAGATTGCAACATTAAATTCAATTTATAGAACCTCAGCATTAAAATAATTTCATATAATCAAATTGCAGATGATAACAACAAGACTAAATGAAAATGTAAACACGTTCGTATTTATCTATAAATGCAAACCCCGTGAGATTTAAAGGCGAACGAATTCACGGTATTAAATTTGTTGGAAGCAGCGAAAAGTAATCCTACCGTGATACTTACCTGGGAACGTACGATTGGCGAAATAAATTGGAACCGAAATACATCGTAAGTAAGGTAGCCAAGCAAGGAGCCTCGATAAATTGCGTTCAGAAACCGCTATCAGCACCCTTGCCAGAGCCCGACGCCACTTTAAAAGTTTACTTGTTAGAATTTCCGACCTCGCTTTGCTTTGCCAAAAGCTCTTTCGGCGCAAATTGACCTATCAATTCATAGTTGAAGCCGTTACTGGTATAAAAGTATACAGGATAGTTGTTTGGATTATGGGCCTTGTTCACGTGTTTCGGGTTAACAGCCGAAACACGTGAACAATGCTTCGATTCGTTGAGCGTTTATATGACCTACTCGTATACCTTCTATAACTGTTTTACTGCTGACGACTAGCCCGAAATTCCAGTTTTATAATGCGCTTTTCTTTCTTTTTTATTTGAAAAGTTGGCATACGAGCTGGCGATTCATCTGACGGTAAGCGATCACCACCACCCAAGGCCTTTAAATAGTAGGGTCCGGTTACCTCACTCACCAGACTAAACGCGAACGTATAATAATTCCACTGCACGCCTATCTTCTGTAAGGCCGTGGTACTTCCCCGAAAAATATGCTATTACCCTACAATCTAATTTTGTATCCGTTGTTAAAATTTGATGGCACTGTGCTGTGCACACTGAAATACATGAAAATTAAATAGTAAAACTTTGGTTTACCTTTACGTATATCCGTACTCCATAGTATGTTTAATTTAAGTATTTATTAAGATCTTATTTTATAAACATGTTATGGTTTCAATCCCCGTAAAAAAAATGTTTTAATATGAACATTGCTTTTTTGTAGATCTGGTTAGTTACCTACAACAAGCTTCGCTTATTTTGGGTTTAGGTATGTTCAGAAATAATTTACATAAAAAGATGCATTGAAAAATATAGTTAAATGTATTTATTTTTAAATTGCCTTACCATGTAAATGTCGGTTGGTGATAGTACTAAAGGATATCCCTTACTTAACTATTATATATAGTTGGTAATGATTATCAAGTTCACTGAGGAGTACTTCTAAGGAATCTTGATCGAAATAATCTTAAAGTCTTACGGACCACTATGTACTGACATTAAGGATAGTACATTAAAAAACTAACAAACGAAACCAGTAAAATATAAACATTAAGTAATAACATATACGCCAGTACGAGTAATTTTCTCCCCAATGTACAGGGAAATTACATTAACACGAAGTTGTTTACTAAAGATATTTCAAGTAAATCAAATCACGTGCAGAGGCACTGAAATTTCTAATTAACCGCCCTAACACTTGAGTTATTAGGAGTTAATTTCAGCCAAAATGATGATATACCTACGCCACCGGCAACTAAACTTCAACTCGGCGAATTAGAATGTTGGATCTGATTAAGCAAACCTTTGTTACACAATTAGGCGCAGTAATTATCTGCCCAAAATTAGCGAGTGTTTGCGTTAGGTTGCTGAATAAGTTACAAAACTATTAATGGGCATTGTTTAAACGCATGACCCTTCTGCGATTGTTCTAAAGTTAATTGACACAGCTAACTCAAAAATAAGCCGAAATGTCTGATTCGCAATTTTCGCGTAGTTGATATCCTTTGAATGAAGTAAGTAAAATAATATTGTTCCTTTACGAAGTGACCTTAAAATCGCACGTTTCCTAGTTACAAACGTTGGCCAAAACTAAGATTTAGCATTCTTTTGTATTCTAATTTATATCCGTAGACTCCTAAAAAGTACTTAAACTAACGTTAAACGAAAGCATCAAGGGATAAAAAGGCGACGAGAACAATAAGAAATTTCACACAACCCGAAAAATTTTAATACACAACGCAATACGCGTGAGCGCGTCGCACCTCGCGAGGCGAATTAATGGATAAACTTGTTCGAAACGGTTTCAATAAATAAGTACTTCGAGCATTACGGGCTAAAGTTAAGCGATCCGCTGTTTACGCCGACATCGCGACGAAATATATCACCTCTTGGGGGGGCTTAAGCGAGGCTACATTGTTCATTAAATTAAGAGTCAGCCATTTGATTATTTATTTATTATATTTCTTAGTGTAGGTCGTATTATCTACGTTAAAGTGTCCCGAACTCGTAGCAAAACACTTCGCTAACCCCTTTATACACGACGTGGCATTTCGTTGCACAACCATTGTCCGGATTTCAACGGTGCAGTAAGAATTCTATTAACAGTGATGCAACGACCTACTTTTTGAGCCGCTTAGATTTATCGACGGATTAAAAGTATCTGACAAGAGATGGTTACGATGCGTTCATTGTTACCGAGCTAGAGTGATTGACATAAGCTCCAGGCTTACCTCTAGGTAAGGCTGGCTTCTTCCCGGTTTGCAGGTTTGAATTTAAATTAGTTATGATTTTTTGAGTTACAGTTATTACTTCTGTCTACGAAAGTAATCTAATCCGACACTTCAAAAGCCTTTAAACCGAAGGATTTAAAAAATCTTGTGAACATTGTTAAACCTCATATTACTTGTAATCGTTATGATTTTATACGTCGTTATATATTTTCCGTTTTGCCTTTAACAAAAACAAAAATTTCATAAACAATTTTTTATACACTGAACAGAAATAAACTTAACCTCCGAACTTTAAGGAGCACCAGTAACGACCGTTAAGCACTTGAAGCAACTTAAGTCAAAGATATTTTTAAGCGAGCTTATCTTCGTGGTTCTACAAGTGCTCTGATAAAGGAGATTTAGGAGTGCATGCTATTTTTACTTACGTATCCTATTTTGGATAATGTAACATTATTTGTAACAGCAAGATATTTGTGATCGTTTACTTTGTTACCCTTTCATTTCTTTGTCGGCGACGTGAATAAAGATGTAACTAGAATAAAATTTATAGTTTTGATAATCTTTATTCTTAAATCAACCTCTGAAACAACTTAGACCAGATAACCTGCTGTAACAGACATTTCCAAGCAATTGAATGCATTTTGCTTAAACATTGAATTTTGTTTAATGGTAAAGGTTAACATTGATACAAACGTCAGATGAAGCTTTAATAGTCTCGGGACTGAAAGCAAAAACATCAGTTAATACAAGATTGATACAAAGCTTTTAAAAATTTATAACAAAACGCGTTTAGTGATATAAAATCTTCTTATTATATAGTATTTCCTCCTCATAAATATTAACCCAGTACTGGACGGAGCTCACACTAATGGAACACCGGACAGCATACATTTATACACGTATTATAGATTTCTGTCTGCAACATACGAATTCTAAAAGCGAAACACAGCGAATACCCGACCGCAGACGGGATTACCAATGAAAGAGCCCGCTCCAAATCGACGTGTAATCAAAGCTTAATCACAAACATGAGTCATACGTCCGCTGAATCTCAAGTTCCTCAGCAAATTGCAGTTAAATTAGTCGCTCCGAGCTGCGAGGCTGGTGAAACTGTCTCGAAGCGACTAACATGCACTTTGGGCTTAGCAGTAGCATAAATTCCTGCAGGAAATTATACTATGAAGTGAAGACTTGTTCAGAATACATTATGTAAGGATTGCCAATGCATATGTTATATAATACTATTTAATAGCTCGTACTACACATTAACATGCTTATATGTTTTGTTAAGATTATCGGAATTATTAAAACTTTATTTAACTTTTGTGAATGTTTATTGTTATCAAATAGGCATAAGTATTTTTTTCTTCCTGAACTCGACGAAATGCCATTCGGGATATGAAAGATTGTATTCATTTTGTTTTATTGAAATAAAAAAAATTATATGCATAATTATATAAAAACACAAAATGGCAACATCATTACTGAAGCAATTTTTTCCACACAAGTTTTAAGCAGGATTCCACAGTCTCTACATGAATAGTCTTCCGGGAAAGTACCATGGCCTCACAGATGACAGGTCACATTATGTTGTTATATGGTATATGGCGTGTGCAAGAACCTGAGCCCCTTCTTTTAAAGGTTGGCAACCCATTCATACCAACAGGTACTTACTACAGATCCCGCCAAGCTGCGGTAATCACTCAAAATCAGGGGTACCACCTGTTTCTCTTGCGACTATACTGCATACAAATTATTAACTATTATGGAGTCGTCTTATTATTTCTATAATAACGTCAGTGTTAGTATCAAAATGTTTATATTCTAAATTCCAATTATTCGGCCTCAATTTACGCGCAAATACCTTGATTACTAGATTCGAATGCACACTATTACACATTCAGCAGTCTAAGAAAATTTCTCGTGGAAGTTTGAACGTGCTGCGCATTATTTTAGGAAGCATTTGAAGCGTGCCAAAGCTAAATGTAAAGCTACTACCAATACAGGTGGTAATAATTATATATATTGAAAATCGAAAAACAACTCAATCATCTCTCATACTTTATCTTTGTTTATTTACTCAGAGTATACCATCTGGCAGTAAATATTGCAAATCTAAAAAGCAACCAAGAGCGAGTCAGACTCGTGCATGTCTGTTGTATAGAGGCCTACTTAAATATTCTTTATTCTGTTTTTTTAATGTTTGTTGTTATAGTGGCAACAGAAATACATCATCTGTGAAATTTTCAACTGCCTAACTATCATAGTTCATGAGATACAGTCTGGTGAGAAACGGAAAGATTGAGAGACAGCGGAGTCTTAGTAATAGGCTCCCGTTTTACCCTTTAGGTACGGAACCCTAAATAATAGACACGATAATTCAGATTAAATCCAGTGACCGTATTTCACCCCCAATTCATATTCCACCTTTCTCCGTCTGTACCTTTTGCTTTAAAACGCTGAGATAAATCGGATCACAAGAAAATGTCATAACAACATCCGGGAATATACGGCATCCTCAACTTTATTTAACACTGAACTAAAGTGTAATATTACATTATACCAGTGTGTAAGAAGGTATTACTCGCTTAAACTTCTCGAATCAATCATCCGCCGGGTACATTAACGCGGTAGACTAAGCACTTACAACCTCAATTACGGCGACGCGAACACCTGTTATTAGATAGCGCTAAGGAACTGTCGGGGGCCAGGCCCTGAGACCGTTCGCTCTGCGACACGTTGGAGGCAATGATTTATGAACTCCGCGCAAAGTGCACCGTGAGCGAGCAACGCTGGAACCGCGTCGAAATGAGGGAGGGCGCGTATCAAAGGCAGTAAGGCAACGTCCCCCGGGGCAGGACCTTTATTTACGACCCGCGCCTTTGTTGACCTCGGAAATATAAATAGTTCGCGCCGAAATATCGAGAGTTTTGGGGTGCGATAGTGTAGAGAATTAATGACGCGGTCAGCGCAACGATTCGATTAGGAAACGGTTGGGCGCGAGACGTTGAAACCTCCAGGCGTAGAAACAGCATCGCGGAACACTAACGTAAATTGGGAGAGCACTCGGGGGCCGCATAAAACGCTTTCAAGTTCGCACAAATCCATTTAATACGCCTCGGGAGGAATTCGCGCCGTTGCCTCGCCTTAATTTGTTCAATGCGCTATTTATACAATTACATATATTTCGTAATTGGTGTTGTGACAACACTTTAATGATGGCGACAAATTTCTTTTGTTTACAAAGTTTTTTCTGTATTACATTTTCGTTACGTTTGTTTTTAAGCACTGATACTTCCCTGGTCTATCTACATTATTGCTTATAGCACATTGCTAATAAACAATAAATTAAGAAATAGAGAAAAATAAAATACAAAAATATAATATTTTTAATATGATTTAATCGAAAGAAATGTTTACCGTAATATTATGTATATCAAGAAATGTATCAAATGAATCTAGAACGGAACGTGTAAGCATACGGTTTAATGTAGAACAATAAAATTTTATTGCGACGAACCAGCAAGTAGCGGCGGGCTTTTACACAGAGCCGTAAACATTGCCCAAATACGTCTTGCATGATTTCCACAAAAGCTAAATAATGGTACTTAAGCCGAAGGGACACTAGTCCGAATAAAATATGGTGTAGCATATTATTGTAGCAGAATACTGTCATATAAAATCCATTAGAAACTTGCCGTAGGAAATTCGATCATATAACAAAATACTAAAGTACGTGCTAAAAGTTGCATCTGCAACCCTAGGGATGTTGCAAATGTCAATAGTCAACCTGTATCACCATCAGTCAGTTCTTGCTTCATTATCGAAAATCAAATGAAATAAAGTCAGATTATCTGATTAGAAAAATTGATAAACGATTTATCTATTAAATTTGTAACCGTGGTTTACTCAACAACCCGAAAACCAATGATTTCTCAATCTTGTCTTTACTACTACATCGGAGAAAAATTGTTAAATAGAGCAAAGGAAACTTATTGTAATTTAAAGCACATTCAAACAACTGTTCAAGCGAGTTCCATCATCTCAGCCACTGGCAAAGTGGCGACACTGTCAATGACAAGTTACGACTGAGCTTTTTATTTTCATTTTTGTCTTATTAAGCTTAGACACTGACGTTCTGTGGAAAAAACTTTCAAACATTAACTATGTTAACTTCAAAGAAGTTGCAATCGGACAACTCAGAAACGTGAAACCTGGTGTTGCCTGCCTTGTTTATCTCTATTCTGCTGTGTTAACTTCGAAATGAACTAAGAAAGCTGCATTTTATGTCTCTGTGAATTTGTTATTGTTTGAAAACGGTAAAATTATATTATTTTAACAGTAAAAATTATACGTATTATTCGCAATCGACATAGTTTTTGAGTATTTTATAAATTAAAAAAAAAAACATAATTTCCATTATCATTATCAGTACCCGGAGGACCTAAACAAAATAAGTGTGTAAATGATCGTGACAGGAACCGCAGCCTTCTGTTTCGGGGCCGCCTGATTACCTGTTTAGACCGAGCTATTATAACATTTTTTTTTTCGACGAAATTTACCGTCGTATTCGATACATTTTTCATTCCCTGAAAACAGGAATAAAAGGACATTATCTAAAAATTAAACTTTAGCTAGATCGATTTATCGCCCCCGAATCTACGCACCTACTAAATTTCATGAAAATCACTGGAGCGGTTTCCGAGATTCAGATTATATGCATACAAGAATTGCTCGTTTAAAGGTAGTAGATTACATTGTTATCAATTATGTTGATCAGATATTCATTAATAATTGTCATCAACTTAATTCTGTTAAAAATATCTTTTTGAAAATTTGGGTTACAAAAGAGATAGTCCCTCACATGATAGTAAATGAAGAGATACAAACGCGTTGATGACTATTAAGGTCTAAAATTTAGATTTCTTATTAAATATCTTAAACATCATTGATATTATTATCTGTATTAACAGAAATAATATCACATCTTTTTATGTGAAGAACTAGCAGATAGGGATGCAGATGAGTCGCCAACTTTTAAATAGTGGACTTTGGTTACCTCAATCACGAGCCGAAATGTCTTACTTTCAATTACTCCGGTCTTATGTTAGGCCGTGGTAGTTCACCGGACTAGGCTGCCAAATAGGCAGTGCCACCGTGCATCAGCAGAGGTAATTTTGCGAACCTTAATTTCAAAACTAATAATTATCTAAATTTCAACGAGTCGCCACTTAACTAAAATCGGTATACACCCAAACTAAAGCGCCATCTCATCGTTTCACTATTACTATAACAGTACTGACAGATCCGAAGTTGCATCCATGAATTTTAAACAAGGGTTCAATATTTCTTTTAATGCGCGCTCAATTGTTTTACATTAAGTTGATTATGACAAATGATATGTTTGTCTACGACAACCGACCGTAATGCGGGTTTAATGTTCAAGTGTGCACGCGCCTTTTAAACAGTTGCAATGTTTTGACAGCAATAAAATAGTTACATTCAAATAAATTATAAAGAATAAAGTAGAATGTCAGCAGTATTGGATAATTCGAAAAAGTTCTCAAAGTACAAAAACCCTATTTTCATAGTCATTACTTACTCTTTATTAAGAAATTATTTTCACCTGATGGCATCTTTTCTTAACCCATTTATTATACAATTAATTCCCATAAATCTAAAAATATCTATTGCTTTTTCTATTTATTTTGAACTTTGTTTTTTCACTTTAATTTGTTTTTTTATTCATATATCCTTTCTTATCATTCCTTTTGAATAACGTTCTTAATTTAAATAAAACACCTACTTCTCGGATAATTTTCCGTTGCTTTTGTTTAGTGGATAGGCAGTATTTGTTTATTTAAGACTAGCTGTACCCGCGACTTCGACCGCGTGGAATTTTAAATAAAAAAAATCTGAAATAAAAGTAGCCTACGTTACTCCTTATTACATCAGCTATCTGCCAGTGAAAGTCCCAAGTCGGTCCAGCCATTTCAGAGATAAGCCGGAACAAACAGACAGACAGACAGACAAACATTTTAAAACATGTTATTTTGGTATATATACCGTGTATACATCCATATGCATTTAGTAAAAAGCGATTATTTTAATATTACAAACAGACAGTCAAATTTTATTTATCTGTATGTATATATAGATCATTCGTGCTCTGAGGCATGAATTTCATACTGCATGTTAGAAGGAAGATACTATATCATTTTTATTTGTATTGTTAAAATTATTTATACATATTTTATATCTTTATCAATTTTTGATAGGTTGTTTCTAAAAAGACATCTTGTTATCGTTGTTTCAGCTATGCTGTGATGAATGTACCTGTAACAAAAACGAACCATTATTTATTTTCAATTATAAAAATACTGAGAATTGCACTTAATGTCTATTATAAGGAAGATTGGGAAGTGGACAACGTAGTCGTTAAACATTCGAGAGAATTTTTAAGGATTTCGTCGCATTTCTAAGGCATCAGATTAGACCGATTAATATGATAATAATAGGTTCTAAGCTATAGGTCTACCAATTCCGCGATGGTTTCGCGTGGTGGACTATGCCCACATCTTATGTACAGAGGATGCCTTCTCCCAGTAATGGGACACACGTCTGTAAATTATTTTTTTATTGAAGCAATAGGTACACACAAGTTTTTTTTTTATGTGAAAGATTTCAAAAGATGGTTTACCTGATGTTAAGTAAATACTGCCGCCCATGAACAACTAAAACAACAAACTTTAAAAAGTGGGCCCCAATTACCTCACTCACCACACGAAACGCAGTACTATATATATTTCATTTCACGCCGGCCATCTAAGAGGTCGTGGCAACTACCCGGATGGACCTGCCCATTCGTGCAACAGCCGAAGTTGTTACGTGGCACTACCACAGGTAAACCTCGACATCGAGATTCTTTTTTTTACGCTGAAGTGACGAAACACTTGCCGTTCTCTTTTCTCTTGTTACTTTAATTACGTGTAAATGTCTACAGTATATCTATAAATAAAATTTCATTGGCTACTGTTCAATTTATACGCAGTGTACACTGGGTCTTAACATCCGTCGTAAGCTTCCTGATACAGAATCACGTTTAAAATTATGTAATAACTGTTATTGCTCCGACGTAACATAACAGAGACCTTAAATGAAATGTCGGAGGCACCTGCCGTTACGGATTCTCTAAGAGCGCTCACATTAACTCAACAATATTACACATACGTTCACTTCTGTTTATCTCTTAAATACATGGATATATATTAAAAAAAATACGAGCGGACCCGACAGATGACCTATGCACACTTTTAAATCAAATAACAAGTTATAAAAAAAATAATTAAAAAAAAGTTCTAGTGGAATGAAAAATTGTTCTAGATTCACAAATCTAAATCAAAATCGGTCCAGCTTCTTACTTCCGTTCGAAGTTCAAAATATATATTGTGTACTTTTGATGGTCCCCATTTTATACTCGGTAAATAAAAGTTTATTAGAACATTTTAATGAATCTAGTTTAGGCATTTGATCATGGAACTAGGACAGGCTATTATGAGTACAGCATTGCTGGAGGAATGGCGCCTTAAAATTAATGCCACTTTATGACAAGCAGACGAATGAGAGTTCTAATAATGTGTTAAAGAACTAGCTCGTTAATAAGATTAATTAACTCTCGTTATGGATGTCTTCAGCAATTGCTTATTATACTTAGTAATACGGGTTTATGGAAGAGAAACATGGAAGATACATCTGTTAGTATATGATCATCACTGCTGACGATGTTAACAGTCACAACAAAATCAACATTTCGGATATAAGTTTCATAAAAGTTTCCAATACTTGTTACATTCGAAGTTTTTTTAAATTGTACATTAATTAGTGCGCGAGCTAACTATCAATCGTATGAAATACAATAGATAGTTAGCTATATACGAATACTAGCTTTTCGCTCGCGTTGAAGCGCGTAAATAAATATCTTTCTTAAAAAAAAAATCCAATTAAAAATAGCCTATGCCCTTTCTCAGGCTCTAGACTATCTACTAAATTTGGTACACAATTTCATTTAAATCGGTTCAGTAGTTTTGGCGTGAAAACGAGACAGACAGAGTTACTTTCGCATTTATAATATTAGAATAGATAAGGCATTTACATATAGTCGACCTTTTAAAGGTTTAAAAAAAATAGTTTTATATATAATTAAGACGTGTATATAACATCACAGCAACGCTATGTACAAAATGCACGGAAATGCAGCGAGAATTTGCGCTTATACTTGTCCCTTTGAACGAACGGTGTGGAAAAAGATATCTTTAAGATTTTAAACTGAGCGAAATCCCGCGACGCTAAGCGGTGCATCGGAGCCGTGCGCGCAGACACACAAATTTCCCTTAAGGCACTTGACCGGCTCGCTTGGCTCCAGTGTTGCGGGGTCTTCCAGAGGCCATAAAAAACAAAGCACTTTGGACCGAAGCCAGCGCCCACTTCTGATTCAACCTCATTGAAAGAATCGTTTAAACTTGAAACGGCACCACTTGAATCCGTTTCAAGAACGGGGAATGTTTAAATTCGTCTTTACGAAACACTCCTTTTACACGAGGGGTCCTTTTTCGCGACGGATCAAAGACGCCTAATACAAACAGTCTGTTAATTAATATTCGGCTTTCAAAACCTCTACGAAGCTAATGAAAAATATTGTAAGTACGAAGGTAGCGGCACAAGCAATATTCCTGTAAAATCAAAATTGTCTCTTCAATTTACGATTGAATGAAGAGAGGGACTTTATTAAATTGCCCTGTTGTAATTTCGTTTTTAATTTAAACCGCTGTTTTGGCTCTTTGTAATAGTGAAATATGTAAAACCAGATGGGAACCATCATACAAGTGAAAATGAAAATCGTTTAATCTGAAATTATTTGCGTCGACACTTAGTCATATCTATTCCTTTTCCATAATGTTGTTCAGACCTTCTTCATCTTCTTCTTCTTCTACCTTGCTATTGCCAGGGTCTGCCTTCCTACTCAATCTCCTCCACTTTCCCCGATCTTCAACAAAACTTATGTCGTTTGGTAGAACCGTATAAATCGTTAATTAGAATCAAAAAAAGCTCTTACTGCTCGCAATAGAACCAATATATAAAACAAAAAAAAAACTACTAAAAGAAAGCCGTTCTAAGACACAAAGAGTATTTTATTTACGCTTAAAAGAAAATAAAACAAGCATTAATATCGCATAAAACGACTATCCAACCCAACTCATTAACCGACGCTTACTAAAGCCTCTTACGTTGAACGTAAATATGAAATTCTGCATTTCCACTACAAAGAATAAAACCACTTTAGCATCGAATCAACTCGTTAAGCGAACTACTTTATCGCCGTCAGAAATAACGGTCCGAATTTCGTCCGCATTACGTCCGCGCGAGAATTATTCAAAACGGCGGCGGGTGGAGTTTTTAATTTTTATTAAAAAGAAAACCCTACACGGGCAACTGTCGAGATTGTCCGCAACGGCCCGCCGAGATACCTGCTATGAAAATAGAATAATTCCTACGGAATAAAAAGCTCCGCGTTTCGCAGACCAGTTCAACTACATCGTTTTTATAGGGTTCCGCACCCAATGGATAAAACGGGGCCCTATAAGACTTCGCTGTCTGTCCGTCTGACACCACGCTGTATTTCATGAACCGTTATAGTTAGACAGTTGAAATTTTTACAGATTATGTATTTCTGTTGTCGCTATAACAACAAATACTAAAAAACATAAAAAAAATATTTAAGTTGGGCTCCCATACAACAGTCATGATCTTTTGCAGTTTACATATAAAATGGTACGGAACCCTTTGTGCGCGAGTCCGAAACGCACTTGGCCGGTTTTTTTAATTCAGAATGGGCAACGCCGTGACCACTTTTTCGACGTTGGCGTAATGTAAGCGGTATTGTGAGGTCGAAATCCGTCCATTAGCCGTGTAGTCGCGGCCGTACGCTCTCGGCCGCTTAAATGAAATGCGAAATAAATCGAAACAAGCGACGCTTTCATTAACGGATTCAAGAGAGATGTAGCGCCCTAGAGGGGTATCACGTTACCAACTGAAGCTGTTGGGCACTTGAAACCTGATAGATACGGATGTTTAATCTCCAAGATTGTCTGATTATTCTTCGAGTCGTAATCAGCTGCAGATCATTTTAAAACCAAAGCTGACGGAGTGAAACATATAGCGAAAACATTGTGTTACGATGAACATTAAGATGTTTTTGTCAAAATTAAGTATATATTACGCCATAAGCCAGAATGGTGTGCTTTGGTGAACATTGAAATATCCCACTTAATCTGTTTCAACTTCCTATAAAACTATTTTTATTCAACGGAACAGTATTACATGTATATATATATATATATATATATATATATATATTAATTATATTTATATATATAATATATATTCTAGAAATGTAAGCGTTTCTATGGTAGCGATGGATTTACTCATTACTGGGCAACGTCAAATTTCACATGTGCAATTTTTATAGTCCAATTTTAATATAAATGAATACAACTTCATGCGTTATGAGTTAGAATGCAAGCATTAAGAAGAATACAACGCAAAATAAGTTTATATTTTTTTTTGTTTCCACTACACAAATGCTGTGATATTTATACATTGCGATTGATTTATTTACACATTTATGGTCTAGACTCTATTACCAAATCCAGTCATTTCTGGAGTTTGTGCACGGAATCCGAAAAACGAAATAACCCAAGCTTTAGAATGTGATCCAGCATTACAACCTGTGGCCTCCTATTGTTCATGTCCTGCCCTACGTGGCCGACCACTAAGCTTATTATCTTGATACGATGTATATTACAAAGTATAAGAAGTTTCTTATACATTCAAACGGATACACTTCTATCTAGTGCACGAGAAGCGATCCCAACGTCTTCTTGATTGAATATGGATTGGTCGAACAAAGACAAACAGGGTATCGAGATCGAGACAAAGGGAGTCGAGCTAAAACAATGCGCATAAATCATTTTCCCACAAAAAAGCATAACGGTGGTACTAGAGGAGAAATAACGTGGCTTTTATACGGTCCGGTCAAAATCCCCCATGTCGTAACTATGTCTTATGGGGACAGCACAATGCTCTCTGAATGACGATCTCCTAAGAAACACCCTCCACATCACGCTCGCCTTTGTATACTTCCTTTTGTTTTTTCTCCCTTTGTGCTGCGGCTAATGGGTAAGATTACTGATAGCTTAACGGTGTTTCTAGAAACATTATTTAAAGATCTTTTTTATGTCTTTTGAGAATACAAATATATATTGATCTTTACTGTAGCAATTTATTTTCAACTAGCGACCCACCCGCCCAAGGTTCCGCACGGGTACAATGTATTATGCGTATAAAAGTTCCTCTTGAATCACTCTATCTAGTAAAAAAAAACGCATCAAGATCCGTTGTGTGGTTTTAAAGATCTAAGCAGACAGACAGACAGGCAGATCTGACAGACAGACAGCGGGACGACTTTGTTTTATACTATGTAGTGATGAAATGAAACTTTTAGAAAAATATGCATCAACGTTGCTTTATTTGAAACACCATTTCCGTCCCCGATTTTCTTTACAACTTAATGATGTTTCTAATGAGGCACGGTGATATTTCGATCTGCCAACAAAGGATTTCTTTTGAATAAACGGCATTCGTCCCCGACTTAACCGCATCAAGCTTGGAGCAAACGTTTGAGGTCACAATAAAGAGATTAAATAGCTCGGAACGAGTGTTACCGGTCTATGAATCTCGTCCTTCATAAAAACTGAGGCACGCGTCAAAACCCAACGCAGGTACGTGTTGTATAACTCTTTGTGGACGCTCTAGCATCTCGAAAATTCTTTAATGTTATAACCTAAGATTTTCTAATAAGTAAATGTTCAAATTCGCCTAAAATTGGTTAGAAACTAGTTCTTTCGCTTTTGATTGACATACTTAGAAAATAAAGGAAAACAAAATTGTCCTTAAATGCAAAAACATAGTACACGTCTTGGATCTCCAATTGTTTAATAATATATATTATGCTAAATACTGTAATAATGCAATCAGTGAAAAGAAATTTAATGGTTTGAATATTTCGAAAGCTGAATAAACAAACGAAATTATTTTATAACGTCTGTCAATACAACAGAATTGCACGAACACGTGTTACCAGAGGCATCTTTTTGTACAGCTTCGAACAAAGGACTATGTGCCTGACTAGAAACTCCATAACTATTGAATTTTAAAACAGGGCTATTTGTTCCTCATTTAGCCATAAAGGCAACGCCAGGAATGCAGCCCGTGGCGGGTTTATAATTGTGGCAATTAAGAAATGTCTCCTTTAATTTACAAGTGACGATGAACCCAGACTGGTACCAGCAGTGGTATATTTTTATTATTCAATGGAAATTTTATTTTGACACCATATATGATAAATATATTATTGTAATGTTGACACACTTCTATACACTCACACACACACACTTTCACTTCTAATTCGAATTAAATTTGTCAATTAAATAGCAGTTGTATGCTTAATCTAATTTTATCTGTGTTAAAATATACAAATTTATTCATGATATTTAATCAATTAATAAATGTATGAGACATAAAAAACTCACTATCGTCTATAAAAAATGTTAAAAAGAAGAGGGAAAATTCTGATACAATCTCAGTTAATCACTATATAGTATAAAACGAAGTCATCCCGCTGTCTGTCCCCTATGTATGCTTAGATCTTTAAAACTACGCAACGGATCTTGATGCGGCATCTTTACTAGATAGAGTGATTCAAGAGGAAGGTTTATATGTATAAAACATTGCACCCATGTGATGCCGGGGCGGTTCGCTAGTCTAAATTTAAATGGAGTGGTCGGTGTTGCCAACAATATTGTATTTCAATCCGCTGGTAATACGGGCTCACCTCCATTAAGTGAAACTAATAAAAATTTCGACTTCCTCTGACCCGAGGCCGGGTCCACAATTGTTGCCGCTTTATTTATTCAGAAGTAACACGATCCGTCATCCACACCAAACAAACGCCCACCGGACGCCATTGTCATTAATGTCAATAATGTTGCCCAAAGCAGACGCTTATTAACGCCTTAGTCATACCACTTAATGAACAATGGAGTAACAAGCGGAGTAACTCCGGAAGAAAGTACAGAGATGTCTCCCACAATTTCCTGATCAAACACACGTAATTTAAGTTCGCGTGACGTTACCGCAAGAAAAGTTTGCAAGACAACTATTACACCAAGAGCACCAGTTTCTTATTACATATAAGTCTACATGTAGTTATGTCTAATTGAAGAAAAGACAATACCGGATTATGTTATATTATAGACCTATATCGGATTTCAAACAATGTAAAAAAAACGGGAATCCTTATCTGTTACTTGAACAACGCCACCTTAAATCACTATAATTAAAACAACCTATTGTGCAATTGATAATGTTTGTAACTTGTTAAATAAGTCTCCTAAATACAAGGAATTATTAATATTAATTGATAATGAATATACATAAAATCAATTTTAATTAATTATCTCGAAGATGTTGAGTGCAACGCAGCCCTTAAGAAATAATTTGAAAAGACAGGGACTGAAGGAATCGAACCATTCACGCATCGACTAGGTATATCAAACAAGCGTTATGTATTTGCTAGCCTTCAATTTACTGTGACATTGAGATATTTGATAAGCTTAGAATCGACGTGTAATCAATAAAAGGTTACAATAAATCGAGAAGGCACTGGCTGATACGAAATACGGGAATTGCGCATAAAACATTTATAGGTCAAGAGGGGATACAAATGTGACCTCTTATATCAGACGGCGTAATTTATAAATCAACGGTAGATGTGACTCATTTAGGACAAATCTTAACAGGGAAGAATTCAATTGCTGACCTCAAGGAAATACCATCCACAATGACTTTAATAAAATTGTCCTAACATTAATTTAAATAAATAATGAATTGTTTTGTCCACGTCCAACCTTTGACGATAGAATAAATATTAGAATTTGCACACGTTATAGTCCTTAAGAAGGAGCAGACAGTTCCACCTGTTTATACAAGGCCGGTGGCCTTTTGTTGTATCTGATTAAAGGGGTTATTTTCACAAAAGAAATTTGAGTCACTGTGTCAAAGGAATGTTTCACAAACTGGCATAACAGTCTGAAGGGGATATCTGTTGCGAGCGACTGTTATTTTTGTTCTTAGTATTAGGTTGTGGTATGTAAGGGACATATAGATAATTCTTATTCTTATTTTAAAAGTAAATTTACCCGATCGTTTTGTGATATGAATCCAAGACAAATTATCGAAGGATATAGGATATATAGCAGGATAAGAATAAGACTATGTCGAATTAAGCATTATTTTGGCCCCATCTATTTAGCGGTCCAAATGTTGAAATTTTAACTCTAAAAAAGTGGTCCCAATTGATCATAAATGGTCAGTAATAATAGCCTGGTCACAAAATGGCGACCGTTGGTCAATTATATTTGATAATGGGTCAACGTTATTTACCTATTAATGAGCAAAATAAAAAAGATAGGGACGCTAAATAAATAGACCCGAGTTTCGTTGTAAATGTTTAGCCTAGGTATATGGTCAATATGTTTTAGATAAACAATACATACCTATATGACACACAAACACATGTCACACTTTTATTTTATTTAAAAAATATTTTTCATTATAAAAATGAGTCACGGGATAAAATAAAAATATTAGAAGAAGTAACCCCACGTTACAAGCTAAACTTGGAAACAACATCTTTATTTATTCTCGTGATGCCTTTCGAATTGAGCGAAGGATCGAAACGCTTATAGACTACGATATCCGTAATATGCGGAAATCTTGAAAGTTCGTGAACCTTGTTTTGAGGGTGAATCTGGGTTGAGTACTTATCTGTGGGCTCGCTGCCAACGCTCACGATGATGATAAAACAATCGGAAGACTTGCACTGAACTTATATATGAAATACATATTTACGAACATTTTCTAAATAATATTCATCGCCTACATCTAAGATAGGCTGTTACTTTTACCAGTTGGGAACTTTTTGTCTTTTTTTTTTTTTAATATTTTTTGACAAAAACTTTATAGGAAGTCCTGCTCAGCTCTTAAACGAAGATTAAATAACCTTTACATCAATGAAACTGATATTTAATGGAATAATAACAAAGAATGTAAAAAGGTAAAACTGAAGTTCTTCCGATTTTTATATATAGGTTTACAATATTTTAATACGTACCTATGCTTCTAAAATATATTTAGGATTTCTGAACTGATTAATTGTATAGCTAAAAATGAACCTTTAGTTAAACACGTTTACTGGCAACGGAGGGTCCTCCTATTCGTTTAACGAGTATATTTTGGTTAGGCGCCTATTCAAACACGATACGCGCCTATCATCAAGAAAACCCGAAAAACGCTGCGGTGCGAGAGCGAAATTAACTTTCGTCGCGCACAGTTGATTGCGTTCAGTAACACGTGCATGGTGCTAAATGAAATTTACGTATGAAATTACTGTGTGATAACAGACTGCACTTGGTTAGCTCTTGGTCGATTTACGCGAAGCAGCCATGAATTACGTTGTCCGACGCGTTTATCAGGCCGCTTATAGTTTAAAATAACCGCAGCTCAAGACGCTAATAATGAATCATAAAATACTATTCTTGTACGATAGCTAGAGAGTGATTTATTAAAATGTTTTAATCGTACCTTAGTATTATTTCTGCTATGTTTCTGTGTATGAGGCAAATAACAATGAAACGATAAATTTCTTGTCACGAATTTTATTTTCCTTTTGGAGTACGATGACTTGGTGGCGTAGTCGCTAAGCTATTGGCCTCGGCGCCGGGGTCGTGGGTTTGATTTCCACACGGGACCAGTATTTGTGTGACATACGGGGATTTGTTCCAGGCATGGGCATTTTTTCTCAGGAGGGACGGTAACATACCAAGCCGTTAACAGCATGATTCTCATATTGTGCCTACCCCACACCTAAGTGGAATAGGGGCAGTAGAAAGATGAAGATAGAAGGACTAGTAAGTTCATTTTTGTAAATGTTCAGTTTTGTATATAATATAAGAAACAATTTAAATAACAAATTCTCAGACGTGTTGGGCTATTTTTTTATGTAAGAGCTGACAGTTCCTCATGTTAAGTGATAAGCATCGCCCATGAATTTTTTCAATACACGTAAGGTAACAGATGCGTTGCCATCTTTTAATAAAGTGGGCCTCGGTTACCTCACTCACCAGAACGGAAACGGAGATGTATAACACTTCCATTTCACGTCGGTTTTCTATGAGATCATGGTGTTTCCTCGGAAGGTTCTAACCATTCGTGCAACAGTGCGTGGAAATTAATGGTTTCGCCATTGTTAAGTGTTAAGTTACAAAGTCAAGCTTCATTTTACCGAAGCGTTTTTGATGTTCTTGATAATTTTATTTAACGTTATAAAGAGCAGCATCGATGCGAGATCATGTAACAGAATCCATTTGAAACACTACACGTAGTATTGTTAAAACAGAGAACAATGACCGCAAAGCGTCATGAAACGGCGCAAAAGAGCAAGAAGCGAGCGCAGCCAATTACGTGGTCCGAACAATAGTGAGAAATTGCAGAGATTTAAATATATTCCTATGTGGGAAAACTCGGCAAATCAGCACATTTCACCCTAATGTACTGTTTATATTGTTAAGCACACACAATGATAAGTGAATACGTTAATTAACCGAGTATCAGTCGAGGTCAATCTAAATATACGTTCTGAATCGTATGAAAGATGAGCGGGACTAAGCATTTATCTTTAATTTAACCGCGACGGTCATTCCTTATCTAGTCAGAAGCAACTATGTGGTCACTAAAAAACGCAATTTGAGTTTTGTCGACGGTCGGACCGGGATTGAGTAGTATTGTACAGGGCACTGGAATGGCCTAGTCGCAACTAAGAAAACAACAACATAGAATGAGATCTGATTTTATAGAAACATTTTAGAAATAAACCTTTAAAAAAATCCGCCCAAGTGCGATTCAGACTCGCGCACGTAGGGGTTCCGTACCATTGTCTATAAAAACTACAAAAAACAATAAACATTTTTTTGTAGTTTTTATACGGGTATACATCATCTGTAAAAATTTCAATTGTCTAACTATCACGGTTATCATGAGATACAGCCCGGTGAAAGACGGACAGACAGCGGAGTCTTAGTAATAGGGTACCGGTATACCTTTGGGTACAGAACCCTAAAAAGACCTAATGCCCTATGCTACGTAAGTAATTCATAGTTGACGTAATAATATAAAATATTACAATGTGCCTAAGTCAATGTAACTCGTCCATTGAAAAGCCTATTGCGTCATAGTCACAGTGCTGACTGAGTCATGATTCTGTTCGGTGAAAGGGGTACCTCTGTTAGGAGCTCTCCGTATCGAGCGTCAAAATGTAGCGTCAAGGTCCGCGGGGGGTCGTCAGGCCGGTTCGTTCGACACAGTCTGTTTCCGACGACGCGTTGCCGGCGTGGCGGCAAACCTGTTCTCTTTGAATACAGCACCGTGATCGACACTAGTAGCTGCTGCATTTCATCGCACTGTGCGCCACAGTGTAGTGTAAAGTTAAACAACTGTTTTGTCGTACACTTGTCAACTGCACGATTTCTACGCAATTTCACTAAGATTATTCGATGAAAAAAAATTAACTGGCTACCATTCCCCAGTTACTTACAAATTAAAAAACAATTGTTAAACAAAAGAATGATAGTTCAAAAAATGATCATACCGATAACTTAACTAACTCATACTTAACGCTAGATTTATAAGAGCGTGGGCCTTACTTTCCTGGTAGCCTTCATACTTTGCAGCGATGCTCCTCTTTGATACCTTTTTGATTAATTAATAAATTAATTCTTTTTTTAAACCGGTTTAAATGCGGTATAAAAAGTGTCATATACGATTAAGTTGTAAAACTGAACATTGACGTGCATCCCAGTAATTTAAGTACAATGATAAAGTGAAATATGTTTTATTACTGCATCAAATAATAAATTTAACTCGGGCTGGCCGTTACGAGCAATAACTAAGCAATAATGTGGAATGGTACTATCGTTTTATGTTTTAGATATACCCCCTAAGCACGATAACGTGTCTCCATTACAATTATATTAATAGTTAAAAATTCGTAGTCATACATTGAATACGTGAAATTAATTACAAACAGGCATTGTAAGCTGAAATGCTGTAAAGAGGCAAAGTGCGTCAACCTATTTTCAAAAAAATAAAATAAATAAACCTACTTTTAATTGATCATCAACAAAAAAAATTACTTCAATTTAATTATGAAAATTTAATGAAACTGTAAATAGTTTTCTAGTAATATGTAATGTGATCAATGAGGGAAAAGCTTGATAAAAGATCTTTTTTATACAATATCATATATCTTTTTTCCATATAGAAGCTTTTCACTTACTTATTGATAGTCATAAACACTACTACTGGTGTAGAAAATAGCCATTGATTAGAGAAGAACCAGCGAAAGAAACTCAGCGGGTTAATTTTCTTAATATAACTTGATAAAAAAACATGTTTTATAATATATTCAATTCTTCCTGAAAGAACCTGGAGCGATCAATTCATTTCCAGAATGTGTTATCATTTAAATAATCACTAACACTTTAATAGTCTTTAACACACAAAGTTCGCTGGAAGTAATTCCCGTCTCTACCATTTAATAAACAAACTAGTTCAAAAGAAATGTATAACTTTAAGATCCATTCCCCACTAGCCGTCCGTCACACTCGCTTGCTGGGGTCAAAAGAAATCACTCTACCGTGGTAGGAAACGACGCTTTGCGTTGAATGGGAAAAATATTAAATACAGGCTCGAATGCCTCTATAATTAGAAGTTCGTAGAGCTGCAGTAGTTTTTCCGCTCGCCTTCGCGTCGTGCACTCCTGACCTAAAAACTCGAGTACGGAACTCCCAAAACATTTTTTTTATTGCATGTAAAAAAAGGTTAAATGGCCGCGATAATACAGACTTTCAAAAGGGAAAAAAAAGTCGTTTAGATAACCACGAGACCGTGGTGTAAGATTTATTGTTGGTAAATGACTTTAGGTGAAGTGACCAGGTTGACCAACATGGAACGTAGATGAAAGTGTGAATTTTTAATTGCATAATACCACGAGAAAATGCGCTAAGATCGTAAATTGAACTATTTTATCCAATTTGATTGTTCTTTCTTTTCTACGATTCGAATTTCATCCATCTTCTTCCCTTTTTTTAAGATTTCTTCGATTTATACGAATACGCATCGAAGAAATATTGTGCGTGGTGTAGTATATTATAAACTAACTCCGACGTCTTAGGTAGGTATTTCCTATGATATCATGAAGAGTTGATATTACAAACACTAGTAGTATTTTGTTGGCATCGCTAAAGTAAACATTTATCCAAACGCCTTTGCATCCACTTCAAAAAAATAAGGAGCAGTCGCGAATAATATAGATAAACATATTAAGCATTGTCAGTGTCATTCTAAAACAGATTCCAAGGCCAACCAGTACACGTCGTAAGTAAATACGACGTAGTCTGCGACACATTTGTGTCATGTGTCAAATATAAAAAGATTCTAAGTAAGATGAGCTTACATCAACTCTTTTAAGTATTTAAATACGTACTATATTAAAATGAAATAACACAACCTTAGTTTTTATAGATGTAATAAAAAGAAAGAAAAGCTTATTTCGTACATTAATAATTAAAAATTGTTCAGTTGAATAAAAAAATAATTAACACAATAGCTGTTGAGTTGCAGTACTGTTGCCAAGTTTTAAGAGCTCCAGTTACCTTAATTGGTGATTCACCTGGTGATGAAACGCAAAAGTAAAAGTACCAACATAGAAATATGTACAGAAGAAAGTATGTATGTTCAGATACAGAAGACAAAAGTGAGTATGTACTGGTACAGAAGACCGTCCTCTGCACCAACCAATGGGTATCCTTTACAGCCTACGAATATGTCAAACGTCCCCGATTCGCGATATTCACCAACCATTACATGAACCATGCATTAGATGTTGAACCGAAATTAGATGGACACGATCTGAACGTGCTGGTAGTGATCTTGAGCCAAGAAAATTAAGAAAAAATTTAAAAAGTTTAAGATTCACTTTAAAGCATCGACAAATCCAGGCTTTACCGACAAAAACCCGACACGCGAGTGAACTTGTCGGGAAAACACGCAACATCCCGTCGCTGTGTAACCGGTTGCCCGACAAGGGAGCTGGTTATGAAGAATTCAGAGCCAATACGAAAGCGATATCAATTCGCAATGATGCGCTGGAAACGGAAATTTGCATTATGGATGAAACCGGCCGCCGGTGGACAAACTAGTATGCGTTTCATAAATCAACTCTAAATGGGCCGAGCGCGCGCCAATTATAACCATCTCAGACTATTCTAGTCAAAGCTAGACTAAGCGATGCCCCACTGACCGATATCTACAAAACTGCATTGTTATTTCAAACGTTGAGAACACCACACAAATGTTTGCTTCGAATGACTTGACTCTTATTGTTCTATCAAAATATCTAAGCGAACGGTGCGAAAATTTTACCTCACGTTAGCCTTTGTGGTGTTACTTCTAGAAGTAATGTAACTCATTGGTATGTTCTCTTTATTATTTCCGAACATTTAAAAAGACTTTTTTTTATTACTCACTAATAAAAATATAGATTAAATCACTTTGAAGGTTTAAAAAGCCTTGATTTTGATACAACGCATTAATAAATTACGAACTTATAAAAAGTGTAGACATAATTCAAAAAATGTTTCTCATATACATAAAATAATTTCATAGAGAAATTTCTAATCATTAAGAACGTTTTCGTAACAATTACTGTCCCGTGACCATTAACGCTATAAATAGTTCGAATGATTGGTATTTAAAATTAAAAAATGAACGCTATAAATACGGCAAAAATAGTTTCATTAAGAATGTTTTTTTATTAGCAGCGATTATGCAGTGGGAAGCAGATTATCGCTAATCGGGAGCATAAAGTTGATCTCAATCCTCTATAAGCGAAATTAATTTTGCTTTCACTCTTTATAAGTAAAAACTTAATCGACGCGTTTTCGAAGTCAGATTGTACGTATCGAGTTATCTTTATATAAATAATTCTTCTGTGTGTGTTTACGTGACTGAAGTTCTAAACTTTTGGACCGATTGTGTAAAAAAATTAGGATGTGTGTGTGTGCATTCGAAAATTGTTTAAATTGTTCAGTTCACTACAATTTTTTTTTATTTATAATTTGTAGAATTTAAGACAAAGGACAACGTTTATCGAGTCCGCTAGTGTATATATGTAAAGATTACACATACCATTAAAATGTGATGTTTAATATATTAAATCTTTTTATTTCTATTTATTGTAACGAAACAATTTCTTTTGCTCCACTAATGGGTTCAGCAGTTGTCTGAGAATAGTAGGCCGTTTTGAAGTACATACTTTTTGTTCATAATTTTGCGTTTTGCAAGACCAAAGAGAAATGTAACCATATGGGCATTAAATCATATTCATCGTCTTTAATATTAAGCAGTCTCCCCAGGCGGACGCCTTTTTTAATGCAAAATATAAAAACCATCAACTAAAATTATAAATTGTTTTTGATGGATATTTTTAAGTTAAGAATTAAGTGGCGAACTCTACGAAGAGCATTATGGAGTGTCTCATAGTATGATTTACAACTTACATACTATGTTAGTCACTCCATGTTTGTTTTAACTATATGCACCTTGAAATTAATGAATCATACGAGTCGTTAATGCGTAATAAAGGAAGTTGCAATTTTTCATTTCAATTGCCGAATGCGCGATCTGGGACACGAACTGATCGTGATTTATGTGAATTGTTCATTGGTTTTTCAATGTTATTTATTGTAAACACTTTTATTTACATAAAAAACTATAATTAATAGCATCATGTCTATATATTTTAAAGAAAGAACACTGGCGATACAACTGATTAATCGTAGACACCAACAATTATGTTAATTACGAAAAAATAATACGATTTCGTTATTTCTATGTTAAACACTTTTTCCTAATAAAACTGAAGACGTAACTAAATAGCTATTGGGTGAT
Source organism: Iphiclides podalirius (assembly GCA_933534255.1). Taxonomy (NCBI): domain Eukaryota; kingdom Metazoa; phylum Arthropoda; class Insecta; order Lepidoptera; family Papilionidae; genus Iphiclides; species Iphiclides podalirius. The sequence goes on along the minus strand of OW152825.1, from coordinate 5,958,397 downwards.
TAAAATACGTAACAAGCATTTCAATATTGTATAATAAACTTGATTTTGCAAATCTTGGCAAAGCCGTTCTGCACCAATACACACAGTTTTTCCACAGATAATCGTATCGAGTCCGTTGGGACTACCTGCTCCACAAGATAACGTATCTTTGGATATCAGTCAACAACGCAAAATAGTAACGCGGTATCAACACGATGCAACTAATTCTCCAAATTCCAATTATTTTATAGCACTTGTTTCGCGTGTAAAGTTCATACATGTATTCTTTTAAGGAAACATGTTCGAATTATATGATACGAAAAATATAGATGAAAATATCAGTTGCGTCTTGGATAAATAAACGGATCAACCCATAAAACCAAAATGAGGTAAACTCGTGTTATATAAGTGTATTTGAAATTGGAAGTCGCGCGTTCACCGACAAAAGCAAAGGCTTAAGTAAGGCACGCCGCAACTATAAAAAGAAGAAAACAAACGAGCCACTGTAGACTACGCTTCGCTTCATTGAATGAGTCATGTGAAACGAGATGGATGAGTGAAAACCGGAAAAATCTATGTCATGAAATTGCGAGCAAAACTTCAAATAATAGTTGCTTTAGACCATACGGCACATAGAGTCGTTTATGTCACCGTAACCTAGTTGATTTTGATAATCTTTTAACAAAAATACAAACCAGAAATAATAATCAAAGAAAGAAGAAACAGTTTTGATTAATTAGTATCAGCAAGTTCCTCCACTTTGTCTAAAAGACAGATACAATTCGTTAACTAATTTTGAATAATTAGTTAACGAATATAATTAACCATTAAGGAAATGCTATCAAATGTCTCTGAATATTTTTAAATTTTTAAAACACAGCTACAAGACTACATAATGACAATTGAGATCGGAAACATCCATATAAGCAAACCGGGGCGAAACGAATAACTGCATTATGCTGAATTTTCAACATCGATGCGCCAGAAAATCATGATTCCGGATTCACGGCGGTTGTCTTATTTTATGTCACGTACCGCTCTGGGACGTGTTAAGTGTGATACGTGCGTATCACGTGTGATTCATCACAGTGACCCACATCACGGGGCGTTGTACCGTTAGAATTAAAGCGTAATACCATTTTAACGAGTGCACACGGTACCTCTTCGTAATTAAAGCTAGCATGCACTCGCGGCTGGACCCTTTAAAAAAGGGGATTATTAAACCACTTTTTTCTTGTGAGAAAAAAGGTAGTTACTGACCATATTATGTGATTCTTGTTAACCAAAGACCACCCAGTACTTGGCTACTAGCTCACCTAATGGTAAGTAACGATGTAGTCTTCTATAGAACCGAACGCTTCTATAGCTCAGTAACAGCCTATTCTCTCTCGCCTTAAAGATACATTATAATCAAACGGGAAAAAGCTGACGTTGGAATCGCTAGAAACTCTCGTGATATGAGTGAAATGGCTGCGGAATCCGATTTATATCCAGTCTTAAATATACTGGAAGCGGGCAGTGGAGTCTTAGGTCCGCGTCTAGCATTTGGATCACGTCTTTATCTAGATGCTGCGCTTATTGAAAAATTTACTGCGAAGTTTTCTGTATTTCGTTTCAGCTGAATTTATATATCATAGACGACGGTTCTTTAACCCTACATAAGCTAACTATAAACCATTTAGTTTAATTAAAATGTGTTAATTAAATTAACGAAAGGATATGTACAATACACAGAGATAGATATATTTAGTGACTACGGTTCACCGAACTTACTACTTCTAAAACATTACAGTTGAGCATGACACCACATAGATCATACAATTTGCACGTGCAAAAAAAAACGAAAGGCCATTGGAGTATACAAACCCTGACTCTACATCGTGATCAATGTTCAATGCTACTAATAAAGCTTTTTTAAATTAATAACAAATTTGAAATCCGACGTGGAAAGCTTTTTTCAGCATTGAATTTTATAGAAAGCGTCGAATTTAGATTGCTACGATAGGACTTGCCTTATGAACAAAATACTAATTGAACCAAAAATACACATCCATCAAAAGAGACTGCGGCTTCTAATCTAACGCTATATTGTAATCCCTCCTTCGTAGTACGGCACCCGTGGGACGAGATGACAAATTCTTTGCCGCAACGTCACAAAGACAAATTTATAAGACCGTACCGGCGGAAAGTATGACCATGCTACGAAAAATACAATATTCATACTCTTTTCTGTGCTAAAGATATCTTATATTTAAGCGGATAATACCGGGTTAATATGAGTTAAAAATTGTAATTAAACGCAATAAAATCTTAACTAGCTTGGAACCATGTCGTTTCGTTTTCGTTATATTTTATACAGCAAGCTGTAAGCTGTATATTTCGAGGATGGCTAAAAAATCAGTGAATCGCGGTCGATCGCAAGACCAATATTGATCGAAAGCCCAAACTTTCTTTTAATTTACAACCTATGGCTATATTTGGATATATCTAAATATAATATCTGTAAATATATTAATCTCTCTTCGAAATAAGCAAAATATGTCGTTGAATCCATAAATGCTATTTTTGTAATGCTTCTAACTCCAGCATCACTTTACGCAACAAGAAAATTCTCTTACAGAAAATGGACGGACATCTCAGCGAAATGTGATGATGATGGTGGAACAATGGGCCGAGAATGAACGTTTAGATTTGAAACATCGGCGGACCAGTGGGAAATCATCATAACGTGTGAATAGCTGCAAAATAGTCGTTACAACAACCTAGGCGCGTTAAGTCTTAAGCAACCAAGGATAATGACACCGTTGATGCGTTTAGTTTGCATTCACACCACATTCAAGTGGAATATATCAGATTATTTCACTAGTGACACGATATTTAAAACCTGCTTAATTGATATGTTGAAATATTTCTTTTTGTTTTATTTATGGTAGATTATCATCATTTATTATAACCTTCAACAAATACAGCTGTGTAGCAAGTTTACTTATAACTGTAATGGGGAAGCTATATTAAAGCTATGTACACTTGTTATTAACTATGCCACATTTATTTCATCGATCATCCTCAATCAAGAATCACCATCACAAAGCGATCACACACGCGGGGCAATCATTAGCCATTATTCAAATCGCACTGGAACAAAAGAGCGGATACAAAATTTCCAACTCATCGATTCGTCTGCGTCTGTGTGAGAAAGTAACGCATGAACGCTTCCAGAACGAATGTGGCAGAATGCTCGATTGTTCCAGGGAAGCTGGTTTCCACCGCTTCTATAGCTGACGACGGTTTTCGTACAGGTCCCAGATTGTAATCTTCCAAGTATGTTTCCAAAAAAAAATATCTTTCAATTAAAAATTAAAATTCTCATTTTGAATAACCTTCAATTTTATTTGACGTTTAAGGTATAATTTTAAATTACAATATATTTTATATTAGATTCGTTTATGTACAGAACGTGACTCTACACAGTATTCTATAAGAGCAGTCTTTATTTTATAAAAGAAAACTCCGTCTACATAATAGTCTTACGTCCTTGTCATTACTGTATAAATTTTAATTACCATAGCATCATAACTAATTTTCAAATTGAACATGGTTTTAATTCATGTTTTAATAGAGAAAAACTACATTTTGTTTCTCTAACTGACCTTAACTTTAATGAAAATTTAACCATAAGTAATTTTATCATAATCATAACCTAAATATAACACGCATGAATCGTATTACAGCATAAACAATAATTGGTAATACCAGAACAAAAAATATTTTTTGTACTCTACATTTTTATTATCATATGAAGACATAATTGCCTAATAATTTATTGTGTACAAAATTCCATTCTTAAAATGATTAAATAGGTCTTAACTGATAATCGAAAATTTCAAACAATAAGTTACCTGTTATAGTTGCCAAGAGGACCGCTAAAGCCGCCACACCTGTCGCTCTTGCTCGCGTGCACTTCATTTTGTCTCTTTTTAACACGGTACTAGTTTACGTTCTCATAAACAAGAAAAACAACAGAAAAATTCAAACTCAGCCTTCAACGGCCCTTGACTTTTGTTTAAAAACAATCAACTATTATACACTTGCGATTTGTTACACCTACGCAAATCGTATTGTTTATTAGATATCAAGTAGATAAAGTTAGTCACGAATTACACAAAAAAGTCTCTAAAGTTTCGAAATCGTCGAAAATGATGTTGTTATAAGTTGTTTACTCAAGTTCATTGTGATGCTTTACTGTGATGAAAGATTTAAAGGAGACATGAATGAGAAACTTGTTTCGTATAGCGAATTCCGTTGTGACGGAGGAAATGCGCACGTCCGTCCTACTCGAGCGCGAAGCCAAACTGTCGCTACACAGGCGACATACAGCTATGACGAATAAATGCGGAACTACGAGCGTCGCCGACGGTTTTCGAATCCTATATCACAACGGAACGTTAAATTTAAAAATAAGATCCAGTTGCATTTTTCTTCACAATTATAATAATTAAATTATTAATCTGGTCATTTCTTTTACATTTATTTTACTATTCTCATGTATTTACATAGTATAATTAACAGTTATTACAGTTGTATACTTTATAATTATGCTATTAAGATTATTATTTTAGGATTACGATTATTATTTTAATATATTACGGGAATTATATCAATAATAGTTGTAGAAATAAACGCATACGGGTTTATTAAGATTAATTTGCGGGATGTTATTTAAATTGTTTTTAGGCGGTGGCAGATATCGTTAGCTTTAGATAAAATAGCAAATAGCAATAATAACCGTAACAAGGTAACGGTTGAATAATAAAAGTTAATAATTTGCATAATTGTTATTTTTAAAATAATGTGGAACGCGTGACGTTAAGCTTGTTTTAATATGTTAATTATATCGGATTGACATTTGTGTCAGTTTTTAATAAAATGTAGAGTCTATTACAAGTTTGATCTCTTAGAGAGGGAGGAGTACATAGTCTTGTTATTGTAATTTTTCGATTCAATGTCACAAAAGTTTTCAAGTAATATTGCGATTTATATAATTACGACTATTATTTTTTGACTTACTTTAAGATTCTTGGTAATTACAACACCTTTACTATAAATATTAAAATATTGTGATATAATTTTTGAACAATTGTATAAGAATATACTCTAGACTAGTAACCTTAATACGACAAAAATCCAGTGTCATCTTGACATTTTTATGTGGTCATGTTGACCTGTAAATCGATGATAGAGTCATTTGAAGACAGGTACAAAAAAGTGAGTTGAAAGCTATTTAGAAACAATCAACTATGACCAACTGAATAGAATGATCGTCTAATAGAACATACATAAAATATAGAATTATCTATAATACATAAATATAGATTTCATAAAAGATAGAATATATTGACCCAAGAAGAGTGCTGAAAGCAATAAAATAGCGTTGTTTTTTTATTGTGAAAAGTTGCCAAGCGAGCAAGTAGTTCGCGTGATGTTAAGTGAATACCACCGCCCATGGATATTTGCTACACCCAAGGGTTAATAGATGCGTTGACAACCTTTTGAAAATTGGGCTTGGTCATAAATCGAATGATACAAGCTGCCTCTAGCAAAACGATAAAGCATCAAAAGTTTTCAAATTCAGGGAAGGTTCCTATACCTACCTACAGTTTTAAAACTAAGATTTTTTTATTAGATTCAAAAGCTTTTTGGGATGTGACGAAAATATATGTACCACTGCTGGGCAAAGGCCTCCTCTATACAGAGGGTATCAGGGCATAGTCCACCACGCGGCCCCACTGCAGATTGATGGACTTCACATATCTTCGAAAAAAAATTTTTTTTATTATTTCGAAAATATGCAGGTTTCCTCACGATGTTTTCCTTCACCGCGGAGCATGTGATAAGTCAGCACTTAAAGTTAAGACTTCATTGGCCCGGTGCCGGTAACCGGGGATCGAACTCAGGTTCGTCACGGCTCGTCACATATTTTGTGGATTAAACAAAAGAGGTTGTCTAACTAGTGGCTAGAGCGTCAGGGCGAGAATCCCGAAGACGTGGGTTCGATTCCCATAGCGACGAGAAACTTTTCATTCGTTATTTCTAATTTTAAAGTTGTCTAACGTTGATATATAGAATGATACATAGGTTGATAAATAGGATGATTTATAGGAACTGAGGAAAAGAGGAAATCCCTTCAGTTGCATGGAACATAGTCATTAATATTTTATTAATTTTGTAATTACTTATTATAAATTGAAAATTTTTATTAGCTGTAATAGGATTTGCTTTAATCCAATTAGAATACATTCGCTCTTTTTACTACCTGTTATAATATAATTATGAAACTACAGTAAACTCATTAAAAATAATTACGACATGATTAATAGTTAATTATGACGACCAAATAAAATTTTTGATTGTATTCGCAAGTTAATAATGAACAATCTATATTTCTACGTTTGTACTCATGTTGTTTTTTTTTTCATTTAGGCGAATATAATTTTTTTATATTTTCATTTTAATAAAAAAATTACACATTTTATCGCTGTTTATTTATATTTTCATTTTTACCCAAGTACAAAAAGCTGACGTTAAGTATAACAGATAAAGTAAGTCTCCAATCTGCTTACACACCAAACCATGGCTACCACTACATCCGATTTAATAAACCACAAATCCTCGCAAAAGAACACCGTTACCTACGATGGACGAGAAAATGGTTGGGTTCTAACATTGGCTAGGACGCTTAACATCTCAGTCCAGCCTGTAAACATATATCATGTAAAAAAATATGATGTAATCGCATTCGAAATATCTGGTGTTTAAAATAAATATAAACCGTGATAAAATTTGTAAATTACTTTTATTAAAATTTATGTATTAAATTTATGTACCCAAAATTTTTGTTTGTCATTATTTTCAAAAATAATAACGACAATAAGTGTGCTCTTGTGTATTCAACAAATGTCCAGATAAAAATAATAATAATTTATTAAGTAATTAGTTTATTATAGTGCATAGTTATGAAGAGCAGAGGTAGTATGTAATTGGGTAAATTTTTAATGCCATGTCACTGGATCGGTTCAAATTTTACTGCTTTGTACATACGATCAATAATTGTTTCTTAGCATTTGCACCCGGAGTATTATCGATTCACCACATTTCAAAATTCTACAAGCTCTCAAGATCTTAAATCCCAACGGAGTAAAGAGGACGTACAAAGAAATGACATTCACCCTTCATGAACCTTGCTTTGTACCTAAACCCAATCCGTGATCCTTAACGCAAGCGAAAAACTTATACATCCACAAAATGAGAATGTAATTTTGCAACCAAAAGACCCTGAGGTCTAATGTCCCAATCATTAAATTGTTAAGTATCTATTCACATATTACTCTATTTACACGTATACACATCAAAACAAAGAAATACAAATTGTTAAAGCCATCGATCATCGTTCACCTACACAACTTTTTGTTACTTAACACGAAACCTGAAGTTACGCGAACTGACGTAAATCTGCCAGAAAAGTCTGTTGTTGGTAACACGCTATGTAACTCCAAATAACTTGACCTAATTGATTACGGCCGTTGCAGGCTTCGTTACAATGTGCTTGGTGTGATGCGGTTTGCACCACCCTCAATTTGTCGCGCATTTCTTTTATCATCCTCTGTAAAAGTATATCTGGCCCCTTGACCAATGTATAGTAATCAATTAGACCAAGTCCGTTTTAACACATACGGGCAACACAATAACATTGTATCTTGTGTACGAATGTCTTTATGAGAGAAGTTGTCAAAATACATGGACATCAGCAATATCCGAGAGGTTTCAGTTACCTTGCCAAACTTTTTAGGCCTCTTTCCTTGAACGACCCTACGCCTTAATAAAACAGGAGAAGCTGTTACATGGATGAAAAACTGCAAAATGATAATGGGATATTTTTTGTGAAATTTCAAAGCAATACTTACACCACCAACAACTTACATAGTAATCGTTAGATTTTACCGCTTCTAATTTTCGCGTTGTATTTTGTACACACATTTATGGCTACTTATCGAATATTTGGTCAATTTAATTCATAAGTAATAGAGAAATGGGTTCGTAGCGACGAACAATCGTTGGGGTTATTCGGATGAATTAATTGAACGGGGGATCAGGACAGGCCCTTGTTTTGACTGCGCAAATAGAATTAAAAACGGACTCCCCATATTCCAATAATCGCTCTATTAAGCAATCGCAGGGCTCTGGCTGCCAGACTGGAATGTTCACAATGGATGACGAGATATAATTATTTTCGAAATCTACATCTGAATAAGCGGAAATAATGCAAATCCCACATTTTTATATGCATTGGTAATTAAATTTTAATAAAACAAATATATTTATTAATTTTATGAATCATATTGAACGAATCAATTACTAAATTAAAAAATGTATTTATTTAAGCTCGTTGTTAATTGGAAATAAATAGGAAAATAGTTATGTTAATTATTCTCTCTGCGGATCTCCTCATTCCTGATTGGATCTTGTAGAGAAACCCTGAGCATAGATAGCCCTCTCTATTGCCCGCTGAGCGACGCTGATTCTCTTAAGAAGGACCATAGTTAGAGACCACGTCTCGGCACCGTAAATCATCACTGGCAGCACGCATTAGTCAAAGACTTTTATCTTCAGACTTTGTGATATTCTGGACATAAAGACGCTGCGTAGTTTGCCGACCGCTGCCCAACCAAGCTGGATATATACTCATACTTTTACTACTACCTCTGTTAATTAATTGTTTTCTCGTTGGCGCCTTAACTTGTACGCCATAACTTCCAAATTTCTTCATCAAATTTAATAATTCAAACACCATTTTAAATCTTATGTTGGGCTAATAGTTTTCATAAAAAAACTTTCGTTTAAAAATTTCCTAGAAATAATATGATAATGCCGTTCGTTGAAAATTGTTTGAAAACTTGTCAAGCGAGCAGGTGGGTCCTGATTTTAAGTGATTACCGCCGCCCATGGACATTTAAAACGTCTAAGGGGTTGCAGATGCGTTAATACCTTTAAAAGAGTGTGCCTCGGTTACCTCATTTACCAGACGAAACGCAAAAGTAAAATACTTCCACTTCACCCTGGTCTTCTGTGTAATTCCCCGACGAGCCTGCCCATTCGTAAGCAACAGCAGAAGCCAACGCGTGGCCCTACCACAGTAGAGCATCAGCATTCGGTTCTCGGTGACTGCTGACCGCGGTACTATACGACAATTGTGCACGGGTCTCTAGTAGAAATATTATAATATAATGAATATAACAATACATCGAATAACGCAACGCTACCGTATCGTTCACATAACTGATAATCAATGGGAATGAAAGGTTCTAAAGCAATGACCATGAACCGTAGCTCGTATAGGTGGAAGGCCTCCTATTAAGCGACCGACAGTGTCGTAAGAGTCGCGGGCAACCGGTGGATGCAAAACACCGGCAGTGCCCTTTATTCTAAAGAAAAACCGGCAATGCCCTTTATTAAAAGTCCACTGTTTAACAGAGGCCACCCTCTGTTAAACAGTGGACTTAACCGGCTGAAGATTTGATGATGAATTTGACTTCATACCGAAAATATATATTATACATAGCTCATGACCGTCTAACGTTTACTGTTAATTATCAATTTGTATTCAGGTTAATTATTTAATCGTTCAATATAATTGGTTTCAGTGTGCACACGCATCGTTAAAATGTTACTCACATAATTTTTTCCCAAACCCACTAAGAATTATAACTCCAAAAAACTTATGAGACATATCTTTATATACTAAATATGCATAATAAACACATTTAGTATAACAATTTCTTCTATAAAAGTATTTCACTGATAAGTTATTGACGCAGTTAAGCGCAACATAAAAAAGCATTCGCAAATTAATATTCCAGTCTGAAATTTTCCCACTTCCGTATAGAAATCTCAGCTTGAAGCAAACTTTTTAAAAATCAACAAACACCAATTAAAATTCGACTGAACACTTAGTGACCGAAACTCTGGTTTAGCAAATCCGATGAAAATTTGCACAAACCGAATTCTAAACAAAGTCGCACAATACGCTGTCTCCACTGTCCATTACCGACGGCCTTCCTTATCGTAGAACAAAAAAGCGTCATCGGGATCCCTGTTTATTTTGTTCAGCCAGTTGGCGGAGTCAGCGAATAAAGCCGTCGTGAAATGTGCGGAATTTTTTATTCATCCAAATGTTTAAAAACGGAACGTTACAGCTTAGCGTTGGTTAAACTGCGGAGAGAGTGGTTTCGTGTTTTATAGGTTTTATTTTAAATATGCACGGCGTTGAACATGATTCTCTAAGAACACTTCATTCTATGTCTATGATATGTATATATACATTTATTAGATACACATATTTAGACATTAATATAGATAATACACTGGAATTAAGCAGTTAAGCAAGACAATATTTTGTTGAGTTGCTTGAATATAAATAAATTCCGATGTTTTAATATTTTGTACATTACTTTTTAGAAGCTTTATTGTGATATGTAAATGTATGAAATACATTTACATATCACAATTTGCGTAAAATTTATGGTAATTTGTATAAAATAAAGAAGTATCTAAAGAAATATACCGCTCTTTCTACTTGTTTCTGATTCCAAGTATAGTTGCAGAAAATAAATTTACTTACCAACTGCAAATATTTTCTTTATTCTTTTCATATTTTCTTTTGCGTTCCCAAAACGGAAGAAATTTATATGTAGCAATGTCTTTAGTGTGTTTTTAAAATAACGGTTGAATCGGCATAGATTCCTCTTGAGTGAACAGCTAATTTGGATATTAATATAATAGTGTTAGCTAAATTAAGCAGATCGAAAATAAATAAGAAACAGTTTGTTTTTACAAACAACGGTTTTCAACTAATAAACTCAATGAATTGTGTACTTAGTATTCAGACTAGTTAATGTGAATTTTTAAAGTGAATAGTTTAATAGTAGTGGTTAAGTGATCAGGGGATTCATCTGATGTTAAGCGATTACCACCGTGCATAGACATCTACAGCACTTGAGGGCTTGCAGGTGCGTTTACTTTAAAACAAGTACATTATTTTGAACCATAAAAAACAGAACAGACTTCAAATATCTTACTCACTATACATTTTGTATTGGCTTTAGACGAGTTCCCTAATGTATCTCTGAAGGCAAGCATTGGAAACGGTTTACTCCTAGTAAGCCGATTTCAATGCTAGAATTTTTTTTAAATCTCCTCATAAACAAAGGAGTTCTGAGATAGCAAACATTTAACAAATGCAATCGAATCGAGAACCTGCTCCTGAAAACTGGGCTCCGATTACTTCACTCACCAAAACGAAACGCGAAAGTATAATGCTGGAAGCATTATACTTTCGCGTATAGTGGTAGTATAGTGCAAGTATAATGCTGGAAGCATTATACTTGCACTATACTACCACGCAGCACTAAGCTACTAAGCACTATACCCGCACTGGCTATCGCACGGATGAACAGTCGCCCGATAGGATAACGCGTCGCATACCTCTATATCCAACATACTCAAGTACAGTTTTATCAACAAAAAGTAAAAGCCGACTTCAATTATCTCACCATACATTTTCTATTTGATTTTGATGAGATCCGTGTGTCTCCAGTGGCCAAGGTCCACGCCAATAGAATTGTGGGACACTAAACCGAACCCAATTCAAAATCAATTTCTGAGTCGGTTTATAAAAGAAAGTGAGGTAAAAAACATAAAAAAATTCCACAAATGAATTGAGAACCTCCTCAATTTTTTAACTCGGTTGAAAACTGAACAAAATGCAGTATTAGCTTTAATACATTATAAGCCATTTAATCAAACGGTTACTTGGATCACTACTAATCAATCCTTTAAAGATAAAATTGAAATCTGTTTGAACAAACGGCGTTGAAAGCGATCGGCCGTAAATCGCCGAACCTGTAACGGTATTTGCTTAAGTCCGTCGCAAAATGACCTCGTTATTACGTCCTTACCAGGTCCGTGCCCAAGCGAACACGACCCTCGTTAGACGGGATAAATCGGTATCGCTTGTGGATACTTTTTGAAGAACAAGTTTAGTGGCTGGGAACCTGAGGATTTTGATCCACTTGGTAGTATAAAAACCGCGTCATTCGTTAACGAATGTTTCTTTTAATAATCCATTATTTGAGCCACGTATGGCCAATGTCTTTCAAATCGAATCAAATCATTTATTCATCGAAGTAAGAAACATACATTTCATCTATCGACAATCATTTTTTAAATTTACCACCGTTTTGTAATGGGGTTCCTATAACATCTACTCGTATATCTATCACTTTGTATGTAATAATTATACGAGAACGATATTTATATCTTATAAAATATTGACCCTTGTCTCTTCTATCAAACTTTCCGCAGATATTAGATGAAAAATTATTGCAGATAGATTGAAAATTAAACCACAGTTGCCAACCCCGATGTTTTGCGTTTCACGTAATGCTATGACAGAATTGTGATCTGAAACCCGTCAATGCACGTTGTATCGTGTCGCGTCGACTTCCGCGACAGGCATTTGATCGATACCAGCTTTATCTGCAGATTTGTTCATATAATCTTTCTATTATATACTTTACTTTGTTTCCGTCGTATTAAATACAACTCTGTATACCATTATTTATTGTGATTAGACAAAAAAGAAGTTGTACTGTTATAATAATAGCTTCACAGATGATCGAGGTAAAGTAGAGCCGTTTAAAATTTTGCATTTCATCTGGTGGGTTAGGTATCTGATACACTATCGTTCAAATCTAGCAACGTAACGCATCTGCAGGTGTTGTCCATGTATATTTGCAGCGATAAACACTAAACGCCAGGTGGACTATCTGCTCTCTTGCCATTTTCTCACATAAAAAGTCCCTTAAAACCAAGTGATTATCTTTAAAAATAAATATTCAAATACAGCCGTTAAATTTCCATTCTTTATGGTAAAACTACACGTTAATAGAGGTGTAAATAGTCATTTGCACGTCCTAATACATAATTTATACAACCGGCGACCTCGTTTATACGGAGCTCCGTAGACGAGGGATGGGTTTAGCGCCCCATCCGATGTCCCAACGGATTAGTGACGCCACACCGGGTCCCGAAATCACCAATATCGTTAAGGTGAGGCGGGCGTTATATTACAAAATTCTAAATAAAGCAATATGGGCCACCAGCCGAGCGTGCGATTTGACGAAGGCTAAATCACGAGCATAAAACCGTAAGCTCCTTAAATGACTTATAGTTGTATATATTCATACAATATTAATATGACGGGAAGCGCGATGAATTAGTCAGCTTGCTAACTGCAATTTCACCATACGAAACGAATTACTCCTTAATTTGCTCCTGTATACTGGAATTAATAACGTACTCCTGTATAGTGGTTCAAAGTCTTTGTGTTTGTAATTTTATATCTGTCCAACCTCCAAAGGGACGACCCGAATGGCGTAGTAGGTAGTGTACCTGCCTTCTGCGCCAGAGGGTGTGGGTGCGATCCCCACTACTGGAAAAATATTGTGTGATGAGCATGGTGTTTTTCTAGTGTCTGGGTGTTTATATATGTATAATGTGTATTTATTTACAAAAGAGAAGTATGTTTAAGTATGTCTATCAGTTTTCTAGTACCCATAGTACAAGCATTGCTTAGTTTGGGACTAGAGAATGTTGTGTAAAAAGAATGTGTCCTAAAAATATTTATTTATTTATTTATTTATTTAAAGGATAAAGGATAGATGTTCAGCCTCCAAATTATGAAGTATTCTTTCTCTCGTGTTGTAACGTTACGATCATGAGATAATTTCCGTTAAACTTTATTGTAATTATGATTTGGCTAAAATGAACGGACTGATGTTTCCTAGTGACATATTTTAAATAATGTAATTGATAGAGCCCTTTATGAAGAATCAGTGGAGTAAATTAAAAGTAAAGTAACAGCTTATACAAGTCCCACTGTTGGGCAAAGGGCTCCTCTGTATAGAGGGTAGTATAAACAGTAGATAGTTGACTGAGTTATATACAAACTAGCTGCTGCCCGCTACGTCTACGCAGAATTCTAATTCTACGCAGAATAGGCTGAATGCGTAACATTCAGACAGAACGACAGTATATCTGTCCTAAAAATTTGTATATAAATTATAGCATATGTCTTATTCTGATGAATAAGCTATATTATTGTAAAGTTTCATTAAAATTCATTCAGTATTATTTGCGTGAAAGAGTAACAAACATCCATTCATACATACATATTTTCGGCTTTATAAAATTTACTAGCTGGTGCCCGCGACTACGTCTGCGTAGAATAGGCTAAAGGCGTAACATTCAGACAGAAAGATAACATTCAGACAGATAGATATAAATAAAAATATGTATATAATTTATGGCCTATGTGTTGTTCTGATGTATAAGCTATATTATTGGACAGTTTCATTAAAATCCATTCAGTAGTATTTGCGTGAAAGGATAACAAACATCCATTCATACATACAAACTTTCGCCTTTATAATATTAGTAAGAATAGTAAGGAAGTAACGATAACGTTATTGCCGTGTATATACAAAGCTCGTCTCTTTTTTTTTCTTTTTTTTTGGTCTGGATGAGCCACTGTTGGCCTTAGGGACCTTTACAGTTCCGACGGACTTGAGGTGGCCTGGCGCACGAGGCGCCTAGCCTGAACCTCGGCGTACTATTATTACGCGTTATGGTGACTAAGCCCGAGGACTCCCGGAGGAGCCTCACTCGGGCCGTCACGCTATTCTTATTACCGGTTTGGGAGGCCGCCAAGCTCTTAGGGCGCTTTGGCGGGCGCTCCATGGAGTGATCAGGCTCGAGGGTCCCCGAGAGGGGACCTCGGCTTGGGCTGTCACTCAGCACGCGTTTAGCATTCCGATTCGAGGGTACCCGAGAGGGCCGGACCTCGGCTCGATCGGTAGCTATTATCTGACTGGGAAGCTCGTCTCATTCGCTTTATAATATAGTGTTGGATTTGACTTATTTATGTTCTACTCTCTAATTACTAAATATTTGTATAATGGATCCCACAAAGGAAGTTAAATAACCATTTTAACTACGAACCGAAATTTAAGAGAAGCAGAGGTTTGGGAGCTCCGGTCAGGAAGGGGTACCCACTAAAAATAGAGAGGATGGCCAAGCGCATTACCAGCACTCCTCTTCATCCGCGACTCCACCTCAGTTGCAGAGGAGAGGAAGGGTGGCTGCATCCAACCTCATTGAGTCCAGGAACGGCCCTCTAGTGCAAGGCTTACACCACAGGCCAACTCAGTGTGGGTTCTTGTTGGTTTCACCGCGGAGGACCAACCCACTGCGCCACGACAAGGGAACTCGATGGAGAGAAATCACCTCCACGGACGAACCACCTACTTATTTGTCAATTTTTCACACATTTTAATCATTTATCTTATATCAATGTAAACAATAAATTAAAAGCAGTCAAAGTCGTAACGACGAAAAGATACCAATTTAGATTGATTTAAATTTTTACTAAAGTGGTAAACTAAAATATTTCTAAGGCAGCTAAGTGTGAGGAAGTTATTTAAAAAACCAGAATGGTATTTGTGGTCAGATGGCTTCTTATATAAACTATGTTACATCCGATTAGGGGATACGAAAAACGGGCACTGGACTTGCATTTACATAATCCGTGTGCACGTTAACTGTAGACTATAGTTTTTCAAATAAAAAATTAAAATCAAAATCGTGAGCCAGGTTAATGAGCTATTACGGCTCTGAAATCAAAGCTAACTAAATTACCCAATACGAGTAGCTCGTATAGTGTAAGCCGCTTAAATACTGGCAAATAATAATAGTTAATGATAAATGTGTGATTAATGTAATGATAAATGTATGAAATAATTAATGAGAAATGACATATGATAAAAGGGACTTTTTTGTTTATTTTTTTTGTTTTTCGTATTAAAATTTATTTTCAAACAGAAAAGCACCGGGCAACTATCAGTTCACGATCAACTAACCTACGAGCGTCCTCAACAAACGAATACCGAACGTATATCAATCCGAACCAATCTGTTCTAAAGCCCTCGCTCTATTAGAATATACGACTTCCAAATTTAATTGAGCACGGCGAGGAATCCCCGGCTACCGAGTTCGCCGCAAACGAATCCGACCCGACCCCCGCGATACGGCGGAGACACTGCATTAGAGTTCCGCGTTATGACTTGGAAAATGCGACACTTCTTACCCTAAAAAGGGGACCCTATATTTATGACGCGCGCTTGATTTATTACCTTATCGCCCTCTTGTGCGCTTTGTTGTTTCTTGCGCTGAAACACCGCTGACGTGCCCCGCAAATTCAAAGCATGAATGTAATGTTGACTGAAGACTATTAAAAGGTACTCTTAATAGTATTAACAATCATTGTGACGTTTGTCAGGATTTAATGCTACACGTATTTAGGCTACTACTATACTATATACATGTAACTATATGAAATGAAAGTTTTCATTTACTATCGTTAGCTATAAAAAAGTATAGTCCTTTAAATGGCACAAAGCCATTACATACTTATATAATTATTACATAGTGCTCACCACGGCCCCACTGTGGATTGGAGGACTGTACATTTCTTGCAAATATTTTTTTTTTATTATTAATTCGAAAATATGCAAGTAGGTTTCCTCACAATGTTATCATTCTTCGCTCTGCACATGATAAGTCAGAAAAATTTCATTGGTGCTGGCACCGAGATTTGAACTCATGTTGCTCGAGTATAATGAATTAAAAGCGGGCGCCAGAATACTGAGATACCATGGTTATAAATGCTTAATAATTTTCGAAATTACAATAAAACAATATTTGGAAGATATGTAGAGGCTGACAATTCGCTATAGGGTCACACCGTAGACTGAAAGCAAGATTTTAGAGCTATAAAGCCCTGATAAAAATTAAAGAACAATGCCCATTTTTGACCTGATTGTGTATAGAAGTGAAATAAATATAAAAATTTAGCTAATTTCATTTTATAGTAATTACACTAATCACAATGTTAAAAGATGGTCGGGAAAAAAAAATTGATATTTCTTTACGCTTATTTTACTTCAAGGGTAAACATATTACCATGTTTTGAACGCACCTTAACAATCCTTTGCATAGGACGTTCCATTTTTCACACTACCTACTTGACTGTATTCAACTTTTTCTGAGTTTTGTACGTGATTTTACGTTTTAGAGAAGTGAGTAAGCACGTAATTAACAGTATTTGTATAAAAATTAAAATCAATCTTATTAGTAGTACAGATTTATTAAAAATAAAATAATAAATTATTAATGCAGCATGTAATAAAGTTCGCACGGCTGACATAGATGGTTTTTTTTGACATTTGACAGTTCTGCGAGTGACTCATACCAGTGATGTGACGAGTTGGATTTTTTTTGACTCGAGTTACTCAAGTTGATTTGGCTACTGACTCGAATCGAAACTCGAGTTAACTCGCATCGAAGTCTCAGGTAGGGACATAGGGGTTGGGGGGGGACGACGACTCGGAGAGCACAAGTCAGCTCGACTCGAGGCTAATTAGATAGGAAGTAATAATGATGTTATGTGGCTGCTACTCCAGTCGATTCGCAATATCGTTTGTGGTCTGAACTAATACTCTCCTTTTTCTATACACCTCGACCTCGAACAGTCTCCGACGGTTGGGATTTCAAAGACAAAATTTACAATCAATTGGCACTAGTGTGCATTTTATTTCGAAAATCAATCAACAAAGGGTATATTATTCCAGCGCAGATCTCAACATCGTGTTTAAGAAAATACGACAAAAAAATACCGCCATCTATCGCCTCAAAGTCGTACTTATAAAATGTAATTGTACAGAGTCGATTGCTTATCGAAAATAAAGTTAAAAAAAGTTTCTGTTTTTATAGCAAAGAATTCCCACGCCACACTTCTGTTATTTGACGTCGTTACAAACAAAACAAAACAGATCACTAACAAATCAAAAATGTCAGTTCGCACGCGGATCGCCAACGGCCAACCAAAGAGAATGTAATCACTACGTTTAAGAGACGGGACTCCCATACTAACCAAAAATATCAGTTTACGCGGCACTCCAATACCAACCATACCACAAAAATACCACAAAGATGTCAAACAACAAGAGTACCAACGTAACGAGCCAAATAGTGCCTAACCAAGCTAGCTTAGCTTCTTATCGATATCGATAAAAGATACTAGGTAGAAATCGAGGTTCAACTTAATATTTTTTTATTAATTTTAGTATGTAAGCATCGAGTCCGTATTTATGTCCAATGTTGATAAGGGGATATTTGGTAGAAGATTGGACTT
This sequence comes from Iphiclides podalirius, assembly GCA_933534255.1. Taxonomy (NCBI): domain Eukaryota; kingdom Metazoa; phylum Arthropoda; class Insecta; order Lepidoptera; family Papilionidae; genus Iphiclides; species Iphiclides podalirius. The sequence goes on along the minus strand of OW152825.1, from coordinate 5,940,054 downwards.
AAATACGGACCCTAAATAAGATAAAAAACGGTTTCTGTCAATTAAAATAAAATTTTATTACTGAAATGAAATTTGTTTCTTGATTCTTCAGCCAACAGCTGTTGTCCTGCTGTACACGAGTCTGGAAATAATTGAAATATAAAAATAGAATCAAAATTCAAAAATTATTTTAGTTTTCTTGCATACTCAGCGCACGAAATTAATTATATGACGTATCAATATTACTAGAGATTATGTTTCAAAATCCTGCAAAATTCACCTATTCCGATCCTTGGCCATTTATGTAGGCACACTGTTCAAATATGTGTAAACTTTGTGCCCCTACTATTTCACGCAACATTTTATTTCTTATTTTTTTTATATACATCTTATTTATTTTATAAACATTAACATAGTTATCGATATGTGGATATTACAGTTGCAGTACATCACTAGCACACAATTTAAATGAGATACATTTGTTAATTTTATTTGTTCTTAGTCTGCTCTACTTACATATGGCTGCAAAGTATTATATTTAAGTGCTTACATGGGCTTCATCTAAGGGAAATCTCGCCATAAACATCCTTTTTTCAAGATTCGAATGACTTGCTCGATTTTCACCAATTTCACAGGTCACCGTCTTTTTGGCATTTTGAATTAAAATTACAACTCTGATCACCTGTCATTAGTTTTCGTGAGAAAGTTTACTCTAAACAATTTAAATATACAATGAAATAAGCATTTACATTCAAAATACGCGGTGCGAAATTAAGTTTTGACAAACAACATGGCACTTCTTGTATTGCAAGAAAGAGAAACCGCATTGAGGGAGAGTGATAGCAATGTCCGCCATTATTTGCCGCGTAAAGTCCATAGAAAAATTTTTTGTTCCTAGTTGGGCCAGACTGCGGCCAACTAATTAAATCAAATAACAAAATGTCAACCAAAAAACAAAATAAACTTTTAAAGCGGTTTATCATTTGCGCAATTCCGTTTCCGATCCTAGCCGAACGAGCCCGACTCAACCCAAGTTCTATTTGAGTTGATGCGAGTAAGATGCAACACCTTACGAACGGCGCGCGCGCGTGAAACGTAACTTTACATTTCACTCAACTCGAGTTGATGCGAGTTGCAACGCCTAACGAACCGCGCGCGCGAGCCGCGTGTGTAACTCGGAACAACTCGTGAGGCCCCCGCGTCCGGCTTGCGTTAGGACGACCGAGTTGATTCGAGTTGCTTAAAACGTGAACTCGAGTTGACTCGTTTAAGGTTTGACTCGAGTTACTCGAGTCAAATAACTCGAGTCGCACATCGCTAACTCATACTCATCGCCACTCATCGGTATTCGCCAATAATTGTGAGTATTTATGTTTATTTTTAATCTAAAAATGTCAATCATGTCCTAATGAAACTAACAAAGCTCCTATAAATTATACCTGTGAGACATAACACAAACAACTGTTCAAAAGATCTATTTATCCAAAATATTATAAACTCAATATATGTTTTTTTATTTCAGATTACTGAGGAAGATTACATTTGTAAATCTTGTAATGAACTCTTTATGAGAAGAATAAACCAGGAATTAACAAGCTGTGATGTTGCTCAAGCTTCAGGATTATCTCAACCAGGTCGAAGAACACAGTTTTTGATAATCCTTCAGAAAAAGCAAAGACAGATTAATATACAAACAAGTTCACAACATCACATTCATGTTTCTACATTGTTAATCATTTGCCAGTATAAAACTTGATACTATTACTCTAGATTATTTCTCTTTTGTATTTTATACGTAAATTATTATATCTGTTACTAATTGACTGATGCTGTAATAATTTTAACCACAAATAAATACATAATTGATTTTTTTTATTGATTTTTCTTAAGATGAATAATAATTATTGCTTTATTACTTGTTTGTAGACAGTTTTCTTTTGTAGATATCATCATCTGATAGAATATGCCATTCATGCTGGATGAGTTGTAAGAGTGCTGCCACACATATTAGGCATGTTTCTAATTTATTTTTTATGTTTCTGAGATTAAGTTACTAGTGAACTTATACTATTTGCATTAGGTACCAAATAAGGCAAGCCAAATCCTATTATGGCGAACATATTCGCTTTCATGGATCATATAGAATAGAAATATGTAGGGACACAGGAGTTTTCTAGGAATAATCTGAGAGGAAGTGATGACATAACACTAATAAGAGGAAAAATTAAGTCCTGGCACATTTAAAGAAAACAATATTATGTCTACATTTTAATAGAAAATAATGTGTTTGGCAGAGCTTTATGTCTACATTTTAATAGAAAATATATGTCGAATACTGTTGTATTGTTTAGTTGGTTGGTGAACCATAGGATGTTGCACTCATGTTATGACTAGTGTGGTACTTCGGATGAACTATCAAGAAAATATCTCTGTTATAGCAGAATTTCTGGATAACATAGTTATTAGAAATTTAAGTGAAGATGATGATAATTAATAAAGCATTCCACTGTAACATAGTGTTTTATTTTTTCCCCCGTTTTATTCCCCCGTTTAATTATAATTATCGATTATTATGTATTGTAGTGCAGGCCAATGAAATGTGTAGGGCAGATAAATGATCACTTTTAACTTACGTTAATTTAGTAAGTACTCAGCTGTTGAAACAGCAGATAATGCTCTTCACTTAATTTATAGGGACAATAATCGAGTCTTAGCAGTGACGTAAGGGCAGTCGGTTTCTAGAAATTCACAAGTAAAAAAGACGTTTTAGACCTTAGATAGGCTAATATTATTATTTTAGAATAAACTTGAGCCTACATAGTTAGTTCTGTTAATTATTGATGGTGATCTCTTCAGTAAAACACCTTCTATCATAATAATTCTCATTTATTATACGCAAATCACACAGAAACTTTTGGAGGCAAAACGAGAGCGGGAACAGATTGACAGTTGTCACAAAAAGGTTGCGTTCCAATACTTGCTCAGTTAGGTACTTAAATATAATTATACTCAACATCCCCCCTCGATTGATGTCTATCAGACTGAATCGCTAACAAAATAAAGCAAATAGGTACAACTATTAACAAAGAATGTTCAAAGAAAATTTCATTTGACACAATTTTTCTGATGAAAGAATTTTCGTAAACATATCAGCAAAGTTATTATGTGTTGGTACATATTCAATTTTAACAAGTTTCTTAATCATAACGTCTTTCAGGAAATGGTGCTTAATGTCAATGTGCTTTGCACGCTTACTATTTTCACAGCTTTTTGCTATTTGAATAGCACCTATATTGTCCATATACAAAATGCACAACACATCACCTTTTGGTCCATTTAAATCACTGTAGAGTCCTTTTATATAAAGTAAGTCACACACACTAGTAGCTGCTGCCACATATTCAGCCTCAACAGTCGACAATGCAACACAAGCTTGCTTCCTTGACAGCCAGGCAACTGTGCATCCTTTATACAATGTTACAGATCCTGACATGCTCTTTCTGTCCATAAGACAACCAGCCCAGTCAGCATCAGAATATGTTTCTAATTTTGTTTCATATGACTTCTGATAGTAGAGGCCTTGTTCATGAGTAGCTTTCAGATATCGTAAGATCCTTTCCTTGAATCCACAGGCTCCTAGTGGGTCTGTCCAGATATTGACTGAGATAAGAAACTGGAAATGAAATATCTGGTCTTGAAACAGTAGCTACATACATAAGTCCTCCAACTAATTGCTGGTATGGAATATCTTCTTCAATACTCTCATTTCCATCATATTTAAACCCATTGGTAAGTGGAGTAGTCATGGTCTTACAGTATGTCAGATTGTATTTTTGAAGCATTTTATGTATTTGTTTCTTCTGAGTTAACTTTAATCCTTGATTTTTTTTTTCTATTTCCATCCCAATAAACAAATTGGGAAAACCAAAATCTTTTACTTTAAATTCTCTTTTTAAGTCAGTTACAATTCTTTCTATGTTTTCACTTCGTCCAGCAAGTAAAATGTCATCGACATATATCAGCATTACAAGGCTATCCATTGTGTAAAGACAAAAATCATGTTGTGACCGTATAAATCCTTTTTCTTTTGCAAAACTGTTAAAGCGTTCATTCCAGCATTTTGGACTTTCTCTCAGTCCATACAGACCTCTGTTTAGTTTTAATACTTTATTCTGTTGTATTTTGATACCTTCAGGTGGTTTAATATAGACTTCTGATTCTATGTGCCATTGAGAAATGCAGTAGGTACATTCAGCTGCCTCAGATTCCATTCCATTTGCACTGCATGCGCTAGAACTGTACGCACTGTTGACATCCTCGCTACTGGTGCATAATTCTTGCCGAAGTCACCATCTTCTTTTATTTGGAAACCCTTGACCACCAGACGTGCCTTTTTCATGCCATTTTCTTTTGTCTTAAAAACCCACTTCGTGTCTATTGCTACTTTACCTTGAGGTAAGTCTGTCTCTGTCCAAGTGTTCATTTTATTTAATGCTTCAATTTCAATATTTATTGCCGTCTCCCATCCAGCATGAAATGCTTCTTTATATTCTTTGGGATCTTCTTCTATATTTATAAGGCAATATGCTTCATGTAATTCGTATTCAGTTAAATATTTAGGTTTAGTAGTATTTCTTCCGCTTCTTGTAGTAGATGTATTTTCTAGTTGTTTTATAAATGTATTTTCAGTATGCTTAGTAGCTTCTGCTTCTTTCTTCTTTGTGTCATCTTCTTTTTCTTTATTCATATTTCTATTTCCCTTCTCTTTGTCTCCTTCTTTCTTTTCTTCATTTTCTTTTTCCTTCTCTTTGTCTTCCCTATCCTTTTCTTCATCTTCTTTTAGCTTCTCTTCAAGGTGCTCATGGTTGTAATCATCATTTTGTTCACTTTCTTTTTCAGGTTGGTACTTGAAGTTCCTCTCATCAAACCTGACATCTCTGGTTGCTGTTACAGTATCCGTTAAAGGATCCCATACTTTATATCCATTTCTTCCATATCCTACTAGTCTCACTTCCTTTGCTCTTGGGTCTAGCTTGTCTCCTCTTGGTAAAATTATCATCCAGCCTTTGCAACCAAAAGGCTTTAACTTATTAAGCATCATGTTTCTCCCGAATATTTCAGCAGGTATTGCAAAACTTATAGCACTTGAAGGCGAACGATTAATTAGAAATGTTGCTGTCAATACCGCATGTCCCCACAGATGTTTTGGTAAGTTTGAGTCATTTAATATGGTTCTTGCCTTTTGTAATATTGTTCTATTTAGTCTTTCACTTTTGCCATTCATTTGAGGACTATATGGCAAAGTGTATTCCATTTGTATCCCTGTTTCTTCACAAAAGCATTTAAGTGTGTTGGATGAATACTCTCCTCCATTATCACATCTAATTCTTTTTATTTTTGTATTATGTTCTCTTTCTATTTCATGTACATATTTTATCAAATTTTCTCCAGCTTCTGATTTATTTTTCAATAAGTAAGTTTGAGTGAAATGAGAATAATCATCAAGTATGGTCTGGAAGTATCTATAGCCTTCATTTGTCTGTGTTCTCATAGGTCCTGCTACATCTGAATGTATAAGATCTCCAATATGTTTTGATTGCTGTTTAGATATTCCTTGAAATGGTAATCTTGTAGACTTGTTCTTCATACAAATATCGCACATTTTATCACTAAACGGCAGGTTCATAATTTTTAAGCATTTTCTGTTCATATGACCTAAGCGCAGATGCCATAGGTTTTCATTTTTATCACTTTCAGAGTAATGACAATTATTATTATCACTCTCAGGTAAGTCAAACTTCAATGTATATAGTTTACCTCTTTTAACTCCTATGTATTCATTCTTCTTTGATTTTATTATTAATTCTCCATTTTTGAAAATTACCTGTTTTCCTTTTTTCATAAGCTCATTAACCGATAATAAGTTATGTGCGATCCCATGAACTATTAAACCATCCACTGTAATTTTATTCCTCCATATGTGGCTTTCAATACTCCTCTTTTGTATGCAGTAATATTGTCTCCGTTTGCTATTTTGATATCAATTGGTTTTTGAAGACTTTCAACATCCACTAAGAATTTCTCATATTTACTTTGAATAAAGTTGTGTGTCGCTCCCGAGTCTATTACGAATACTATCTTATTTTCCACTTTTTCTTCTTTAATATGTGTTGTCAATGCCACAAATGATTCACCTTCTGTTTCTTCACTATAATTAACTCTTGAATTATTCCTTCCTCTATTGAACTTTCCTCTATATTGAAATCTTCCTCTTCCTCTCGATCTATTATTTGAACCTCTTCCTCGACTGTAGGTCGGTTTCTCATCTTTATTGCACTGGTATGCCATGTGCCCTTCCTTACCACACTGATAACAGGTGAGGAAACAGTTTTCTACTTCTTCTTGAGATTTTTCTTTTAGTTTTAGTTCTGAATCTAGTAACCTTGACTTTGCAAAGTCCATTGTAATTTCTTTTTCATTACTCATAGTCTCTAATGTTGTGATGACTGTATTATAATCCTCCGGCAAGGTGAGAAACAGGTGAGTTAGTTTATCGCTTTCCTCCACTTTAGATCCAGTCGCTTCCAGCTCTGCAATTAGGTTATCAAATTCTAGGAAGTGGTCTTGGAGATTTTTACCTATGTGACACTTCATAGCTAGCAATTTTTTACGTAGATACAGCTTATTAAACACACTTTTTCTTTCGAAAACACTTTCTAGGGCTTGTAGCATTTCCGCCGCCGTGCTGCATCGCTTGACAATATCAAGATATTTGTCTGTTATGCACTGTACTATAATGGATCGCGCTTTTGCGTCCAATGCTCTGTCTTCTTTGTTTTTCAAATCGAGTGAAGTCAATACCGATGCAAAATCCTTTTCTTCTAATAAGATTTTATATATTACTCGAAATTTCCAGTTAGCGAACGCCACACCTTCTTGCAGTTTTGGATAATTACAAGTTGTCGAGCTCATATTTCTTTTTCACTTGATCAACCACGCTCTGCTGTTAATTATTGATGGTGATCTCTTCAGTAAAACACCTTCTATCATAATAATTCTCATTTATTATACGCAAATCACACAGAAACTTTTGGAGGCAAAACGAGAGCGGGAACAGATTGACAGTTGTCACAAAAAGGTTGCGTTCCAATACTTGCTCAGTTAGGTACTTAAATATAATTATACTCAACAAGTTCTAGTACATTTATTTCGTTACATTAGGTAACTGCAAATCCTAACCTATAAAGTAACATTTTTTAATAATTTTTGGACTTCGTAGACCAGCAATCGTAAAAATGACTATATGATATTAATTTACTAACTTAAAGGTAGTCTTTCTGCTATACCTTGTAACTATACATACACTTTCATTATCAGGTTTTTAAATGTATGGGAAGTGGGCATCGTTCTTTGCAGTCTATGTATAACGTACTTTTACTATATAAGCACGAGAGAAGTATTAAGATAAGTTACACGTTATTTTAATTACCAATTTCCCCCGATCAGCTTTAATGTTTTTCAAGTAACGGAAACGATAAAAAATGTATTTATTCATTCACTCAATAATTATTACACCGTGTATTTTGCCTTAACTACGGAGAAAATTTATAACAAATAGCTTCAATGCACTGCCATAATGAAATGATTATGAATGAATTAATACATTATTAAAATACTTTATTGTCCACCACACATAAAAGGATACACAAAATTAACAATAGACAAACAAATTAATAGAATGGACAATTTGGAGGCCTTATCGCTTCATAGCGATCTCTTCCAGGCAACCAATGGCGTAAAGGAACTTTTACTACGTAGGTGGTGCAATATTGACATACATAATATATAACTAAATCAAATACATACATGTATACACATACACACTCATAAATACATAGTTATATACATACATACATACATATATTTTGATTATGCATAATTATGTAAGTATATTTATCATTATTTTCATTAATAGATGTGAACTTGCGTTTCACAATAATTTTTCACCAGAACTTTTTTTTTCTGTTGTATAACTTCACGATTCCATTGATGAGTCACAAAATTTCGCATATGTTACTTTATCAATTACATATTGATACAAAGTCTGCACATTAGTCGTTTGGCAAAGAATCAAACAACAACAGGTTAATTGCTTCAAGGGAAGTAAACTGATGAGCACGATGGAAGTCGAGAAACACAGCATTCCAACTATCGTTACATGGCGATTTACGATTCCTTGCGCGTTCACAGTCCATTATTCACATTTCACTACGGCGTGGCTACATAGAAATCTACTGCGGGAGAGGCTGCGTTGCGTAAATCATTCGAAATTCGAATTACAACGCCCGCTTGTATTGCTGGTTGCCATGTTTTATTGCCCTTTCGACACTTTCTTTGCGGTGCTACCTGTTAAAAATTCAACGTTCAATAATGACGCAGTGTTAATAACCTCGAAATAAATAACCTTGCAACTTTAAATTGTTATTTATGTTTCGTTTAATCATTGAGTTGAGTAACCCACACAATTGCCCATTGACGTACTTCTTAAGTTAATCTATAAATAAAAAAAGTTGTTGACTTAAAAACTTTAAGGGCTTAAAACGAAATAATATCATATTAATGTCTGATGAAATTGAGTTCTTACTGCCTAATTGAAAAATAAAAAGAATTATATTTTACGAAAAAAATAAATCATAATAACTGCCATTTACAGTAAGGGTCAGAAGCAAATCACAGACTGTAGTGGATGAAATTTTACAAACCGATCTATTCTCGTAGCTAAGTAAGTCGATATCACGGTAAAAGGTTTTTTTTAATGTGAATATCAAATATAACAATGTTTAAGTTTAATTATATCAATAAAACCCGTAACTCTTGCATGTTTATAACTTATGCTACAAAGAATATTACATTTTTAATTATTTTAGTAATCCATAAACATGCGTTGTTGCTAGTCAACAACTTAAAGGCACTTTTTGAGATATTTTCAAATAAGCCGAGACAATGTTACATACAACTTTTTCGAAATCAGTAAACCAAATTATTGGAGAACATTTAATGTTGGATTAAAATACCATAAGTCCTTAATTTACTTTATTAAGTAGCTGGAGGACCGAGCTTTTTTTTGGTAAATCGTGTATTTTGCAAATTAAAAAAATAAAGAAAGCAATGATCTGGTATAGAAAAAAGAAAGTGTGTAAATGAACGTGACACGAACCGCGGAATTCTGTTTCGGGGCCGCCCGATTACCAACCGAGCTATTATAAAATTTTTTTTTCGGCGAAATTTACCGTCATATTCGAATGATATTCTTCATTCCCTGAAAACAGGGATAAAAGGGCATTTTCTAAAAATGAAACCTAGCTAGATCGATTTTTCACCACGAATCTAAGGGCACATACTAAATTTCATGAAAATCACTGGAGCCGTTTCCGAGATTCCGAATATACATATATAATAAACAATTGCTCGTTTAAAGGTATTATCTCAATTGTTTTTATTTTATTACATAAAACGTTAATAGTTTTATGATTTTTATACCTGACGATGAATATAAAAAATATTTGCTGTGAAATACTGTTATAGGCACGTTTTATGAACTTTTCATTCCAAACTCTGTGGAGGCTAGGGTGTGCGTTGTAATTATTATTAACTAGGAAATATCTAGGCGTAAAAAATATTTGTTTCCAAAAGGGTTGGAATTAGAAAGCTTTATGGGTTCGAATCCCCTAGCGTCGATAGATTTCTCGGGATTCAATTTTTTTTTACTTAAATTATAATATACTGTCAGCAGCAGTCCGTAGATAAATTTCCTGCCTATTTTATTTTTATTACTTGCTGTAACGTCTGCTGCTTGAAGGATAATGAAAATGAGCAAATCACGAAAGAAATATAATTATAACGAGGCCGTACATTTCTATGAACTTTGCTGTATGTCTCGATAAAAATAAAAGAAAATACTTTTCATAAAAAACACAACTTAATTTACTTTAATTGCAAATTTTTTGATTCTTTGTGGAGAATGTGGATATCCCCTTAAGATGTGTTCAAAATTTTACTTGAAATTTAGAGATAACCTTGCTTAAAGTCTAAATTTTGGTCTTTTCTTCACGACAAATTCAAATAATATCAAAATTTGTGAAAAGTGCCAGGAAGCTGGTTACATGTTGTCTCATAATAAGACACTTATATTGCTAATTTCAAAAAATTTTAACTTGAAATTGTTTCATTTTGTTACCTGCGCAAACTTCAAAGAAGCAATTCCGGTAAAACATTTTGTTTTAAATTTTATGCAAACATTAAATTGGCGTAAAAGAATAATTTTTTGTCATATTGCATGTGAAATTCGGCCCAAAATGACATGGACCCACTAAAAGGCACTGAAAGGCGCCTTAATCGGGTCACGGTCGCTATAACACTTATCTCACATATGAATGCGTCGTAGATAAGTACGGAGATTAGCCTCACAGCATACCTTCATTAAAATTCAGCAATTTATATTTAAGCCCCGAAATGTTGTGTTTATCTACATATACACTGGGTACAAAGGATACATAGGTATTCTTATGTATGAAATAAAAAATCGAAAAATAAACTCCAAAATAGAAGAAATTGTTAAGTACTAAATAACCCAAAACGAAGTGTGTGGAAGGATCGTCACGTTTATGTCAATAACTAGTAGTGTTATCTCATACGGAGTAAATATGTGACGAAAGTAATGATAAAAATATTATTAGTTAATATGGAACCAGCTGCCGCCGGTGGTCTTTCCGAACCGTTACGACCTGGGAAAACTTCAAGAAGAGAGCATATTTTTTCCTAAAAGACCGGCGACGCATTTACAAACCCTCCGGTGTTGCAGATGTTCAAGGGTGGCGGTGATCACTTGCCATCAGGTTAGCCTCATGCTAGTTTGCCCATTTTTCAAAAAAAAAACTGTCTTTAACAACTAAACGGTACATTTTTATTCAAATTAAAGCATTATTTTATAACTAGGATCACTTCATTGTTTCTCTTGACTACTTTTCGACTTTTAGGTCGATCGGTATGTCAGGGCATTCCATGGTTTAGATAGAGAATTACGTTCCTAGAAATAACGCTCGAAGGTGGGCGAGTCATTGGCGACTCATTTCTATTCTTCAGTGGATATGAGCACAGTCGGCGAGTCGGAAAGCTGACTGAAACGAAGTAGGTTAGTTCAATATAGAACACGTGAATGCGTCCACGGCGATAGCTTTGCAATTAAATAGGTCGTTTGCTCACTCGATCTGCGCGACTTGAATGGCTGTTCACATAAATTTTCCATTAAAGTGGGTATCATTAAACTATATCTAAAGCATAGTACGTATATACTTATTTGATATCCTTTCGTCTAAACCGACATCGATGAATTCAGAAATTTATTCGACCTATAAATATGTGATGTGAATTCCAGTGTGGGTCCCCGTCGCCCTAATTTACTTGGATAGTCAGCGGCCGAGTTGACAGTATTCTATGTATATGAGATAAATGAAACGTTATTATTGTTTATTAAAACTAAAAAAAAAAGTAAAACTTATGTATTTTATAATGTAAGAAGATGGCAAAAGCGCTAGCGGTTAACCTGATATTAAGTGATAAACGTCATCCATGTACTTTTTCGAAACCCTTAGGGTTGCAGATGCATTGTGACCTTTTAATAAAGTGGATTCATCTTAGACACAACTTTTCCACTCCAGGACGATCTTCCGTGAGGTCATGGTACTTCCCTGGACGGACCTTGTGAAACAGCGAACACTGCGTTCGACAAGCCAGGGCAGCTCGAGCCATGCTCTATCCTATTCTGGCATCCAAGTTGCCAATCAAGACCAAACTCGGCGTCTTGACCTACGCCGCTCCGGCGTTCTACGGTCTGGCTTCTGCGTCGCAGAGGCGCAGGCTCCAGGCGCAGCAGAAGCTCGCCCTTCGAGCGATCGTGGGGCTTGGCGTTACGTCAGGAATGACGTATTACGTCATTCCTGGCCAGGGATCTAAAAATGAAGTCCAGGACGAGGAGTTTGTGGTCCGGTTGGCCCGTCGCATGTACGACGTGTAACGCTGTACAACCCGCCAGTGCCGCTACCGCGGTCAGAGTCAAGGATGGCCGCTGGCCATCCTCACCACCGACCAGCCCTTGCTGGTCGAGATTACACTCGAGGGATGGGGATTACCCCGACCCTCGTATTCAGCAGGCCTTGCGCCAGCTTACGTACGGGATGTACGAAGACTGTTGTGTGGATTTACCACAGTTAAAACTGTGTCCCACGAGGAGCTAGGAAAAAGGTTCCACCGTGCAGAGAGTATTAGGGAATAGTCCACCACGTGACCCAGCTGCGGAATGGCAGATTTCATATGCCTTTTTATTATTTTTATTTCAGAAATAAGAAATATTCCTTACGACATTTTCAAAAATACGAAAATATTTTTATTTAGATTATTATATATATTAGATTATACTCGTATAGTATCAGCCTATACTGCTGCGCAAAGGCCTCCTCTGTACAGAGGGTATCAGGGCATACTCCACCACACGGCCCCACTGCGGATTGGCGGACTTCACAAATCTTCGAAATATTTTTTTTATTATGAAAATATGCAGGTTTCCTCACGATGTTTTCCTTCACCGCTGAGCACGTGATAATCAGCACTTGAAATTAACAATTTCATTGGTGCCGCCACCGGGAATCGAACTCAGCTTGCTCGAGTATATTGAATTGAAGGCGAGCGCCCGGACACTGAGCTATCACGGCTGTCTGTCATGAATAATTAAAAGTATATACGAATACATACGTTTAATTATTTATGACTGCTGGATTCCATTTACTCTTTACAAATGACAGTATCAATGTTATTTATAAAAATAAGTGCTAGAAGTGAAGATTTTTCGTCGGTGTGGCAATCAACCGTTTAGCTTAGTGATTAAAACGTCTGGGCGTGAATCCGGAAGACGTGAGTTCGATTCCCACCGCGGTGAAAAACTGTTCGTCCTTAGTATAGCAGGTAACACTGATCTGCTAACAATCTAGTGGTCTTAACAACGGCTCAGATACACATATAACTAATTCAACGTATTAATATACCTTATACAGATATAATTTCTCTATAAAACAGACGTCAAAGGCACCGTTAGCCTGATTTTCCAAAACCAGATTACCACATTTCGAAACAATTAAAAGCGGCGAAAGTTAAAACTAGGGCAGATTTTAATGTTTATAGGGTGATAAGGTAGTGATAAATGAAATTACAGTGAAATGCAAAATAGATTGTTGGTATTAAGTCATGCGACACTTGCTAAGTAAATTCAATAACCCATACATTTAAAAAGCAATTACAAAACTTGCGTTCCCCGTTAAGTTCATTCATTTTTAAGAACTTTCCATTTAAAACTTGAAAACTTATTGCAGATAACGAGAAAAATTCGTGTTACCATCAGATACTTGTCGCCTAAAACTTCAATACCAAACTAATATCCGTCTATAATAATAATGAACAAGACGTATTGATTTCAATCCTATCACAATGCCGTAGCCAACAGTGCTTTAATCGTCAACAGGTTGCTTTTTATTAATATTTCTACAATTAATATTATTTCTCTTTCACAAATCCCGACCTCCCGCCGTCAACCCGGCTTGCATTGTCATTCACTTGTCAATTGGGATGACAAGCGACGACGGCAAGCACGTGGCGCGGAGACATGACATAAGTTTGAATTGAAAAAAGTCGATATCTAATCTCCAAAGTCAACGACAAGCTTATGCGTGTTAGCATCTACTTTTTTTGCCTACGGCTTTCAATATAAGAGAAAAAGGGGAAGTTTTGCCATTGCTTTATCTGTCAGCAAATATCAAATTGCGACTATCTTGTATCGATACGCAATGAAGTTACAATAATAACTGTGAGATAAGTTTTCAAATTAGAGTAATTAACACCTTTGATGTTAAAGATTAATTTTCGTCTATTCGCCATGAAATTCAAAATTGATTATTTGATTAATATTTGACGAAAAATATCCATATACTATTTTCGCAGCACCACACAATATTCGCGTAAATCCAAGAAGCGTAAATACGGGAGCCAATATAAAATGCTATTTGATAACAAATAAATACCTAATATGATGCCTTCAAAATAGCGTTCCCGAAATCACAACGAATTCATTTGACCCGAATTCAATGGTTTCCCCTAATCGATTCGGCACAATAGCAGTTTAAATCGGATGCTAAGCACGCGTCAAACGCCGTGACATCGCTTCGAACGTATAAACGGGACTCAAAATAATACAATAGTTTGACAAGAGATCAAGAAAGGGGAACACAATACGTTCGCGCCAGTGTGCTATATGCGTGACGAATCGGCACACCCTGTATCTATCATTGCTGGGGCAAAATGTCCATTGGAGTAAAAAATGGAATTAAGCGCATCAACTTTTACTGTAGCGTGAAATATTGAAATATTGTTGAGCTCTCGTTAGTGTCACTCCTCTTTATTCCTATTCGCGTTTTAACATGCAACCCACCAGTAGAGCGCGCTATTCGTTTAATTAATATTTGCAAAGTGTATTTATTATTGCGCCGTACTAAGTTCGAAATTTATTCTCGATTACGTCTGGTTATCGTAAACCAGTAAACAACTACATTAGTCTTAAAATTTTTGATTGATTGCGAATATGTTTAAATTCATGTTTACTTGTTCTTGTTAGTTTTAAATTTTGATTGCCATCTCACCAAGTGTGTCTTCTTTTCGTCTTGATTGCCTGAGAATACTTCACACTTATATTTTATAAATTTTACACATCATACCTATATGAAATTTGATGTAAAAAATTTTGTGTGAAATTGTACCCGTTTATATCAGTTATGAAGTTATTATAATTTTAGAACGTCGATTTCTTTTAATAGGTTTGGCAGATTGCTTTACCTATCATTGATTTACCAAACTTATTTGAGTCACATACCAGGCAGTGAACCCTATCATAGTATACCTGAAATAATTATGAAACAATGATATTTGATGGAATCTAAATCATTACGCCGCTTAGATTTGAAATCGAAATTCAATTTCGGCCACTAAGCTGTCACTGACTAGAAATAGAATAAAAAAGAGAAAAATGGTATGGATCCTTCCTTTTGTTATTTGATATCCCGTATATAATTTCAAGAATTATTTAATAAATTATTTTTATTTTATTTACTTTAGAGAGCATGATGATTTGAATGATCTTGGCATGGTTTTATATCATAGAAAGAGTTTAGAATAGAGTTTAAATAAAAATTAATAAAATATGAAATTTAAACTAGCTTTTGATCGTTAACTTGTTTAAAGAAGTATGTTGCGATTTAATATGTTTTTAAATTCCCCATGTTTCAATGTTCATTCTTTCGCGTCAATAAAAACGCACACATATAAGTGGGTAAAAGTTCGACCACATTCCGATCATAGCATAACATACGTTCTTACGATTATATCTTCGTATATGCATTTGATATAAGTTTGCGTAGCTCAGGAGTCCAGTTCAGCTTGTTACTGAATATTCATGAAACTCGAGAGAAGTTGTCGAGTAGAGCGAGCGATATCTTCGTACTCGACAAATTAGTTTAAAACTCACGTTATAAATGTCAGGACACGAATTATTTATGACGTAATGTTTATTTATTACACCATTTCGAACGAACTGTGTTTGATCTTAAATTTTTGATTATGAAAAATTATATTTTTGTAATTTGTTAAATTTTAAACGAAAAATCCCTGTGAACCACACTTTCATGCATTTTTTATTTTATTTTAATAGGACAAATTTATGACGGATTTCTATGCCTCTTCTTTCAATGTCCAAGCTGTGAAGCTCTGGAAGTCACTCCCTGTGTCTATAAGACAAGCCCCGTCCCTTTACACTTTTAAGAAGCACCTGAAAGCCCATCTCCTTTCCCTTCCTGTTTTATTTCATCCCAACGTTACTTTTTCCTCTGAGCTTTGGTTGTCAGTTTTTTTTTGCTACTTTCACAGTTATTAATAAGTATTTGTTAATATACAATCACATATAATAAATAACACAAAATAACATATAATCTTAACTTAAAGTATATCTTCATAAGATCTGCCGAACATAATTTTACTGTTAAAGGAGTTTAAACGTGTTACAATTTTCAGAATCCGTAAGTTATTAGTTTATGCAAAGACGTCCCAGAGCGCCTAGCGTGTACTCTAAAATTCTTTTAGCTCACTTGTAACAAGTTATCTATACGGTCTACACTGTTTATGTGATTTTGCTGCCAAATAGGATTGCTATGCTTAAACATGCAAATAAGTTTTTGATAAATTGTACGTTCGTACTACTCTCTAAATCTGAATATATCTACAAATACTTTCTAAGTAAATTTACTATATTATTATCAAAATTTAAGTATTATGAGTATAAATCCGATGTAATATCAACAAATTTAGAATAGGTAATGAATTTATACTGAAACGATGATAAGCTTTTTCCAATGCGTATCAATGTAAACGAACTTTAAATATAGGAATCGTATTTTCAGTCGTTGGAATCAGCCAACTCTAGCGAGTCTAAATATTTCATTATCAAACGGGCCACATTGTATTTAGCCAAGGTTTCAATGAACTTTTGTGAAATTTATGTAGTATTTAATTATTATAATTGGAATAGTACTTAATGTCACATTTAAACAACTGTAGTAAATATATGTCAATTTATGTACCTAAATGGTAAATGTAAAATTTTGTAAACACCTCCTCTTTTGTATGCAACCTCCCTTTAGACGGAGGTTCGATGTCCACATCGCCGAAAGTTTTGTTCATTAATCTACAAAACATTACATTTTAAGTTATATTTAAAAGACGAAAATTGGAATAAGTGGTTTGCCTGCGGATATCCAAATACAGTATAAAGGCTTTATTGACGCAATTGCTAAGCTTTTTGCTTAGATGCCCGTTGTGGGTTCAATTCCCTCGCGTGATAACTATTCATGTGACTCACAGGTTATACTTCAGGATCTGGGTGTTAATCTTATAGATATCGTTATATATATCACGTCCGTAAGATAACGTCTTCCTACAGTAAGAGCAAGTTTTTTTTAAAGGGACTAAATGCTGGCCAAAAGTAAAAGAATGATTATAAATTTAGAGAAATATTACTAAAATTCTTAACTAGGTAATAGACAGAAATATTTCTTACTCCTACATTTTATCGGTATGTACATCCTCTCCAAAGTTCGCTTTGCATTTGTTACACCACATGTGTTTTGAATATCCATTGGCTGCGGTAGTCACTTACCATCGGGTCGAGAGGAATTATTTTATATAAGCTTTTAGAAAATTAGTTTGAAAATAAACAATTCTATTTTGGAGTTCTAATGAACTCAAAAAAATAAAAAATAAAACGATAACACCATAAAATACGATTTAAAACTGGGTGCAATTTATGTTCAATTTTTTTTATCTTTTATGAGATTTACTTATTTAGTTGAATATTTTATTGTAGAATATTTTACATGCTTGTTAAACTTTTAGTCAAATGTTTTAAAGAAATCTTTGGTCAAATATCCTGGAAATGTATAAGCTGCAAAAGTACGCGTAATAATAATAAACTAATAGAAGACACCCAATCGATTTAAAGTGGGCATGGGCAAACGTCCACAGCTACAATGTTTATCCAATGCATATTTTATGAGCGGCGAAACTTTTCCGGAGGGATTAACACCTCCCAGGCTTAGGTTATAAGCAGGGATGAAATTAACAGTTCCATTTTCACATTGCGTGGCCAAGAGAATATTTAACGTTCATAGGTAAATTATTAATCGGCCAGAGTATTACAATAAGTAAAAGCTTCTTCGCAACCATATACACTTGATACACTTTCTCATGATACTCATTCGCTAAGATAAAGAATGTGCATTTGAAGGTCTCAAATATGGACCTGATGACGCATCCGCAGCCCAGGCGTTCCTTAAGATTTCCTTTTATTTCCGAAAATTTAAAATAAGCAAGCAAGATTTGTAAGCCCGGTAGAAGTTCTCTAAAGATTTGCTCAGCTTTTACACAATGGTGTGGATATAAACTTCAAAACAGTTTGATGTAAGTAGCAACAAATTTCTAGACCGAGCAGTACAATTGTTGTCAAAAAATGTTATACGATGTACAGTATAATTATAAATGTTGAGTATTTGCATAAATAAGAAATAGAGCATATTGCAAATTATCGCCACTATATTTTTTTACCTTTGACTGTAAAATTGAATTTGAACGGCATATGATATATAATGCATAGTAAGAACATTTAAAGGAAGCCATTTAAATATTAGCTTCCGAAAGCCCACTATAGTGAGAGAGTGCACTCCGAAGGGGAAGTGGAAACATTTGTTTCCATTATTGCCATGAAATTAAATCTGCGTGCCGACTGCTCACTCAATTTGCTAATGGACGGCACTAGTGTATATTGGTGTCTCTATAGTTAAAAAACTTCGTAACGTTTAATTGATGCGGTTATTCTGTGATGGATTTTTACTGGGTTGTAAGTGACTGGTCTGGTCTCAATACCAGAGTTTTTGCATTTAACACGCAACACAGAAAACGTCTGAGTGTGGACCACCGCTTAACTCACTAACGGGACGAATTACAAACATAATATAAAGTATCACTTCGCGCCGGTCTTCTATGAAACCGTATAGGCTAGTCAACAATTTAAAAACATTATTGCTTGTTCACTCTCCTCCAACTTATTACTTATTTAACCCACTTGGTGGCGGGGTCAGCTTTCCCTAGTTTTCTTCTTCACTTAGCTCTATCGTCGACACAGTCATCGGATACTTGACACTACCACGTCTTAGCACTACATCTTTCCATATTTTATGGGCCTACCTCTGGATCTTTCCCCAGGCACAGAAAGTTTCAGTTCCAAATTTCCCACGTAGTCTGGTGGCCTTCTCTTTAAGTGCCTGAACCATCGCAGCCTACTCTCCTACATCTTATCGGCGATGTCACTTACGGCCAGGTTCCACTTACGTACTCGTTGCAGATTATATCTAGCCTGGATTGCCTCAGAATCTTCATTTCAGCCACTTGGATGGTACGGACATGTTTGCGGTTTACGGCCCACGTCTCACTTTCGTACATAAGAACTGGCCTTATGATGTTTTTTTTTAAAAAGTTGCCAAGTGAGCAGACGGTTCACCTGATGTTAAGTGAATACTGGACATCCGCTACAAACGACGGTTGCGGATGCCTTGACAAACTTTTGAAAATTGAGTTCCGGCTACCTAACTCACCAGACGAAAGGCGAAAGTATTAAACTTCCACTTTACGACTAATCGGTGTTAAATGATGAGTGTCAGAGGAAACAAGGGGTTGGTGGTTGATAAGCCAGGTATGAGGCCAATAAGGCCATAGAGATTTTTGGACACCGTTGTTAGTGGCCATACATAACGGCAGAACGGAGTCCTATTTTCAGTGCAGAATTAAAATTATAAATAATGCAGGTATAGTTCCGTGAGTTACTTTTTTAAGTGAGGATTTTTTATTGAGAATTTAAAAATATTTTTTTTAAGTCTTTAACGGTTTATAATTGTTAAGGTTTGTAAAGATTTATTTTGTATATTAACAAAAAAAAAACAACTGCAACAAAAGTTGTTGTTTATTTTGTAACACAGTGTATCTTAATTTTTGGAGTAAACATTCATTAAATTTATATCGTAGTAATATTTCGGATAGTCTAGTCTACTTTTTCAGCTAGTGTAAATTATCTTAATGTTAATTGACGTGCCTATAAATTTAGCTTAAAATTCAAATTCCATGTGAGCGCCCTAGTATGTTGCGGATTTATAATAATTCTTTAAAGGTAAAACTTTATTAACCTTCAATATTTTAGCATGGTTATAAAACAGGTACTCGACATCTATTTCAGATAAATTTGCATGATATTGAAGACAGAACAGCGTTTTTATCCTCCGAGTATAGTGTTAGAAGCGTTTTGTATGAGTGGCGTAAAGATGGTTTTACGACTGCACAAGCGGTCTGAAATTTGTCACGTATTTCATAAACCTGACATTGCAATAAGACCAACTCAATAACCGGCTGATGCGCCATTTGGAAGAGCGTGCGACTTCGCCATCGTAAATTTTACTGGATATCAAGAGTGAATAATTATTTAATAACACTATTACCATGGTTTCATTCAAAAGAACATTTTTTATTTAGGATATTAAAATCTACAATCATGTAGCTCTTTATTATTACTTCCCGCATTGTTGAAAACTATCTTTAAAAGCTATTTTGTGCTTTAAAAATAGTTTTCAACAATTACTTATACTGTGATGTGAAAATGAAAGACATGAGTGAGTTATTTGAGCGCGCATTATCGTAACCACCGATTGACACACGAGTCATAATTTAAAAAGAAGTAAATGCAAGTATTATGGATGGAATTGTGGAGAATATTAATCGCATTACAATGTGATCAGCATTTTGCTTATAAGCTTATGGCAGTGCGTATCTTCGGTACCCTTATACATGTTACTAAGTGCCGGTTACATCCCCAGTCACCATTTTATCGCAGCTGCATCAATTGCGCAATGACCAGTGTTTTGTCCTGTCATCCTAACTTCGGACCGATTACCGGAACCGGATACCCCTTAGTGTCTTAAGTAATTAGTGTTTCATCATTTCAGCCTGTTTGAGTCCACTGCTGAACATAGGCCTCCCCCATAGACTGCCACGAAGTACGATGCTGAGCCACCTGCATCCATCGACTTCCTGCACATTTGCACAGGTCGTCACTCCATCTAGTGGGGGGTCGTCCTACACTGCGATGGCCAGTACGAGGCTGCCACTCGAGAACCTTTCTTCCCCAACGGTTATCGGTTCTACGAGCTATATGGCTGGCCCATCGCCACTTCAGCTTGCTAATCCTCTGAGCTATATCGGTTATCTTAGTTCTACTGCGGATGTCTTCGTTACGAACTTTATCACGCAGAGAAATACCGAGCATAGCCCGCTCCATAGCTCACTGAGCGACTTTGAGCTTCCTCATACGGCCAGCAATGAAGGACCATGTCTCGGTTCCGTAGGTCATCACAATTAGTGTTTACACGTTTATTATATCGTGGATGGTAATGTGCTCCAAGATCTACGTTCTTCAAATTACAACTATGTCGAGTCTTCGGTTATTTTCTTTCACTACGTACTTAACGCCATCTAGTTTGTGCGTATTTAATTCAACAGTTTTTATTAATTCGCCAAGAACACAGATGGCGGTAACTCTCAGATAGATATATAATATTATAGTGGCAAAACTTGAAAAACCGAAATGTTATGTTTGTTTTTAATCTACGTGTTTGGAAGTTCTACTTGCGACGACGAACTTTATAAAGATAGAAATAGGTTTAATTTTTTTTCATGTAATATCATAATTTTTAACTACTCAAAATATACTAACTTTTATCGAATAACATGAAGACTATATATTTCATCGAAAAAAAACTCAAATTAAAAAAAAATTAAGTATTTATAATACATTCGCTGAAATGCTGACTCGTGTGGCGGATGCACGCAATATAAAAAATTTATTAGAAGAAATTTGATGTTAGAATTAATAAAAGGTATTTGCGTAACACATTTATAAGCTTATTATAGTAAATTCAAAGTTTTTATCGGCCAAAAACACATCGTGTGTAACTTTACTTATTTATTCATTTAAAAACATTTTGCACAATAGCGTACAATGTACGTTTTACATATATTCCAAATGTTCACGTAGCCTGCGCGCTATTCTGTACTACGTTTCAATGTTCCAATTCGCTTAATCCCAACTGCGTCCATTGTGTATGAACTATCTGCCCTAACATAGGAAACAATTTACGCTATTCGCAGTTCTATGGTAATACTGCGATATACACGCAGCTTTTGTATCGTATTTAGTTTCACTTAAATTCTGTACTGTTCGTTTTAAATTGAGCTTTGAACTTGGAATTGGTGTGTACTAGAATTATGTAACTATATAATGAATGTTTTATAAACCGGCATTTTCATAATGGATTATTAATGAGATCTGCAAGCAGACTTGGATGAATGATCGAACGGAAATTGATTGTGTACGTATGAAGGGCAAAAGGAATTGCATAATTCCTTTTATTAAACGTCAAAAAGCAAAATACAAAGGATACGAATGTTTCTACGAAAGTGAATAGGAATCCATTTGAGCTGCTTACAGAACTTGGACAAATCGCATTTTATGAGCCCAATGTTGTGTAAGTTTTAGTTTATTCAAAACCCCTGGGTGACAACCAAATAGCAGATATCTGCGAAATTATAATAGACCAGGGTCGATAATTTATAAAACTAAAAAAATAATAGTAGGATGAAAAAAATCAAATAAGGCATTTTTTAATGATTTATTTTGTTAATTAATCAATTTCATCGAAAAGAAATTGCATCAGTCACATTTTTTCGATGAAATTGTACATGATGATATTACATGAGATATTTTGACGCGAGAATTTTCGATTGAAAATTAGGCTGCTTTTTCGACATTGAGTCAAAATAAGGTGAAAATAAATTACAGTCTATTAGGGGCATAAAAAGGTGAGTTTTCACCAAATTTCGTGGGAATTTAATTTTTTTTGTAAAAGATAAAAACAAAAAACTAATAACTTGCTTATTTGAATTTTTCACATAATTTTTAAGGTTATTTGAAAAAAGCGTACGTTGTAGATATTTTTATTACCTAAAACTTTGCCATGTAACTTTTTTCCGTAGGACTTTTAGTTTTGCCGGAAATTGAGATAAACCGTTTTTTACCCTTAAAAACTCACCCCCTTCCACTTTCCTACCTCAGATCTCCAGTAAATTATCTTGTACATCCTACTATATTTTTTTCACTTTTTACCATTTTGAAGGGCTGCTTTCCTGGTCTCTAGTTCGCCCTGGTGCTTGCTTCAGACAGATTTTAGTAGTAAATATAAGAATCTTTATTGCACGTTAAAATTACCTTTATTAGACATCCAGTTCAAAATTTTGATAAGACATCGACCTAAAACAGTTTTCAAACTGTTTAAAACCAAAATATTTTATTTAATAGTAAGTTTTTTTTTTTATGTGAGAAGGTGGCGAGCGAGCAGGCGGTTCACCTGATGTTAAGTGATAAACACCACCCATTCGGAATCATTTTCAGCACCCATAAGGTTGAAGACGCGTTGTCACCTTTTGTTAAAGTGGACCCCGATTACCTCACTCGCCAGACGAATCGCAGAAACATAACTCTCCTACTTCACGACGGTCTTCTGTGAGGATTGTTCATAAAACTCCACAACAATAGATCGCAAACAAAATCTTTAGATTCCAACTTGTACGTTGTATTTCACTAATCCTTCCAACTTGCCTGCCACGAAAACTTTTTTGTATTAGTTGTTGCCAGTGGTTTCTTCTGGCCTTAAATAATAGAACCTATTTTTATCTCAAATCCGGAAACCTTCAAACATTATTTCTTATATGCCGTTTTTGATTTTATTTCCATAAGGTCAAACACCATGTCCATGATAAAAGGCGCAAATAACGGAGTAATGCAGATCAAAAGGAAGAACTAAGAGTGAAAAAAGCCTCATTATTAGACAATCATTGTTATGAAAAATCTTGTAAATTATAAAGAGAAAGACAGCGGATATCTCGAGTCTATTTTTATGATTCTTATGAAATGTGAAAGACTGATAACTTTGTGTTCTATGGGAAAATATATTAGTAAAGTAGTTACTAGTTGTAATATTAGTTGGCTGAACAATTTAGCCAGTTCCTAAAATTTAGTGTCTCAACTTGTGTTCTTGGCAACTTTTCCAAGATTGCTAATAAAAGTGGATATAAATTTTCCTTGCCAGTGACTAACTAGGCAATACCTTATCTATCAAGTATTGTCACTTGAAAAAAAGTTAATTAGTTTCATAATCAAGCTTTGGGGTTGGTCCGCACAGATTTCCGTACATTATTTAAGATTTTATTATTTTTTTCTTCTTCTTACGTTTAGAAATCTAAAAAAGCATAATCTAGAAGTAAAGGATATTAATAATATTTACTTAACCCTACTTTTTTCTTACTGGCAAGCACACTAACTTTGAATGTAACGTCTGTTTATGCAACAACATCCGTTTTAAAAGCAGTTATTAACCTTTATTTCTTAACAATGGTAACAAAAAAGGGATTATTTTATTTAAACCTTTTTTTGATAAACTTGGTAAAATAAAACATGTGTAAAATCCTGTTCGGTTTAGAAAGTAAGTCAATTTAAAAAAACATAATTAACTAAACCAGAAGTAAGCATTTCAAACCGAAATTTTCGAAACTTCCACTAAGTCTTTTCAAAATATAGCCTGAAATGTAGTATACACTAGAAGTTATAAAATAGGATCTGCATTGTTTATGGATAAAAAAATACATATAAGTAAATTAATTTACACTCATGTTAGCAGTCATGTTAACCGTTTTTGTATAAAACAAATATATAACGCTACAATATCAATATGTGTCATTCTGTTTAAGTACGTATAAGCTCAAACAAGCATTTGGGACAGTTATCATTGAAATAAAAAAAATATACCTACCAATAGAATTATTCGTACGTTAGCTAGATAAATTGATACTAGTAGTGTGATTATAAAAAAAATGGTTGAAATTAAGTGATAGAAATGATTATAAAATGTATATTTAAATACTCAAATTGCTCACACATTGTGGATAATATGAAATGTCCAAAACTGAAATAACTATAATCAATAATAGCGAACTTGATTTAAAGAACTCATATAACTGTTGACGATGATACAGAAGTAAATAAAGACGGCTGAAAGCAAAGAAAAAAATTTAATATTATTTTATTTTTTATTTTTTTAAACGTTGCCCTTACTTTAGGATAACACTAAACTGTGTTGCAAGGACGTTTTACATACATAAATTTCACGTGGACAACCATCCAGATGCGAAACAACCACTGTGGGTCGCACAAATAGTTGTCCCGTGTGGGAATCGAACCCACGACCCCCGACGCCGAAGCCAATAACTCGGTGACTGCGCCGCGGAGTCATTAACTTTAAAGATATCTTTTGCTGAGATAAAGAATATTGCATTTTTAACATGTACCTTGATAAATTATTCCGACAAACATAGTGACAACAGCCGGGATGTAGCGGGTTTCAATGAAACATACAACTGCTCTTGCACCAAAAAGCGCACAATACACGGTGAGGATAGATAGATGCGACACGTACCACAAAGAGTATAAAAATATGCTGCCACTCCCCTGAATCCAAATATATAAATAAATGCATGAGAATCAGAGCTGCAAGCCACATAAAGCGTACTATTTCATAAGTATCTGATGTAGTATTTGTATATTATACAATTTAAACACGTAAGCGCAATTTTAATATACAACTTATTGAAATTTTCAATTGACAGGGTTCTGCTACCCGTTATTTTTATTTCAACATTTACACTACACCTGTGCGAAGCCGGGGCAAGTTTAAATTAGGTAGAATATGTCATGATTGTCATCAGCTAGAACACGTCCAAAATTAATTAGAGACCTCCCACATAAAACTCCATAACGAATCACTGCCATTTGTATCCACCGGTTGCCCGCGACTCTTACGATATCTGCGTGCCACCTAGTGGGAGGCCTTCCAACGCAACGTCTTTCGGTTCGTACTTGTTACTACTGGATAACTTTTCTTATTAATAATATAACAAAATAATAAATATGTAAATAATTACCCGAAAAGCTCGCCAAAATAACAACAATGATATGGCAATCTGATAACATGAGATACTTGTGGAAACGAGAGAAAATATCAAATTGACTGCAGCCAGTGGTTGCTTGTTGTAGCCATCCAAATGTGCAGTGTTCAAGAGATATGCCACTGAAGAAAACAATATCACCAAGGATATTACCTAAAATAAACAAATACTAATACAATAATAATTCATCATAGGTGGTAGGGCCACGCAGCAGCCTCAGCTGTTGCACGAATGGGCACGCTCGTCCGGGTAAGTACCACGATCTCACAGAAGACCGGCGTAAAGTGAAAGTATAATACTTTCGCGTTTCGTCTGGTGAGTGAGGTGGGCGGTACCCAATTTTCATTTTTTTTTGGTTGTCAACAAATCTGGAACCCTCGGGTGTAGCAGATATTTACTTAACATCAGGTGACCCATCAGCTCGTTTGGCAACTTTTCACATAAAAAAAATCCTCCTGTCCGTATCCTACCTAGGTGTGGTCGGTACAACATTTGAATCATGTTGCAAGCCCAGTTTTGGCTATTTTTTACGACCAGCCACCTGAACGACTTCGACTTTAATAGGGAAACTAATACAATTATAATTTTTCGTTTTATTTAAATTTACCTTTATTGGTATGTAAACGCTTCCGGTGGTTATTGAACTCACAATGTCACTTAATATATTCTATCATTTTAAGATATTGGAAATAAAATCGGTATCACCTGCCTTAGAATTTTAACCATGATTCATCACATAAATTATATTCTTTCATCATTCATGAGACATAAGCAACACAAATAAGTGTTGTTAGCATGACCTTAATCAGCCCTGATTTTCACTAGTTCTTAACTAGTAGTTAAGATCGGGCTCATTAAGTTACTTACATTACGATGACTGATGGAAGAGCCGTGATATTTATTTATTTAAAGGTTTCCTCGATTTTAGAAATATTTCTTACAGAAGAAACGGTGGCCACTATCATCACTCCTTGCCGGAGATTACGCCCGCACATTGAGGCTACGTCACAGCAGTCGAATTTGAATTTACTTTCATTGTTCTGCGAATATGTGTCTGGGTTCATCACAATAGTAATAAAATGACATAACAAGGACTGAATGACATATCGCTGTCAAATAAGACAGTAAACATAATATTATTTTATTTGTGTCTGAGGACAGCGCCAACAATACGATCCACAATATGTCAAGAAGTCAGCTATTTTTTTAACCTTTTTTATGAAATGATTACATGTCGGACTCTTATATACCGGATACACACGTATTCGCCCATAAATAAATAGACAAGAGACTATCCTATATTCATTTCAAATCTAAAGGTGAACCTTAGACAATTGTATTGATGTTTGAAATTGATTTCAACTATCATCGGTTACATTAACTGAGATCGAATTGTACCATTGAATAGAATGTATTTAATTTAATCAATATTAGAAATTAGTCTCCAAAACAAACAAGGAAGAACATTTTTAATTTAATAATGACTCCTGTCAATATAAATATTAACGCCTGCTGAAGTTCAAAAGTAATTCTTAATAGGTTTTAATTAAATTACTGCATACACGTAAATATTTGTCAAAAGTTTTTTCCGCCAAATAAATAGCTTGACTTTGATGCCTTGGGAGAAGGCAAAATCCTGGTTTGGGATACTACTTGCGTAGACACTTTGACGGCCTTGCATCGAAGGGCCCAGGGCTAGGGTGGCATCAAAAGCAGCTGATGTTAGTAAATGGTGTAAATATGAGTACACTTATATATTTTGTATTTACCATTTGCAGTTAAAACTTTGAGTCCGTCGTATTCACACATTAAAACTTTTGAAAGACCATTTACCCACCCTAACCCTAGACCTTATACCCTATTTTTGCGATTCGTGATTGGGGCCGGCTCAAAGGTTAAGTTAATTTTTTCAGCAAGGAAATGCATTTCTTGGCACTATGCTACGCGATCAAGGCTTGTAATTTAGTAAGTGTTTAGTGTAATATTGTAAATATTTTTAAATAGAATAGGCTAACTGTATATTAAAAATTGTGCAACCTTCAATGGCAACTATTTTTTATAATCTGTAAGGAATTCAAACTTAACTTCGACCATTGTTAAGCGGTTGTGGTAAGTATTATAGAATATGGTTGTACACAGACACAAAATTAAAAAAAAAAACAAAAAATGTATAATCATACTGAAACTTCAAAATTCACGTTTAAATTCAGAATCATTACTTATTACTGGCGGGCTTGTGGGTACCATTATGTTCTGTTCACGCTCCGTTTCACTTTCCGGTACAGTGAATAGTAGTCCATAGAGGTAAATGCTTAAGAAAGTCTTGAGGTGGATTTGCTTATCATGAATGTGCTATTGTGTTACATATGTTAATTAAATTCGCGTTAGGCTTTTTGATAAAATATTTTAAACGGAGTATAATTTAAAGTAAAATTAAATTAATTATTCACATAGACCAGTTCAGTTGTTGAGCTTTTTGAGAGTCGGGGAATAGTTTCGAGAAACATTTTCGGCATCTTTATTTAGTTACAAAATCTTAAACGTCCTACAAAGTTGAGCTAGTTAGTACATTACATCCTCATCTACAACTCCTTAAGATTCATCGCACCCATAGCTGCGATGAGAAAGACGTTGAGATTGTCGTCGGCGTGGTAATCAGCTTAGCTTAGTGGTTAAAGCATCTTGGCACGAAACCCAAAGACGTGGGTTCGATACACACAACAGCGAAAAACTTTTACTACTTTTTTCTACACATTTTAATTGTTCAATCTTGTTATTGGCGTGAACTTTTATTGTCAATCTTCACTGAGATCTATATATTTCAATGACATAATATACAGGGACATGGATTTCTTGCCAGGTCTTCCAGTAACGTTCAACTAAAAGATTTAGTGTTTGTTTTAAATAATTTGTTGGCTTGGAGCCCAAAAATGTTATTAGTTGAATAGACGTTTTTAGATATTTTATTTGCTTTAATTCTCATACTTAGCTTCAAGCTGTTATTCATTTATTTGTACTTACTATAAATTATACTATACTATATATATTATATATAAACTTTAGGACGTAAAAAGCGATACGTTTTATTAACAGCGTCAACTTTTCCCTCGAATCTTATGAAATGGTTAGGTTGAGGCTTGAATACTTTCAAATAAATATCTAAATAACATACTATTTCGGCCAAATTACCACACTTCAACTGATTGATTGACAAGGACGGTGACAGCGAAATATTCAACTATAAGTATAATGTGGAAATAACTCTTCTTAACATAAAAAATATAAAATTAGAACCTTCTTAAATCTATGTTAATAACAAAAATAATGTTATTATAAATGAGTGTAGGCTTGTAAATAAATTCAGAATTAAACAGTTTAGAGATAGCGTCAAACACAAGCTACCCTTATTAAAGTTAACTAATAATGATCCCGATGACAATTTCAATGCCTTGTTTAATATGATAACTACAGAATTTAATAAAATTATGCCAAAAAGAAAAACTATAACTTTAGGCAATAAACTTTGCTTTAGTGAGTGGGCAACTAAGGGAATTAGAAAGAGCAGGGATAAACTATATGATCTATATGGTATTAAGTCATTATCTTTTGATCCTAAGTTCCATGAATATGTTAGGAATTATTCAAAAAATTTTAAAAGGGTCTGTACTTTAGCTAAAGCAGACTATTTGAGTAATAAAATTAAATTGTCTTCAAATAAAGTTAAAAGTACATGGAATGTAATAAATAAGGAAACTGGCAAAAATAATGAAAAAAAGGCAGATTTTACATTAAAAGTTAATGGCAAAGTTTTAAAAGAAAAATATAAAGTTGCAAATGAGTTTCTTAATGTTTTGACAAATATACCTTGTGAAACTACTAGACATTTGCAACACTGTCCCACAGAGGCAGTATCATATCTCGATAAATATGTTAATATTTCTATTCCAGATTTTAAATTTTGTCATAGAGGCCCGAATGATATTATTAAAACATTTAAAAATCTAAATAAAAAGAAAACAGAAGACTTATGGGGCTTATCAATATGGGCAATTGATCTTATAATCTATGACATTGCTTACACATTAGCTCCAATATTTAATACTTGTTTAGACAGTAGCAAATTCCCAAAGTTATTGAAATATAGTAATGTTGTGCCAGTATATAAATCGGGTTCGAGAGATAATGCCTCTAATTACCGTCCTATCTCTATGTTGCCGGCCTTAAGCAAAGTGTTTGAGAAAATAATGCTGGATCAAATGATAGTTCATTTTAACAAATATAAAATTTTAAATCAGCACCAATTTGGATTTACTAAAGGTAGATCTACAACTGATGCAGGGATAGAATTAGTTTCACATATCTTGCAGTCCTGGGAAAGCTTTCATGACACTGAAATTGGAATATTATGGTATTCGAAATAGTGCCATTAACTTTGCTTCCTTATATCTTACTGACAGGGAACAAAAAGTAATCATAAATGGTACATTGTCAACGGGGTCAAAAGTAAAAACGGGCGTTCCTTAAGGATGGGCCTTTAATGGGCCCTTTTCTGTTTTTAGTTTATATTAATGATTTGCCATATATAGTGGAGAAAAGGTCTCAAATTGTTTTGTTTGCGGATGACACTTCATTATTGTTTAAAGTTAAAAGGAAAGATGATGCACTGGAACAACCAAATGAAATACTAGATGTTGTGTCTGGCTGGTTTGCTACCAATAACTTACTTTTGAACTCCAATAAAACAAAATGTATTAGATTACTCTTTCAAAGTTGTGTCACCAATCAGGAATCTCTATTGATGAGAAAATCCTACCCCTTGAGAATTCAACAGCATTTCTTGGAATATGCATTGACTCCAAGTTGCAATGGGGATTT
Organism: Iphiclides podalirius; assembly: GCA_933534255.1. NCBI lineage: Eukaryota > Metazoa > Arthropoda > Insecta > Lepidoptera > Papilionidae > Iphiclides > Iphiclides podalirius. The sequence continues at coordinate 5,909,397 of OW152825.1, read as the reverse complement.
CATGTAAATAAGTTAGCTAAGAAATTGAGCGCTGCCGTCTTTGCCATACGCAAAATCAGGCAGCTAACTAACGAGGAAACAGCTAAATTAGTTTATTATGCTTATTTTCACAGCATAATGTCCTATGGTGTCTTACTTTGCGGTTCCGCATCCGGTTTAGACACGATATTTGTATTACAAAAGCAGGCTATACGGGCCGTCTATGGCTTGGGTCCACGTGAGTCACTACGGCATATATTTAAGCAAATAAACGTTTTGACGCTCCCGTCGCTTTACATACTTGAGAACATCATGTATGTACGTAAGAATATCCACCTATTTACGAAAAAACAATCCACATCGCGCCGGGGCCGTGGTGACACTCTGGAAGTACCGAGATTTAGATTGGCTAATACCAGAAAGTCGTTTCTGGGAAGATGCATCAACTTTTATAATAAAATAGGTGACATCCACAAACAACTAAGTATAAACAATTTTAAACAATTTGTAAAAGCTACCTTTATGGCAAGGGCATATTATAATATCCAAGAATACATTGAGGACAAGGATGTTTGAAAATGACTCTTGCTCTGCACTTGCAAGACCCCTGGCTGCTGCTGATTTTATACCTAAATAAGTGTGTATAATTGCATCAAAAAAAAATATATAACAAAAAGAACAAGACCGCAGAGTTTCTTGCCGGTTCTTCTCTGTGCAGGTCTAGTTTAGTGAACCGGTGGTAGATTTTTTGTTGACGTTCAATAAGAGCTTAAGTTAGGCCTATATTGAAAAAATATACTTTGACTTTGACTTTGACTTTGACTTTGACTTTGACTTTGAAATCTTTGTTTTCACCAATTACATAAAACATGCTATGGCTTACGGAAAACGAAGAATACTTGCCTACTATCCAGTCATAGAGGAATGGTACGTATGGTGCACAAGGGCTTGATAACACTAACGCAGTTTATAACAGCAGTGCTTAACTTATTTAAGAATGACATATGAAATTTGCTTGACAAAATAATAATGTGTCGATATAAAACTTACATTAGCGCCTTAGTAAATATTCGTATACATAACTTGGTTTTTTTTGTAGGTACTAATGGGTTTATTTTTGACATTCCTTATATCAATTAAAATTTTGAATATTTTATTTAAGTTAAAAGAAAAATCTCTATACTTTTAAGATGAGAAATACAATTGTTTTCACTTTTTTGTGTTTGATTTATTTTTCAATATTTCTTTCCATATTCCAATCAATTAACCGCTTTGCACATGAACGAAGAGATTTTAATCTCTTCTTAAATCTTTTAACTTTCTTGAAACAATTTGTTCACTGTTCGAAACAGTAAAACTTTTACCAAAAAAACCTAAAACAAAAATTGTAGCTAAGAATTAACACGTCAGTATTCAAATAGAAAAAAAAAACAGACGATACTGGCGGATCAAAATTGGAGGTTAAAAATTAACTATTAAGATGAGTATAAAACAATAATTCTCATAAACAGTGGTTATTCTATTGATATAATTTGTTACGTATCTGAAGTTTGTTGGCACTAGAATTCCAGTGAACGTTTTACATATGCCACAATTGTAAAAACATTTGTTTAATAATAAATCAAAGGAAGGGATTATCTCTGCGGCCGTCTTCACGTTAAAGTAACTTTTAACCTTTAACCAATTCCCAGTAAACCCGCAACTAGCACGGTTTGCTTACACACAACACATTAGTCGTATCACATAGTATGTAAACTAAGACACGTTAATTGAGAGATATATAACGAGGGACAAGCCTGCTCTTGTGATTTAATGCTTATATTTGTATTAATGTTTGCTTACATAAGGAACATTTTCGAAAAACGATAGTGTGCGATAATGATTTACTGAAGAATTATTTTCTAGGTACATAATACTTTTATCGTTGTTTGAATTATTCATATTTTTCTTGATTGTTATTAACCAACACAAAATAGAAAATAATAAAGACATTCTTAATGACTGCACTTTTTTTTTTTAAACATAAAATACCCATTTTACTTTTTAAATTGAAACTTCTCTATTCGCGCCACGAAGGAAAATAACGAAACGGTTACGCTGATTCGTTACATAACAATAAAACTATTCCGTTACTGTTTATTTCTTATTAGGTATTCACTAAAAACTTTGCATCTTGTATTATTAAAGTTTCAGTTCTATTGGGGCGTTTGAGAAAAAATATGCGAGTAAAGTTTTTCGACAGCCAAAAAGCGACACGATGAAGTGGAACTGAGTACCCGATTGTAAACAAATCTTAAGTAGAATCTTAACAGAGTGGCAAACAAACTTTACAATTATGTAATTGTAATTTTAATTGTATCCATGAGTGAAATTGGACAGATTAGTTAACATTACTGAGTAAATTCTTGAAACTGTTGAAATTGACGGTGTCACCTTAAAGGTATTATGTCACGCTTTACAGAGAACTAGAACATGTTCATCCGTTCACATGACATTGCAATCAGAGGTGTCTTGCGGTGACTGTGTAAGAGCGGTAAGCCTAGCCATACCGCAGTCCAAAGCCTAGCCACACCGCAGTCCATTGTATAAGTGTATGCATCCTGGGCCCTGCGAGTGTAACGAAGAACGACTGACACGTAGATGTCTGTCTCGTGCAGGATGTTGGGTCCCATCGGGTATGTTAAAATATAAAGGTAGGTTCAGATGTTTTGCCCAAGACTCAAGCGCAGAAAACACATTAGTTTCAGTTAGTTTAGTTAGAGCCCAATTCAATGGCAAATTGTTGGTAATGTTAATGCAATACAAGATAATCCTATTGAAAATCGCCTCGAACTGTGTGGCTCATTCAGCCCAAAAAAAAAAAAAGAAAAAAAAAATCAATCGCCCCCCAAATCTCTTAGAATTTCTATGACCTGGGGAAATGCCTACGTAGCGGGCTCTAAGATAAATTTCTATAAGGCTCAAATTCAGACCCATCATCCGTACTGTTCTCACCGCGGGAGCCCATACCTTCCCTTCATATAATATAAAAAAAACAAGACACGTCGACCTTCATGATCAAAAATCGATATTAAAACCACCAGGTAAACATGTTCCTTTCAAAATATAGAATACTAATTATTCTAGAACTTCAAGTGAGTATCTATATAAGTTTATGTTACGAATACACATATCGGTTACATACACTTACATGAGCCCGTTTGTTCCTTGTTAAATCCACCGACCGACACATCACAGTTAACATACTATAGAACTAATAGTGCTCGCGCTAGTTACGCTTCACTGGGGATTGGACAAAGCCTAAAGTTTAGTTACATGTTAGGACGCCAGAGACAATGACTTTGATCGAATTGTTTTTTACAAAATGCTTGCATTAATACTATTATCACTACATAGTATAAAACAAAGTCGTCCCGCTGTTTATCTGTCCCTATGTATGGTTAGATCTTTTAAACTACGCAACGGATCTTGATGCGGTTTTTTTACATAATGAATTTTAATAAATAACAATCAACCATATTGTTTTAATATCATTACTTAACACCAATATTACATACAAATGTTACACTGAAATATCTCTGAAGAATTGGCCAATATACGTGCTTCTCAGAATATAACAAAATTGTCATTCTAGTTCGTAAAAGCAAGAAAATAAAATATTGTGAATGAAAAAGAAGGTGTCACAAGTTTTTTACTTAGTTTTCGTCCCGAACACTCTTCTTATTACAAACATATATTATTGATGATAGTTTAAATAACACAAATGATTTTTTTTTTATCTTCAAATAATAACTTTCTTACCCATTTTCCAAAAGGAGTACCTTTTGGAAAATGGGTAAAATTATCTGCTACGTTCGAGAAGGCTGAATAATTTACAACTTGAAATTTAAATGAGGATTGCAACTTTGCACCCTGAAAGTTTATTTACCTTAGAAAAGTTAGGTCTTTTTTAATTAACTTTAAAAGATAGTAAAATAATAACGTCAAACCATGTTAACAACCAAAGCACTAATCTTATAACTCCAATAAGATTAGTGTTTTGGTTAGGAATCATGATGATAGAGTATGGGCGAGTTTAATTAAAATCTTAGGTTCCTTTTACTTTACGATAAAACTAAACTGGATAATTGACATGGCATAGTCGTATATATGTTTTATCTCCTCAAATGGGAACATCTTCCTCTATCTATCTACCCAGTAGTAGAACTTATGTAGGCTATAACTGTACTCTTTTGTTGTATTTAACTTATTCTTCTTAAATTTTAAAGCTAGATACATGAAAGTCATTTCTGAACTTTAACTTGACTAGAGTTTTATAAATTTATAAAAACAAATAAAACCCCCAAAAACACTTCATAGTACGTCGTCGAGGACATTATTCACAATATATTGACAATATAATGTTGTGTGTGCCAAAACTATGGATTCCTAATACCTGATTTTCCTTTTATAGGTAATAATAAGTAATAATAATAATAATTAATATACACATAGTACAATCTGTTAGTTATAACAGAAAGAAAAAAATACAAATGGAAACAAAATAAAACATATTTACATAGGGGGTACATACGGAAATTTTTAAGCGAAGCAGCCCATAACTAATTAATAACTAAATTTATTTATGTTTTTAACATATCCCATGTGTGTATCCAGCTACCTTCGTTTGCACACGTTTTATGTCTCTTGATTCTTTGTATTCAGTACATAAACAACTTAACTTCAACCAAATGTGCCTCTATGTATGCACACTTACATCCACATAGAGACCGCAAGGACTCTACACGGCAATTAAGAGCATGAACCTGTGTTGAATGCACTTGAAAGGTGACTTAAGGGAAATAATTGGCCTTTCAGTAGTTTCCATAATTTCAAGACTGCTCGTTAGTCCTGTAAGATTGGAGTCTGCCTACGAGTGAAAAAGAACTGGTTTGAACGAGTAATTCGATTTGATAGTTGCTGAAATTACAGTCAAATTGCTTTGAAATATTAATATCTTATGGTCTTCAGAGTCTTACTTGACTTCTATTTTACTAAACTATCAATAGAAGACAGTGGGCTAAGTAAATTTGAGTTGACTTAATAAGTAATCTTAAAAATGCCTTAGTTAAAGAATCTATACCCGTATTTGATTGATGAGGAGAAACAGAGGATATTAAAATTTTTTATCATTCCAAAAATTTGAAATGTCCTCTGTTTTACCTGAATGACTAAAAAACACTATATTTATGATTTCTTCGGTATGATATACGCGCAATGAAAATCATAAATATCACACACATTCTGGCGCAGGAAACAGGTTTACTATCCACAACGCTAGTCGGTCGTCGGGGTATTAAAAAAACCGTCCAAGTGCGATTCGGAATCGCGAGCACGAAACATTCCGTACCATAATCTATAAAAACGCCAAAAAAATCATGTCTGTTGTATGGGAAGCCCCACTTAAATTTATTTTTATTCTGTTTTTTACTTGTTATAGTGACAACAGAAATACATCATCTGTGAAAATTTGAACTTTCTAACTATCACGGTTCATGAGATACAGCCTGCTGACAGACAGACGGACAGACAGACACACGTCGAAGTCTCAGTAATAGGGTGCCGTCTTGTAACAACCAACTTGGCCAACATACGGAACCGTAAAAAGATAGGGTATTCGTTTCCTCTTCCTTTATAGTTCATTCAATTGATTTAAAACTTTGTACAGTCGTTGTTAGCACTTGAGTGAGAGCTAGACTTGTTTTCAAAGAATAAACTGCACTTTCAACTGTTTAAGATTAACTTTCAATTATTGTAGCCACTCAACAGTCTTAGCTGTTACCGTTGTCCGTCCGGGTAAGTACCACGACCTCACAGAAGGTTTGAGGTGGAAGTGATATACTTCTCCGTTTCGTCTGGTGACGTAACCGGAGCCCACTTTATTAAAACGTTGCAAGACGTTTCCAGTTTCGCACTACGTTTTGCAAATATCCATGGGAGGTAGTTACCACGTAAGACCAGGTGCACCGCCAGCTAGCTTGCCGCGTTCTCTCATTTAAAAAAATATGGATAAGTTTTTAAGGCAATTTAATTTTTTCAGCTATAATTCAAACTACTTTTACAGACAATAACAATAGTCCTAACTCTTTTACTACCGATCTTGTTATATAGATTTAAATAAGACACACTTTTATATCGACTTTATATGTGTAGGAATTACATCCAGGCCGTTAAAAACTAACACAGTTATTAAAAAGTTTCCCACATGGAGCCAGTGCTTTTACAAGCATTAACTTGTTATAACCTCGATCCTTCTTTCCTTAACAAAAATAATCTTAAAACAAATCCAATTAGTATTACATTATAGCAATTCAAATGTTTATTTATAAAATTACTTAAAATGGCAACTTTGACGCAGTGATTGTTATTGTGTAAATAAAATATAACAAGCCAGTGCTGGAGCGTAACTGGCTATTATCTTTATTAAGTTGGTATGAGCTCTTCTAAAACAATTTTCCACAGCTGACGCCGAATTAAACCACTAGGAGCTAAGCTATTTAGTTGCTAAATGTTTTCAAAATCTAAACATAACACGGACTCCTGAGTAACAGTCAACGTACAGCTTAAATCCTAGTTGTCTAGGAGTGTTAGTAAGTGATAGTGAATTTGTCTAGTGACTTCACTAATGTCTGAATAATAAAATATCCTGTCTTAAAAACAAATTTTAATTCGTGAAAATTTTCAGTGATATGCATCGTTTTCAGTTCATGTAACAACGCACTGTAGCACATTGTTTCTTTTTTCCGCGTGGCGCGTGTAGATTGGTAGTAAAGACAAATTGGTCGCAGTATTCAAACGCACCTGTTATCCTCAACTGTACACTCTGGAGTGTACAATAAAAAAGAAGCAAACGTTTACGTTCTAAACGTTTATTCATGGCTAAACGTTTTCACAATAATAAAATAATATTTTTGCTTATGTCTGCTGCTTATGCTTGCTAAGTCTACTGTGAACTTCGAATTTATAGAATTTATACGCAACGATTTGAAATGTGTCTGATTTCAGTAACCGTTCGCTCTTTCACCATTTCTGAACGCTTCAATTCACTGCGTCCATTGCTTACCATAGTTAACAGGAACAACAAAAAATGTTTGCTATTCGCATTATTTATATGTAAATCACTTCTTAGTAATCAAGTGGATAAATATTAAACTGGTATTAAAATACAAAATAAGATAATAATTATGTTACTAGGTACATCTGGACCACGTTTATACGAAAATAATTTATAATAAAGTAACGTGTCTTTAAATATATTATTAAACACACATAAGCAAGGCATTTAATATTTTTAAAAAATGTTATGTAATTGCATTCAGAAAAAAAAACTAACAGATAAATTAATATTCTATTAACCATTTTTTACTAACGAATAACAAATCCGACTTCTAATGTCTCCCTACAGAGCGAGACATTATTTCAGGATTTGATTTATTGATTTTCAGGAATTCCCTAAGTATTTCCGGAGCCCAAAATCCAATACCACTGAAATTAATATGGGACCATATTACAAATAAAAAGAATCATCAAAATCGGTTCACTCATTCTGAGGTAACAAACATAAAAAAATACAGTCGAATTGAGAACCTCCTCCTTTTGAAGTCGGTTAAAAATAAACAATACAACGTTCATTATACATATAGTTTTTTCTTTTATTTACCTATATTTATAGCCCGATTTTACCCAAGTCATTGACCTTTAGCTTATGTGTTAAATTCGCGGAGCGTCAGTCTTTGCTACCCCAAGAATCTTGAGATCTGTCAACTAATGGGGCCAAGGTGACCCACCGAGTACAAATCGAGCGCATCTTCACTAAATGTGAAGAGCTCTCCAACAGCGGTTGTGGCACGTCACGAGTTCACTTAAGAGAACTCACACTTACGTGTTTAATTTTATTTTATGTGCAATTGCAATTATTCGAGGATGTGGAATGACATCACTTGTATCGTTTTTAGATTATAATCAAACTAGACTAATGTGAATTTTTTATGATACAAAAGAAGCAACAACTCGATTTGTACGTACTGTAATGTGGTTATGAAACTGTTTTCAGATAATTCTTTTACGAGTGCAAGGCCGGTAAAGCAGTGGCTTTTAACAATGGTAAAAGAACGTTACGACAACAGTACGCCTATTAGAATGAATACTAATTTTTCTCTTTTATTTAGAGCAAGACAGTATTTCCTGCCAGCCCATCGCTTACTGCTCTATAAAGCACAGATACATCAAAGCATCAAAATCCAGCTCCTTCTATTTGACCTCATCCAACGATATGCTGCTCGAATCGTTGACAAACAGATCCTGTCCGATCGCCGCGACTCTTTGGCCTCCTGTGAAGGGATTTTCTTCTTGTTTTAACTGATGTTTTTGCTTTCAGTCCCGAGACTATTAAAGCTTCATCTGACGCAGAACCCACGGGTTTGGGCCCTCCGCTGTGGGTAGGGACACGCACGTGCTCATGCGTGCGTTTAACTATGGTGAAGGGATTTTGCATCCCTTTGCATATATCACAAGAAGTGCAAGTTAACATGGAATACTCAGATTGATAACTGGTGCTGAATTTCGCCATCTTACAACTCGTCAAACCGCCAATTACACTAGCTTGATGATTGGCGGTCCAGCACTGTGCGTTTTCACGCAATTTTCTTCCCCGCACAGTTATTTGTAGAACCAGTTATCGCTAGTGGAATTTCCGAACCGACACGGCTTTCGAGAAGAGAGCCTACTCCTACCTTAAAGTCCGGCAACGTAATTGTGGCACATCCGATATTGCAAGTGTCAGTGTCGATGGTGCAGAAAAGGAAAACAGAAAGATGTCAGTGAAGCCTAATCAAAGGAAAAAGACATGAAATTCTTGAGAGACTTGAAAATCACTAGTTAGTATTTTGATTTAATATTTCAGAGTTATGCTCCTTATACTCGATGAAAACACCACCAAAATCCTTCCGAATGGCTCGCTTGGTACGTTTAAATGTGCATATAATGAACTGGATAACTTTTGGAATTAGTTTGAACTGGTGAATCTCTGGTAAAATTACTCTGCTGTTATGAGCGTTCTTGAGCACCAGTCGCCATCGACTCCAAATGATTTTTCTCGTAAGAAAATTAACAAAAGTTTTATACTTGCACGTAACAAAAACTGGAATATAAACATGAATATGCATGATTTTATTCCTAGGGGTTTGCATGAAGGTTTAATGAAAATATTTACACAGCTTTCTATTATGAATACGAGATGGAACTCCGTTGTTTAGCCGAATTTAAACATTTCACCTGAAAACACGTTTCACTCAAATATATTAGTGTATTAATAAAATGAATAATACATTCAAGTGGAACATTTTAATGTAATCGTACCAAGCTTAATTATGCCATTTATGTAGTTACGATAGTTAAATCTGTGCGAAGTACCCATTAGTAAAGTACTCGAACAGTGACTGCACAGAATAGAGCAAAACTCGAATCAAATCGAAATTATGTAAAATTGATTTATAGAAAGAATTTAATACTTACGTATATTTAGTATGTTATAAATGTTACGTATATTTTATAAATATTACCTTCACTCTAAGAAAAGGCACTTGTCCACCTGTCAAACTAAATAACTTAGAAGTCCCTCAGTCAGACCATGTCAGGTATTTAGGTTTACACCTTGATAAGCGACTCACCTGGCAAAAGCATATTTTCACAAAAAGGAAACAATTAGGATTACAACTACGTAAACCAATACGTTAATGGATCGCCGGTCACAACTGTCATTAAGTAGCAAACTTTTACCCTACAAAACGATACTTAAGCCGATCTGGACTTATAGAATACTGCGCTGGGGGACATCCTCTCATTCCAACATCGAAATCGTACAAAGATTTCAAAACAAAATCTTGAGAATGATAACCGGTGCCCCCTGGTTCGTCACAAATGAACAACTTCACCATGACCTGCATATGACCACAGTTAAACAGGAAATACTGTTCTATACAAACAAGTACAAAGAAAGACTTAAAGACCATCCGAACAGCCTGGCTAATGTCTTGATGGAAGACAACACTACAAACCGCAGACTGAAACGGAAGATACCCCAAGACGTACTCAAATCGCAAAAGTGAAGTAAAGTAGGATGCGACACATCGCATACCGAGCATGCCCATAACAAACCCAACCAACCTACTGATAAATGTCCCCTTGGTGACAGACCGCAGTGAAATGAAGGACAAAAAAACTCTATTTATGTTGAGATAATGAACCAATAAAACCAAGGTGACCTTTTCCGGCCTAACTTTCAATAAAACACCAATTTTTAGGTACCCCTAATTATTGAAACTTGATTTTGGGTATTGGTTTAGAATGCGTTAAAGCTGGAGTTTGTTATTGTATTAAAACAAATATTTGATGAGAACCAAATTAAGTGTCACTTATGTGTCAACTTTTGGGTCGTATTTATTCATGACTCCGTGTATGCACCCGACGTTTAGACAGACGTCTGCCTATTAACATTTAGACAAGGTTTTAGCTCAACATTATTCAAATTTTTATATTTTGACAGGTTTTGTACACAATTCGTTAGAATTAATAAAATGTAAAGTTCTAGGCTTGATTCTTAAGTTCTTTAAAATGACCAAATGGTGATTATTCTCTCTTCTCTTCCTTTTTATTATTATATTATATTATAATTATAATAATATTTCAGAGTTATTCTATAACTATTTTTAAATAACAACATAGAAATGGATCGCTGAATGTCTTCTAAGTGCAAATCTAGAGAACAGCTGAACAGATTTCGCTAATTCTTTTTTATAATATTCCTTGAATTAAAATTAAAATATATTCCTTGAAGTTCGAGTATGGTTCTTACGGAGAGAAAAATTTAAAAAATTGTCTGAAACAGTCTTAACAACACTTTTTTATATTCCCGTACAAAAGATTCATAATAATACTTAAAAATCAATTTTAACTTTAATAGCATACCATAACGTTTAAGTGTTAGTGGAAGGGTTCCGGTTATCGTGTAAGTTAATGTCAATATTTGTCATTTTGTTATAATTTTTTATTAGATAGAGTGATTCAAGAGGAATGTTTATATGTATAATGGCCCCATGGCACCCGTGCGAAGCCGGGGCGGGTCGTTAGTGTTAAATAAAAATAAATAAATAGTAATAATAAATATTTTAGGACACATTTTTTTACACAACGTTCTCTAGTCCCAAACTAAGCATCGCTTGTACTATGGGTACTAGAAAACTGATAGACATACTTAAACATACTTTTCTTTTGTAAATAAATACACATTATATATATATATATATATATATATATATATATATATATATATATATATATATATAAATATATATATATATATATATATATATATATATATATATAAACCCAGATACTAGAAAAACACTATGCTCATCACACAATATTTTTCCAGTAGTGGGGATCGAACCTACACCTTCTGGCGCAGAAGGCATGTACACTACCGACTACGCCATTCGGGTCGTCAAAATGACTGTTGGTAAGCGCATAACACAAGAATGGCTGGACCAATTCGGATTATTTATTTTTGGTACATTCCTTAAGGTCCACGGAAGGTTTTAATACTATGAAAAAACGAACGACGAATTCTTTCCTGGATGCTAGTATAGAGTATACATAAATACAATATATACATAAAAGTAAAGTAACGTCCTTATACAAAGGGTATTAGGGAATAGTACACCACGCAGCCCCACTCCGGAATGGCGGACTTCCTATATCTTCAAAATAAATCTTTTTTGTTATTATTTCTAAAATATGCAGTTTTTCTCACGATGATTTCCTTCACCGCTGAGCACGGTATATAAAATAATAAATCAGTACTAAAAAATTAAGAATTTCATTGGTGCCGGCACCGGGGATCGAACTCAGGCTGAGCCACTGAGACAATGAGCGACCACGGCTCATAACATAATACTAACACATAAAACATACCGAGTATGTATATTTTATATGTGTTATTTTTATACACATTAAACATTTATATTAGAACCGAGAAGAATATTATAGAGAAGGGTAGAAAAACTAACATTAAGGCGTGTTAATTTCAATCACTTAAGCCCGATTTCTGTAACACTGATCATCGTAGCTGTCAAATGGCTATTCAAATGTTATTTGAGTTGCCAAAAAGATGGTTAAACTCTCTGAATTGATCAGAATGATTTTCTTAATGATCAGAATAGTCAATTCAAAGATTTTAACAATCCTTTTGGCAACTCAAATAACATTTCAACTTTGTTTTAAGTGAGCCTAAGAATCTTTATTTAGTTCAAAGTTCAATGCTTTAAGCTATGTAATATTAAATGCAGTTTTTTTATTATTTTAATGCCTACTGAGATATTCTCATAAATTATTCAAATATATAAATAATCGAATGTTTTAAAGTTTGACTAAACTTTTATCAAAACCTTAAAAAATGAACTTCTTTCTATTTCAAAACGTACCAAAAAAGTGATATAAATTGCGAAACACGCATGATTAGAGTTGTGTGCATGTGCGTTGCATACTATTAACAGAGTAGGTGCCCTTTTTCTCAATTACCGACCAACTTATTTTTATCAGTTATTAAAATTATGTATGAGGAAGCTCAAAGTCGCTCAGCGAGCTATGGAGCGGACTATGCTCGGTATTTCTCTGATGAGATGGTAGAGTTCGCAACGAACTAGAACAAAGTATTAAAATTTGTATAAAAAGTACGAAAAGATTGTCGCCGCTGTGGAAATCGAACCCACGTCTTCGGCATTCGCGGCCTGACGCACAGTAGAACAAAGGTAACCGACATAGCTCAGAAGGTTAATACCTAAGTAGATATCAATCAACTGTTGGGGAAGAAAGGTTCCCGAGTGGCAGCCTCGTGGGACGCCATCGCAGTGTGGGACGAACCCCCATTAGATGAAGTGACGACATGTGCAAGAGTGCGCGAAGTTGATGGATGCAAGTAACTCAGGATCGTTCGTCGTAGCAGTCTGTGGGAGAGTTAAATGTTCAGCATTTGACTCAAAAGGCTGAATGTGATATTTTTTTTTCATGTGAAAAGTTGCCAAACGAACAGACGGTTCACCTGATGGTAAGTGAATACCGCCACCAATGGACATCTGCTACACCTCAGGGTTCCAGATGCGTTGACAACCTTTTGAAAATTGGGCTCCGGCCACCTCAATCACCAGACGAAACGCGGAAGTATTTGGCATACTTCTACTTTACGCTGGTCTTCTGTGAGGTCGTACTTACCCGGACGGGCCTGTTCATTCGTGCAACAGCCGAGGCTGCTGCGTGGCCCTACCACCGTTGAAATGATGATTAATAAAAAATTATTTCGATTAAAATTATTTTAATGTGTGTCGTACGCCAAATCTACCCAAAAAAGCTACACTGCAGTACAATGCTCTCGTACAGAACAGCAGCAAACAGTTGTGTTTTGTGCACGTGATATCCAAAAATTAAAAATCGTTTGTTTGTTTTTGTTGAAAGTTTCCGGTAACGGGGCTACCGCTCTCTCAAGTTTATGTATTTGCAAATTGAAACTAAAATTACTATCCGAATCGAACACATTTAAAATTACAGCAACAATGGAATTCGATTGCGTATGAAGCATGAAAATTGATTACAGCCATTTCAATCATGACTTGACGAACACAAATCCCGTTCCAACCATTAATTATCTCCTACACATTTTGATTGGAGCACTTGATTAAACTAATATTATAAATTTGAATCAAATCATTTCAGTTATGTTCGCTTTTGTGAAATGGTAAGAGTTTTGTATATTCAATGCGTATATGGATTTCAAGTGTATGGTTAATATTGTAGATATACGTCGTTTACAAATAAGTATACATATCTAACAACAAGCTATTAACGTAGAATGTAATGAAGCAATGAAAATAAGAATAAGTTTTGTGCAGCTACAAATAACACAACACAACTACATATTCCCTTAACAATGTAGTGTAAATTTATATAAAGTAGAATTAGCGCAAAACATTTTGCACAGGATTTTACCACAAATCAAACTTAAGTAGTGCACTCCGCTGTAACTAATGTCATTAATTACTCTATTTAGAGACAATTTCCCTAGAGTTATAACAAAATGAGCTTAGTTCTATACCGTATACACAGATACCTATCAATAGGGGTACATCTTACACTCTCTTTTAATTATAATCGGTAAACTAATATACCACGATAGGTTACATATGATGTTTTGTCTACTACTATTGTCACTACTACCATGTTACTACTGTTGTCTTGAAATGTTTAACGAATCTATTGGTCATACTTAGTTTGTGGTCAGCACATGTGAATCATGTTGAAAATTTTACTGGCGTACTATGTACACAATAAAGAAATAATGATATCTTATATATTTTTATGCCAAGTGACTCTTTCTGTGATTTGCTAAAGAATTCTATCTAAATTTTAATTTACTAATCAATACTATATGTATATGTACTTGGTCTTGCCTTCATGTTTAGTTATTGTCATGATTCATGATCATCATCCTACTGCCCATATCCCAGCGCGCTGCAGTCCACACAATATGTGATTAATGATATAATTGGTTTTGGCTAGGTGTTTTATCTTAGGTTAATCTGGAACAAAAACCGAGCTGCGGAACAATTATCAGAGGGTCACTCAAATACTTGCCCCGTGTGGGAATCGAACCCACGACTCACCAGGCCCAATCCAATAGCTTAGCAAATGCGCAACCAAGCTACCTAGAAAGCTAATCTAACTAAATCATGTTCGAACTATTCTCGGCACTTAATTGAGATCTATTAAATTCCTAAAAAAAATTGTTCTGTACAAAATAAATAATTTATTATTTTGAGACAAATTACTCCATTCCTTAAAAGGATGAATCTCATTTAATAATCGGTATTGACTATCGATTGTTCAACTTTTATCAAAACGACGTGAATTGCTCTGGACGTCGACGTCTGACATTTGTGACGACGACAAGACCCAAATATTTTCTGTACCCATTTACTAGCAAATACTTGAAACTTGATACTTGGAGAACTCTCTGTAAGTAAGTAGGTAGGTAATAAAATAAGCCTATGTTCAATAAAGAAATTTTGACTTTAAATTGTCCCGGTAGTGTCATACATCTGCGATTCGTCTGGTGAGTGAGGTAACTGAGGCCCACATTATTTAAAGGAGGCAACGCGTCAGCAACCCTACGAGTGTTGTAAATGGCCATGGGCGGCGGCTATCACTTTGATGTTAAATCCAAAAATGCTCTTGGAGTGTACAAAAAAGTTTGATTGCTTAATATTGAATGAATAAAAAAATAAGACAAATAATAGTTTGGCATTATAATTATTATTCTTGTAATTGTAAATACGCTTCGAATGTGACACTATTTGAAAATATTAGTCTTAAAAGTCTGAAATGTCTCTGAAAACCAAATATCGAAGATGTTACCTAAATTACTTAGATAACAAAACTGATTTCAGCAAGAACTAGATTCTGAAGGCTTTTATAAAAGAAGCGATATCCCTTCCGTGTCCTTGCGTTATTAAAAAAAGTGTTCAATGTAATAAAAGACCACGCTATTGAATATTACGTGTCTTACAAAGATGATTCTATTATATTCATTTTCAATAAATAAATAAAAATATTTAATAAATAAATAAAAAATTGCCTGCAATAAATAAATAAAATACAAGTTTGTCAAATTAATGTATTCAGATATTTCGGTGAAAATCCAAAACGCATCATTAAGCTTTCCAGAACATTAACCAGTAACCAGCACGTGTAATTGTGTAGTTACAAAGTTACCTTGCGGCAACTTTGTAGCGGTGTAGATATACCTTCGTAGATTCTGGTTAAGCTAAGCACATACAAGTGTTATCAAGGATTTTCATGACTATGCTGCAAATTGTGTTGTGTTTGTATTGAATTTTAAAAATAATAAGTTTCAAGTTTTTTATAGTGCTAATCTCTGCACTTAAGATTAAATATTAAATCTTGTAGAAAAAGTACGAAAAGATTGTTGCCGCTGTGGGGATCGAACCCACGTCTTCGGAAAGGATATAACAAT
The DNA here is from genome assembly GCA_933534255.1 of Iphiclides podalirius. NCBI lineage: Eukaryota > Metazoa > Arthropoda > Insecta > Lepidoptera > Papilionidae > Iphiclides > Iphiclides podalirius. Next base: position 5,893,298 of record OW152825.1, on the reverse strand, counting down.
AGATGCGCCAAGCATTGCATCAAATGCTAAATAAAAATGTTAAGATTTTCGTCGGTATGGTAATCAGGCGCTTAGCTTAGTGGCTAAAGCGTTAGGCCGCGAATGCCGAAGACGTGGGTTCGATTCCCACAGCGACGACAATCTTTTCGTACTTGTTCTACAGGTTTAAAAAAAAGTTTATTAACAAAAAATGAAGTGACTTCCAATCGAGTACTAATAAGTTTTAAATAAATAATACGAAGTCTTGAAGACTCCGTGCCGTGCGCAGTTGCCATGGTATCTTCGGCCTCCGAGATGGTGGGTTCGATTCCCACACGGGATAACTATTTGTGTGGCTCAAAGACATTTGTTTCGCATCTGGGTGTGTGCCCTCGTGAATTATTTTTTTTGCAAAACGTTCTTACAACAAAAGATAAAGTTATTCTAAAGTAAGGGCAATGTTTCTTTTAATAAAAAAATCATAAAGTAAAAAATCGAATGTAATCAAAACTTGAAAACCTAACCGATATAACTTAACCTTACCTAACCTTTAACGAAATGTAACAATTTTTGAAGTCGGTGCCATAGTTTAACCTTTAACATTTGAGGGTTTCCCTCGATTTTCCTGGGACTCCATCATCAGATCCTGACTTAGTGCCAATGGGGTGATTTCAGGAGAATACATTTTCAAATAAAAAAGACTGGAGAATCGGTCCACAAATGGAGGAGAAATCGGTGAACATAAAACCTCCATCTTTTTCGAAGTTGGTCAAAAAAACTAAACCCTCATGCCTCTTGGCGTAAACATCGAGGTGAGTAGTCAAAGATTATTCTTCCTTCTTTGTATTGGTAGGTTTAGACGTACTTCTAGTGTATATGTCTATGTTAATACCCTGTGAAAAAATATAAAAATATTAATTATATTATTATGTAAATATAATAGTATACGGCTTAACTTCAAAGAGCGACTACGATACAGTACAGATACTAGTAGCAATTAATTAAAAGCTAAATATTTAGCTCAATTGTCCTACATTGAACTTTTGTTCACCCTCTTAATTGCCTTGTCAGAGGAAGCCTTGTGGTCTCTTTGTTGCTGCTGTAAGATACACTTAGGTACATTTAGCTACATTTAGTTAATCATAATTAACATGCATTACGTTGCATGTACAAGTACATTTTTATAATGATTTCAAATTTCTTTCGAAGAGTTTTAAATTTTACACGAGATAAACACTAAGGATAATTCAAACTCGCAAAAATATTTTATCGCTAGAGTAAAAGTATGTGAAAAAAGATGCAAAAATAAACCAAAAAGAAACAATTATTTCGCCAATCCCACTTTGGGTTTCAGGGAGGATGGGGAAAGAAATAGAAATTTTATTACTATTTAGAACTAAAATGAATCTTATTGTAACGTTACATTAACGTTTTCGATTTCTAATTATTATCTAATGCTTGTAGAATTTTTAAAATTGAACAGTAAAATTAAATAATCGTAAGTTAAGACACGCCCGGTTTCTGAACCACTGATCATCGTAGAAGTCAAGTAATCAGGTGTCAAACAGCTTTTCTAATATTATTTGAGTTGCCAAAAGGATTGTAAAACTCTCTGAATTGATCCGAATGATCTTCTTAATGATCAGAATGATAAATTCAAAGAGTTTAACAATTTGGCAAATCAAATAACATTTGAATAGCCATTTCACAGCTGATTAGATAACCTCTACGATGATTAGTGTTTTAAAAAGCGGGCGTTAAACGTGTTAAAGTCTTTAAACAAATGCATTATTTGTGTTATATTGCATTTTGAATTTCTCACTAGTAACATCTGAACCTCTCTGCATTTGGCCACTTGATAAATGGGCCAATTCGTTATGTTCAAACACTGAGAAACATGTGAATAATTTCAAGATATCAAGAGATATAACTAACTCTAGACTAAACTGCAAGGTTAAATAAATATCCACTTTATTTCCTACTTTAAATAAATTTTAATTTAGTGTTATAATAAATGCAATAGTAGTAGGACTCTTAGCACCATCCTATATATGTGCACATAAATCTTAACTATAAATACACTCAGATCTATAGTCTAAACATTAATATGTACATGAACACACGTACGTGTTTTTAGTTTAAATGATGTGTTAATGTTATATATGTATGTTATATTTAATAAATAACGTCCATATTAATGGTTATAGTAACAATGATTGATTTAAAAATTTAAATCTTTATCTTTATAAATTAGACATTTAATGTCACATTTATGCTTAACGTAACATATTATATATCACATAGAGTAAAGAAGCTTAAATCTAGAAAGTACTGAACAGAGAAGATTACAAAATTAATAATATCGTTGAACCTCAAAAGAAATTACGCGAGTCTATTAACATTTGACGGGGTCTATATCACGTAACTTTAAAAGCTTTTCCTTCCTTGAGGAAGTACTTTCACAAACTTCTGCTTCATGCTTTGACGTTTACGTTAACGTATTTACATCTTTGCAGTTACCCGGGACTGGAGTCAAGAAATTCATTGGTCTCTCAAAACCTCGACGTTAGCTCTCTCAAGAGTAATGGTGAAATATTATTTTAGCAATTATTGGTAAAAATTCCGAATAGTACGTCTCGTTTTTCAAGCTAGAAAAAAATTTTAATCTTAAGAGAGAAATGTTAATAATTAAATATTATATACGTGAAAACCAATGAAAAAAAATGAAAGCTTGTTATTTTCATTAATAAAGTCTGTCATTTTATTAATTTGACATCAAAAACATGAATACACACAGTGCTGCCACCATGAATGCATATGACGATACTGCCAACATGATATATAACAAAAATTTCCATCAGTTTCCGGGTGTTTTCGACCAAACAAAATTTTTATTCGGTTAAGAAAAATCACTAATAAAATAATCAGCACAAGCAGAATTTGGCGGTCGCTTATAGTTTTGGAGAAAAAAATATATTTACCACGATTTTTCGTCATATTAACTTTAGTTGTTAAAGTCTGAATAAAATTAAGTGTTTATGTTATATGTTTTCAACTTTATTGCGTTTTTAAGCTCCACTTTGATTTCTTTAGTTTACGAGTAATGACATTGACATACTTATGTTACTTTGCACCAATCTGTCAGTTATATTCACTGCTTTCAGTCAGTTATTCACTGCTTTTTTCCTTGTGCTCTTGTAAGAACGAGATTAATGCGACTTTCCTATTTTTATACAACCCGTAAGGCATATTCGATTCAGATTTTGCTTTAATACGTTTTAACCCATTTGTGTTTGCACAACTTCTATTGATTGCTTACACGACGACCTTTAGAGACGGATATGTCGATAGAACATCCCGTAACTGTGGCATCCGTCCAACGTTGGAAAATTTCAATTAGCTAGTGAATACACGGGGGAAGTGACGAAAATATTTAAGAAACTGCATGACTTTTAAGTTTAGCGTCAAATGTTTTATATAAAACATAATAAGATATTTTATAACATAAAATATTTAATTAATATCACAAAAACGAGATAGTTTTGATAAAATAGCCATGAATGTTATTAAATTATTAAAAAATAAAAATAAAATATTGTACTGGACCGAACGGTGAATCTAAACCATTCTCGAATCAACCTGAAGACACACAAAAAAAAACATTAAGATCAGTCCTACCGTTTAGGTGGAGTTCAGTGACATAGAAGAATTCGAATTTTAAAGTCTTTTTACACTTATATTCTAACAATATTCAGCATTGGAAGGACTCGACCATAGAACTATTTTTGTCGTTCTTTATGTGTACAGCAAAGGAATGGAACAATTAGCTGGCGTCTGTCTTTTCATCTGAATTTAATTTGTGTTTCTTCAAGGAAAGAGTTAATAGGCTTTTATTGAGCTAGTGCGTTTACCATCTATGGCTGCATTGCAACTTACCATCAGTTGGGATAGCAGTCAAGCATTATGCAGTCCCATAACATATAACTATTAATTTTGGAAAATTCAATTTGCCATAAGCATACTTCTAATCGTGCGGTTCAAAAATCAAAGTACAGTCTTTGAGAGAAATTCACAAAAAAACTAAATCAATTTCTTTTCATTAGACATTGTTATTGGAATTTTACGCCAAGGATTTCTAAAACTAAAAATCCTATTGGAAAGTCTGGTAAATCACGATGATATTTGTTCTATTCGATGAGAAACTGATATTTCTCTTAGTAGTAGATTCTAAAGGCTTTTATGAACGAAACGATATCTTTTGCAAGCTTTTGCATTCATGTAAAAGAATTGAACAATCTGAAAAATTGCACGACCAGCAGATCATATATTTTGTCTGTTTGATTTTGTACATTTGAATTGATAATAGATTCATAATGGAGCCATTACGCTTTGCCTTTTTTATATAACACTGCAATTGTACTTAACAGTTTTTAAAGAAAATTCGTAATAATATGAATCGACCTTTCGTGAATTTACTTTGATTTCAATCCTAACGCCCAGTTTCAATATCCTATCCATCTTTAGATTTAGTTACTAGAGATAAAATTTTGATTTCTTAAATTATATTTTCTTAAAATTTGAATTTGAGTAATAAGGTTAATAAATTTATGTAAGTAATTTTAGTCAACTTTGATAGTAAATATCTTGGATTTGATAACTCTTAATATTTTAACATAAGCAACATGCCTTTTTATAGAATTTTTATTACATTATTTGTAGATGTTAGATTAGTTCAAAGATAATGCGGTATTATTATAAAAAAAATTTTTACGACTATATCACAGTTATACTTAGTTTATTATTTTATTAATATTTTATACTTAGTTTATTCCAGAAATAATGTTTAGATTTAATATTCAATATATCTATGTAAAAAGTAAGTTGTAATCATGTTTCTTTTCGTTATTTTTTAATTATTGTCAAAATACCTGTACCGTCAAAAATACCTCGTCACACGAACATCATAAATATACATTTCACGCGTCAAATACGAGTAACCTAGTATGGAGGGCGTCGTTTTGAAATAATTCCACGAAGCGAACCGTTCTTCCGCAAAGTTTGATTGTTCCAGTTCGCTTAAGTCTAACTGCGTTCATTGTATACGAGCTACCAATGTTAACATAGGAAATAATTTTCACCGTTTGCATTATGGCACGTACTTTATGTAATATCCTGGAGTGCTAAATGCTTAAACTATCCTTCTTACATATAGATTTTAGACGTATAGAAGTCAAGATGTTTTATTAAGGTTAAATAAAACACTTAAATTTGGGAAATTCTAACGCTCATTTAGATTATTTTTTTATGTGAAAAGTTGCCAAGCGAGCAGACAGTTCTCATGATGTTAAGTGAATACTGCCGCCCATGGACGTCTGTTACACCCGAAGGTTTGCACATGCGTTGACAAGCTTTTTGAAAATTGGGCTTCGGCCACGTCACTCACCAGACGAAACGCAAAAATATTACACTTCCGCTTTACGCTGGTCTACTGTGAGATTGTGGTACTTAACTGGACGAGCCTGCCCATTCGTGAAACAGCCGAGGATACTGCGTGGCCCTACCAAAAAAATAATAAAAATGTTACCACCAAAAAAAAAATGTTACCAATATTGTAATATTGTATGTTACCGTTATGCTCGTAAAGTATAAAACCACTTCGGGTGCAAACAAGGAGGGTTCGGGAGACACATGCAATTACTCGAATTGTGGTTATTGGAAACATTAATGATTCAAGATTTTATTTTGAGCTCAATATAAAGAAAGACAAATTCTTACCTTTTCCAATTTTCCCAAGGAAAATAATTAATTCTTGAGATATTAAATATTAACTAGAACATGGACATCTACAGCCCCTATGGAATTGGAAATGATTACCTTCCATCCCAGACAAACATGTTATCTATTTCTTTGTTTAATATATATATATGTATGTGATAAATAATTACAAATGAGTTAAACTTACAATACTAGGTTGGGGTAAAACTCTTTTCGCAAATAGTATATATGAACTTATAATATAATCTCTTTGGCTATCCCATTTGTATTTTGCTGGTTATGGTATTATTAAAAAGTTTAAATTTTAAAACAGATTCTATTAAGAAATCCAAATTCAAATCAGGAAAATGTGTGATTTTCATTTATTTTTCTTACTGTTAAGATGATTCTAATGAAGAAATTCGATACATATTAAAATTTTACTACAAAAAAGGTGAAAATGCAACGAAAGCCGCGAAAAAAAATTGTCATGGTTATGGACAAGTGCAGTGTCTGTGAAAATAGCACAAATTTGGTTTAAGCGTTTTCAATCCGGAAATTTTGATGTCAAAGATGCACCTCGCTCTGGTTACCCTGATACGGATAAAATGGATGCCATCTTTGAAAAAGTGCAGCAAGATCGGCATATCAGTAGTTATGATGTAGCTGAAGAACTGGGAATAGACCACATAACAGTTTTGGCGCATTTGAAAAAAGCTGTGTACATAAAAAGGCTCGATATTTGTTGCCTCATGAGCTCGCTGAGAAACCTAATGAACCGTGTACTCATTTTTGTGATTCTTTATTACGACTGAACGAAACCGAACCATAAATGAAAAACATGATAACTGGTGATGAAAAGTGGATCACGTACGACAAGAACGTGAAAAAAAGGTCGTGGCCAAAGGCTAGTCAGACTTCACAGACTCTGTCGAAACCCTCGTTATCTCGCAAAAAGGTAATGATGTGTGTATGGTGGTACAGGAAGGGAATTATTCATTATGAGCTATTACCGCCAAGCAGGACCATCGATTGTGAACTCTACTGCGAACAACTGATAAGATTAAAGCAAGAGGTTGAGAGAAAGCGGCCGGAAACGATCCACAGAAGGAGTGTGGTTTTTCATCATGATAACGCTAGACCTCACACATCTTTAGCCAAAGAGCAAAAATTAAGAGAGTTTGGCAAGGAGATGTTAATGCATCGGCAGTATAGTCCTAACCTTGGATCTTCAAATTTCCACTTGTTTCGGTCTCTTCAGAATTCTTTAGGCAGTGTCAGGTTAACATCATGAGAGGACTGCCAAAACCACTTGTCGCGCTTTTTTGATCAGAAGCCCCAGAATTCTAGTGCTATGGGATCATGTCCCTACAAGAGAAATTTATCGAACAAAATGGCACCTTCATACTTTATTTAAATGTAATTTTAGTTAAATGTAAATAAACTTTATTAACAAATGATTTTAATTTTCATATAAAATGTGAAGAAACTTTTTCCCCAACTTATTAAGAGCCGTGATAGCTCAGTGTCAAGGTGCTTCTTTAATTCAAAAATTCAAAATCAACTCGAGCAACATGACTTCGATCCCCGGTGCCGGCACAAGAGAAATTGTTTATTTTAGGTGCTGACTTATCACGTGTTCAGCGGTGAAGGAAAACATCGTAAGGAAACCTGCATATTTTATAAATAATAACAAAAAAATATAAAAATATAAATAATAAAAAAAATAGTTAAAAAAAGATATGTAAAGTCCGCCAATCCGTATTGGGGCCGCATGGTGGACTATGCCCTGATACCATCTGTACAGAGGAGGCTTTTGCCCAGAAGTAGGACATGTATAGGCTGATAATTTAAATTATAATTTCTTAAAAATATTCAAACTAAAATAAAATATAAAATGTACAAAAGATAATTCATATTTACGACCATAAAAATATAAGTATCCTATACTTCTTATATAAATGCTATAACATTTGAAAATTGAACTAATTAAAAAAATTACATTTGAAACAATGAAATTTATTTATAAGAATACTTTAGCAGGATTAAGGGGTATAATAATAACAAAATGCACTTTGACAAAAATAATGTTCTAAAACTCCCAGCATACGTTTTAATCCTACCACAAGTTCGGATTTTAAGTAAAATTATTATTTTTTAATTAATTTATTTAATATACAATTCATTAATATTTACAAGATTAAATCTATCTAAAATTACATATTATCTAATAAACCTAATCTACGCGGCATGGTGCCAAGAACGCTAGCTGCATTTCCTCGCTGAATAGTTATGCTTAACCTTTGAGCGAGAAAAGAACCAGCTCTCTTGTCACCAGCCGCGGCGTTAAGCCTAGGACATAAACTTTTAAAAAATTTTGATGTGCGGGGACCCCACGGACCTAAAGTTTCAACAGCAAATGGCACAAATACATAATCTAAACATATAGACTCATATTTGCGCCATTTTATATATTTTTAGTGAAGTTGAGTTTCAATCTCTAAACTCACTGGTAAGTTCAGGACAAAAGACTTGTAAAAGTATTGTTTCTCCTATGTTTTCACTTCACTCTTATAATAATATGTTTAATAGCAAGCAATATAAGCGAATATCAATGTTATCATCATGAGATGTTAGTACTAAACCTCCACCACAGTCATCGCCAGAAAGTCTTTATACGTACATACTACCAAAATTAAGGGGTTTATATCCAATTCCATAGCTTTGAATTGTATTATCGTTGGCCCGTGATGAATGCAGTAAAGCATTTTCAATATAAATAGTTTCAAATGGAGTAAACGGCTATGTAATCCTTAAATAAATTTTATTTAAACTCCAAATATGCTTGCCGTGGATTTCTAAAACTTTAACGTGCTGTACTACTAATACGTTAAACTATTCCGTCAATTTCTACCAAAAGATGGCAGAGCAGGCTATTCTCCGACTTACTGAGCTATCCGGGCGGTACGTTCCTCCCATTTGTGATGATAATTGGAATTGTAAGGCTTAACGATCATGGAATGGACCAGTTCTGTCTTACGGCTGCGCGTAGATAACGACAACTACCCTCGTATCAACCCGTGCCTTTCCAGCTCATATGGGGTGGTACCAAAATAGACCACTAGCTGTACCATATTCTAATGGCTACTCATTCTGTGCAACTAACGTCTATCGCGCCGAACTGCCCGGCTCATGTGAGCTTGTACAGGTGACTGTTATACGTATAACAGATCATGCAGGAAGATTATTGCTATTAACAGCTTTCCCTTAAGAACGCTGATCCACAAATTTCAATGTATTCTGGTACCATTTAGTGAATCAGGAATAACAACTATAAGAATGTTATAGTACGAAATTAAAGATATTCTAGATAATATATTCATTTTTAAAAGTATTACATAAAAATTTTACAGTCCCGTATAATTTCTTTTACCATTGCAATTATTTCTGGATATGACGAAAAATGGGGTCTGATTAGGTACCAATATTAGTAAAATTATTACATGTTTTCACTAAACTACTAAACTACTAAACTACTACTATAATATTTTACTAAACTAAACTACTACTATAATATTTTACTAAATTAGCTTTTTAGTTACAAAGCATAGTAAAGCTACTTCAAACATCTTAGTATGGAACGGCGCGGCTTGGTACGAGTATCTCAGTCCTGATTCCTTACTCCACTCTCGCTCATGGACGCATGGGGTTATCGCTTTTTTGTAAAAAATAAATAACAAAAAATACTAAAATAACTCAATCAACTAACACTTTCCACCCTTACTTAATGCTACTGATTAAATTAGTAAAATAATATCTTCCACTACCAACGTTAGTTAGTTACTGTATAAAATCTAGCTTAAATTGGTATGTATGCGATTTATGTGGTAGTGTTACAACTAGAATTATTCATAATCGAAGGGCGTCAAAAATCTAACAACGCCTTTAATGAACGAGTTCAAATAGCTGGTTACACTCGGGTTATAATCAGCAAGCGGCACATAAAGTAGAGTAGGTATATACTTTCGTATTATCTGCTTCTTCATGATGAGGGTATTTGTAATATTCATCAACACTTGACACTTGCTTTTGTTACACTGAATAAAATTGTTAGCCCTTTCAGCTCGAATAACGTACAGTCGTTTTAGTTTGAACATTGGCGGCAACATGCAAATGGATTGTAGTATTGAAATGCACCTGTAACCGCAAAAGTGGAACTTTTACATTGTAACAGTTCATTGGTCGAACTCGCTCTACTATGAAATATTTTTATGGTTTCAGATATTAAAATTTCTTATCGAATTATTTGTTTAGGGGATTATAATAAAATCATTATTACGAACTACGGATTCTGGACTGGAGTGAAACGCCGGTCGTTTAAGTCTTTACTTTATTACTGAATAAAACGTGCGCGCCTGTACATCACAGGTGTGACGACTCTCTCGTTGCGGACCAATCTTCCAGTTAAGCGACTGCCGGTGTGACGCCCTCTCGTCCTCGCACCAATCTTCTCGTAAGCTTCTACAGGTGCGGCCACCCACACGTCACCGCACCACTCTTCCGTATGCAAGGGGCACCACTTGTCACTACGCTTCACTGTTCACTACACACTTCACCAACTTTTCTCTTCACTTTCCACTTTTCTCTTCCTCCTCCTTTTTCTTCGAGATCAAATGAACTGTCCGCTCCGTGCTCTTTTTATAGTGTGAATGTCAATCTTCTTTGTGTTATTTTTATGTTTTAATGTTTTGCACCTATTAGGCAAATAACACGTAATACATGAACTAAATTTGTGGTTGTTTTTACACAAATATCTGCTAGCTGTTTTCTGCCATAATACATGAATAACATTCTACTTTATATTTAAATTTAACAACGCACGAAGCGTATGATTTAGGTTTAAAACTTTGTAATAAACATTTTTCGTAAACAATGTTCCTTATAATAATATTTTTACACTAAACAACAGCAATTGTCTTATATTCGGCAATTAGTTTAATTGACGTAAGGCATTGTTGCTGTTGATTTTATTTTTGTTTTTTTTTTTAAATCATAGAATATTACTTATTCATCGAATGGTTTCTACAATTTAAAATTAAATCTGCTTTTTAAATATTACCCAATAAGATTAAGAACTATAAATGTCAACAATGGAACCGATCGCTTTACCTTGCGTGGTTAGTGTTCCCTGCACGCCTTCGATTTCCCGTAGACCTAAAAATCCGAAAACCTATAAATGTACTATTGCGCAACGAATACATTTTTCGAGGTGTTTGTCGATCACTATCAGAAATATTTTAACAAATATGTATAACTATTTAAGGACAGTGGCTTAAATATTATTATATTTATGGTGTGATACTCATCGGTGTCCGCAGGGTCTTAAGACTTGTGCCGTCAAGGTAACTCAGCGCATTTACGATAAAAATTAACTGACAAGAAAAAATATAATAAATAGTGGAAGGTAACAAAGAACATTTCACGCCAAATCCAAGTTTTTGTCAACCGATATATTCGTTGCATACTTGTAATTTATCGGCCCGAGACCATCTCTGACATAGAACTGTTGGAAAGAAGCCGTGAGAGCCCGATTGACCGCCAGATCGAGCGTCGCAAGTGGAAATGGATTGGTCACACGCTCCGGAGAGGTTCTGATCACTTTCCTAAACAAGCATTGGATTAGAATCCTCAAGGAAAAAGGATTAGCCGTCCTCGGCAAACCTGGCGTCGCACCGTATTCAGAAGCATCGAGCACCGGACTGACATGGAAGCAAGGTGAAGCGAGAAGCGCAAGATCGTTCGCGATGGCGATCTACTGTGGACGTCCTCTGCCCCAGCTAGGCAACATAGGATTTAAGTCAAGTAAGTCATAATAAATAATAGATAAAATATCGGTTTTCAGTCAGACTTCAATTGAGAATAAGCTGTTTGTATGGTATTTCTCTCTAATTATCGCATAATGGGCAGAAGAAATCCGGAAAAATACAGAAACAGAAAGACAAAGAAACAAAAAGACCAGAAACAGAAAAGTCACAACTTTAAAGCACTAGATTTGGGAAGTTAGACCACTCAGTTGACTATGTCAGTCAGCGTTATTAACATCTCAGATTGGAGGTCATTCGTAGTATAACTTAAATATCTGAAATAATAATATTTCTGATACTTTTTTGTATTGAAGTAAACATTCTTAACGCGATATTTATTGATCTAATATTTACAAGATTAAATCTATCTAAAATTACATATTATCTAGAAAAACCTAATCCACGCGGCATGGTGCCCAGAACGCTAGCTGCATTTCCTCGCTTAACCTTTGAGCGAGAAAAGAACCAGCTCTCTTGTCAGCCGCGGCGTTAAGCCTAAGCGGATACTTCATTGAAAATAATGGAAATGTATACATTTCCTTGGTAAAACCGGTAAAGCCGTAATAGCTCAGTGTCCGGGCGCTCGCCTTTAATTCAATTTACTCGAGCAACCTGAATTCGATCCCCGGTGCCAGACCCAATGAAATTTTTAATTTTAAGTGCTAGCTTATCACGATGTTTTCCTTCCTCAAACATCGTGAGGAAACCTGCATATTTTCAAAATAATAACAAAAAAGTATTGCGAAAATATGTGAAGTCCGCCAATCCGCAGTGGGGCCGCGTGGTGGACTATGCCCTGATACCCTCTGTACAGAGGAGGCCTTTGCCCTGCAGTGGGACATTTATAGGCTGTTACTTTACTTTACTTGGTAAAACTAAGTTATGTACACATGTAAGTATGATATTTTAAAACCGTTTATTTTCTTTAACGGTACAAATAAATATGTGAATAATAACCCTAAAATAGTTAATAATTATTAGGATTAGACAGTATACAATCCATCAGCCTGCCTCATTCTAAATTCCTCACAGTTAGCAGTTGTTAGACTACAGTTCCCAGAATATCGCACGAGTTTGCTTTCGAGTAAAGCTTTGTACTTTGCGTTGTACGTGTACTGGCAGAACATTTGTCATTGTTGTTAGATTGTTCTTAGTTTAGCTTTGCTTCTGTATCCACATCGATGCCATTTTTAATATCTGATATAAAACAAATTAATATTCAAACTCCTAGTAAATAAAAGTGCTTCGCTATAAATATAACCTTCATATTCATTTAATGGAGGATCATAGTTATTTTAGTATTTCTTTTGTAAATCAATACACATTTTTATTAACATGTATATAAAAAACCAGACACTAAAATAACACTATATTCATCACACGATTGTCCTGTAGTTGAGATCGAACCCCCGCCTTCTGGCACCAGGCTAACTAGCCACTACGCCAATACTACCATAACAAAGGTTCTGGCTAGCCCACGGGTTGTGCGATGAAGTTTTAATAGTTTACGGACTGAAATCGCAAACTTCAGTTACAACATAAACAAAAACATTATAAAGTAAAAGCGTAAAGTTCGCACTTTGACAACCAAAAAACAAGTTAATCTCATGAAAGTGAATAATTATATGCGAGACCGCAAAATATCTATCCGCGTAATTAGGACAGAACGAAAATGAAGAATTAATTCGCGTTAGATAACATTCTCATCATCCCTAGTTGAAATTAAATCTAATTTAACAATAAAAAGTAATTGTTCTTGTAAAAACTGTTAAATACACCGAGTTTATAACCATGGCCGATAATAATATGTCCAATATTATTGTAACGTTAAGTTGTACTTACCGCATGGTTCTACTCGCTCGTTTTGAAAATCGTCCTAAATCGGAATTCGGTGAAGTCCCGATTTTAATTTCCCTTTGTGTATCTTTTTTACTAGTGTCCTTTATTTTTAAACATACTGTTTCTGTTTGGTCTAGCGACGAAATTATAACGTAAATTACGTAAAATAAATTTGTTGGAAAACATGAAATTATACACAAATATGTTATAAGTAAGTGGAAATGTAAATAACTTACACATCCTTTCTAAGAACTCCATAAACCTAGTTTTAATACATAGCAAGCGACATATTACGTATCTTCTTAATGTTATAATGTCGTTTCCTTGCAAATTTCCATTCCTTTATCACACTTATGTTCTCATGTTAGTGCACGAGTGCCTATTACCGTAAGTAAGCAGTTTATGATGGCAGCGCCTGCCTTATTTGACATTAACGGGTAACAATTGAACTTTGCTTACAAAATAAAAGAGGTCGACCCAGTATATCCTAGTTTTACTATGGTAAAAATAGTATGCTATTTCACGTATAATTTCCGTTAACTTTGCTTTTTAAATGCAGATATGCGTATTTTTTTATTAAGATAATTGCACTTCTAAATTTTATTTTTTGGTAACAGAAAATCAACGTTGAAGTTTTTACTGCAACATTCTGCTAAGTGATGTCCTTTTTGGCATTAACCACGATGTACTATAATCAAAATGGAAACATATACATTTTGAGTTTTATATCAATGTCTTTTTTCAATTATTTAATTTTAATTGCTTAAAATAAGTGTTGTGTGCGTCAGTCTGTTGTGTGTCAAATAAATATCTTTCTTTCTTTCTTCCTTTAATAATACTTGACTACTTATTCTACATTGGAGGAGGCCTTTGCCAATTGGCAAACAGACCTACAAAAAGTAATTAAGTATTAGATAGTTATTCGAATGTAAAGAAGTAATTGAGATCAGTTACAAAATATATATATATAAATGTAAAAATATGTGTGTAAAATATATATCCATGTTTTCTTTGTTCTTAATACTTTGTAATAGATACTAAGTTGGTCAGAATAAAGGGCTTTATTATTATTATTATTACTTATTCTACAAGTTAAAAAGAACGGACAGCAATGTAGAAATAACGCGTTTTTCTCGCTGTTGGATATGTAGTTAGTGTGTTAAAATTTTCATCGTTGTTTAGTTTTATTTCTCCACTCTCCACATAATTAATTATGTACTCTTAAGAGTAAAGCTTAAGTTTTCCTTATGCTTTTAATTAAACGCATCGATCAGATTTTTAACAATTATACTTACCAACATTGTTCGTGTCCATTTTGTAATTGACAAAAACTTGCAATCATTTTCAACGCTTATGTTACAATCCACTGGCAACACTGCTTTGTATACGAGCAATAACAATTATACTTAATAAACATTGAACCATATCTGGTATAATATTATATAATAAACCATGCTTACTAATAATTTATAATTTAATAGGCCGATCTTATTAACTGTATTTGTAATTTAATAAGTGCATTGATTTGTAATGTAGTTGTAATGACTCATTATATTTTTGTATATAAGCGCATAATTTTTCAGTCATAGGATAGAACACTCTTATTCTTTGTATCGGAGGTTACTCTGTCCTAATAAGTAGGAAATAGTCTAATTAATATATTAAGTTGTTTACGCTATCCTCACTATTTTATTTTGGCCGACCAACCTACAGTCTTTAATACTTAACTTTATGAAAAAATTAATTTCCTATGGTAAATAAACTAACAGCGCCGTAGCTCTCAATCCTGGTTTAGGTTTCGAGTTATAAATAAGTTAACCCCAACGTTAAAGTACTAAGCAGAAAGTTTTAAACTACATCCCATACTTTAAGACTTTGTAAGCTAACATAAATTATTTTGACGTAAAACTGTGTCTACATATTGGATGTGTCTATATATATTCGGTAATACATGAAACTTACTATGTCGTAAATAATATCTACCAACAGTTATACAACGTACAAATGTTTCAAAAATAATATCAAAATATTTAAAACACTGAAATCGTTCATAAAAACATCTTCGCAGTTCATAGAGCTGCAGAGCGACCCTCTTAGCCAAGCAATTAACCCTTAATGAGGTGAATGAATACAGTAATTTTTAGTGGTGAAATGGACGTAAACCAGCTATGGTAAATTTGTAAAGCGATCGCCATTTTATATTCTTGTTAAGTCAACTAAAACCTTTTTTCTAAATTTAAAAAGCATGGCAACAGATTAAACGAAGATCGCTAACACATACAACATCAGATATATGCAGGTGTTTAGAACCGCTGAGAATGTCACCGGATAAAGTAATAGAAGTGCTTATCCAAGACAATTCAAAATCATAAATATCCGATCTTCTGTGAGGTCTTGGTACTTCCTCGAACTGGCTTGATGCTCTTTAACATTTAAGTACGTATTTTAATATAATCTTTATAAATTTTATCTAAAGATATTTATTTACACCTATATGGGATTAAGAAACGTAAATGATTACCTATATTAGATTAAAAAACATAAATTACTACTCTCAAACTTACTTTGTAATCTGTCCAAATCACAAAACAATTCGATTTCCGAAATAGTGTAAGTAGTATCTTTAGTAAGGACGGTGTAAATCAATCGCTAGTGCATGCATTGTCGTAATCTGAGCAGTATGAATATGCATTTACTCCCAGATTCAGCCTTTCAGATAATCTGTTCAAACAAGATCCTGGAATTCAATGAATTTCAATTTGATATTTCAATAATTATTTTATTCTTTTAACATTTGCTTCTTATGAATGTTAGATTATTGCAATAAATTTCAAGTGCTAATATTTATAGAAAATTTTGCTGCGATGTACTTGTCCTTTACCCGATTATGTAGTCCTAGAGACCGAAAACTGAAATCTTAATTTTATTTTTCCAATATTATCCACATCAAACAAATAACTGAGCTTGAGCGATGATATAGAGGTACACAGACAAACTGACTGACAGCATCGGAATAAGGCTTCATAAAATTCTATCCTTCTTCTAAAAATGTTTCAAAATTTTACAGAGCAAAATTTTCTTTCATTTTCTGCCTATTAATTACTAATACAAACTTAAAAGAATATATCGACGATTCTTACGATATTTATTTAATAAAATTATAGAAAAAATGCCGAAACTTAATTTTTAAAGGTTACAAAAAATATTTTATATTGTACTTTAAAAAGAAATACAAAGGTGATTTTGTTTAGTTTTTAAATGAGTATTAATAAAATCAGTGTTGATTGTAAGTTATTAAACATAAACTTAAGTAATTGATTACCATGTAAAGAAAACTTACTTGATGTTAAAGAAATAAAAAATCCAACGATCCAAGTACCCAAGCACATAGTGTTCAGAGATTTCCTTTTTTTTATTTGGCCCTAACCGAAATATGTTTCTACGCCTAGGTCTAAGTAGGCATTCACAAGCAAACAAGTACCTTTATTCTTTCCTGGGAAATCGAAATCTAGCATCGGGTAACTTGCCATCGTGATGACGTGGCACATGCCACAAAGATCTTAATTGAAGAAATATTCATTATCAAGAGACTTATATTTTGAAATTATATGACTATTGAACACCAATAGACTTTTGAAATATCAATCAATTAATATTTTATCACACTCTCATTATAATTTTGATAAAGACTTACTTATATTACATCATGATTTTGTGACAAGGCGTTGCATGAATAAAATAGTCTTACTGTTATTGAAAAGTCTGATTTGTTGATGAAAAACAATATTTTTTCTAAATAAAGATGAAAAAAAATACACGGCTTACTTTTGAAGTCTCTTCTAGGATCACTTAATTTAAACACACGCAAAGTAGTTCAGTACAATGTATCAATCAATTAAATAATATATTACAAATCAAATTATTAAATTAAAAAACTTACCTCTCCTATCCAAATATCGTGTCAATAATGAACCAAACAATCTAGGAAACAAAAGGTCCAGCAGATTTTAGCAGGTCATTTTTAATTCAAACCATTTCACAAGTAAACATCATAAACAGGGATTTCACGCTTAACTAAAGATCTAAGAAAATCATACAAGTAACTAAAGTGAAAAGATTATTTATGAAGGATTTTATGTTGCAGAGCATCAACAGCTTACCCGACCTGCTACACGAATAGGCCAGCTCGACCCAGTATCCCATATCAGTACCGCACAAAAGACCGACGTAAAGCAAAAATATTTATGGTCTTGTGTATTATCCGGCGAGTAAGAAAGCCGGAGACGTAAGCCAACATGCCTTCCCAGTAAAGTGCAACAAGCTAGAAATATATTCGTTGTTCCGAGTGTTCGTGGTTGTAATTCCTCCTTTGCTTAAGGTTAGCCGCGAGCTCAGTTGTGATTCCTGTAAAATTATAAAAAGATGACATTAGAAGGTTATTACTCCCATCCATCATAATTTTTGGAGGGTAAGATAACTTTATTGATTGAAGTTCACTTTCTTTAGATTACTTATTAAGGATTATTAAGGAGTGATTCCTTGCGTTGTTTCGAACAGGGCGAGTTGCTACTGCCATAAATCAGACATACTATTATCCTATTGGTTCGACTCCCTGGATTTCCAACCGGGGATCTCAGATGTGAATATAAAAAACCGTTACGGTTTCAATGAAAAGAAAGACTTTTTAACTTAGTACGTCAATGAAAGACAAACAAAGGTACGCAAGATACGAGTGTACGCAATGGTGTAATAAGAGATTAAGTAAAAGCTAAGCTAGGCCTAGCTTTACAAACGAAAATTTTTAGTAAAAACTTTTATGGAAAAACAAAAACTTGCTTAGTTTTTGTTTTTTCATAAGTTATAATATTTGTTTAAATATTTTAGTAAGATAATTCGTAACTAAAAAATATATGAAAAATTATAAAAAAATCTGTAAAATATTCTTCTAGGAAACGAGGAAGAAGAGCGCTAAACCAAAACTGAGAATTTTATCTTTTCATCTTTCTTTTCTTATTGAACATTTTTTTTTTCAGATCAGTTAATAATTTAATCACATACCTTCTTTTTTCAACTTTTGCATTCTTTAGTCTTTGTAAATCATATTCTTTTTAAGGTATGCCACTTTAGGTGGAAAAAATCCTATTGTCTTTGATTATCACTATAATTATAGATAACTTATTTATTACTTAACACTAGACAACATATTTTAGGACAGTTTTATAAAATGGAATATTTCACAAGCTTCTTTCATAACGTTTAACATTTTTTCACACCCTCGTAATAGAAATAAGTTCAATACTGAACTAATACTAATAATGAAATAGGATGTCTAAATTTGACTGCCAGTTTAGAGTAAGGCAACGAGGTCTGACAATAAATAAAATAAAAAGTAGTAATAATATGGAATTGCCTGTTCATAATCCTAAATAATACTATTTTATATATTTTTATTACGTACACATGTGTACACTAAAATCCGAGATTCAATTCGAAATTTAATCTCCCCAATTACATTTTGTAAACTTAAGCAGCTGTGAAATGCATATTTTAAATTTTTCGCGCTTCAATTATTTAAAGAGTATTCGGCCGATCAGTGTGTTCTAAAAAAATCCATTTACCGTCGTGTACAATGAACGTGACTCTATTATAAAGATTGGAATCGCAACACAATCGCTACTTCCAGTGCCGTGGCTTTGCGAACTTTTATGTGGATTACGCAAAGCACTGCAGCGCACTAACTTTTATACCCTCGCAATAGATAGATTTTAACAAACATCATTACCTGAAATTTAATAATTCAAATTAGCTTTTTTTTATTTTTATTAGCACTAATATATTGGACCTCAAAAAGTACAAAGGATTAATTTGACTTTGTTTCTTCTATCTTCTTTCTTTTTTATTTCCTAATTTATTTACATATAATTGGAATCTCGGAAACGGCTATAGCGATTTTCATGAAATTTAGTATGTGCGTAGATTCGTAGGCGAAAAATCGATCTAGCTAAGTTTCATTTTTAGAAAATGTCCTTTTATCTCTGTTTTCAGGGAATGAAAAATATCATTCGAATATGACGGTAAATTTCGCCGCAAAAGAAAATGTTATTATTATTATTATATACTTTATTGTACACCACAAAGAATTTGATACAATTAGTATGAAATAAGTCTTAAAAGCTAGGTACAATAAGGCGGTCTTATCGCTAAAAAGCGATCTCTTCCAGACAACCTTAGGACGAGGAAAAATAAACTAATGAATAGTGGGAGGTGGTGTGCTCAATAAACTTACTTAATACCAAAAATAGACTTAAATATAATAAGATAAACAAAATTATAATAAACATACATAAACATAAATAAATATATAATATATATAAATAAATACACGAGAGAAGAATTAAATCTGAATATTGCCATTAAAAACTATGGATTACAAAGCGATAGATAATGTTGTTTTACGTCAATTTTAAACTTGTCTAGCGTCTTCGAACGACGAATTTGCTGAGGAAGTTCATTCCACAAGCAGATGGCCTTAACTGTAAAGGAGTTCTTATAATATTTAGTTTTGTACGCATGTGGTGCTAGAATTAGATCTTCAGCTGATCGCAGAACTCGTTCTGGATGGTTATGGCCAAGAAACTTAAAGTGTTCCTTTAAATAGCTTGGAGTCCTAGGGTTAAATAATACACAGTACAGAAGAGAGACAGTGTGTAGATTCCGGCGAAAACGAATGGGTAACCACTTGAGCATTGTAACGACGGAGAGAACCCATCGCAGCAAATGTTTTTCGGCTCACTTGATTCAATTGTTCCGACCACGAGAGGGAATTGTCAAATTGGACACCAAGATTTTTCACAGTGGTGCAGTACGGTATTATAACGTCATTTAATTTTACCAAAGGAAGGTTATTCCAGTCAACTCTTGAAATCAAACCAACACCACCAACAATAATAGCCTGGGACTTAGTAGGGTTAACATTGAGACCATAGATTTTACTCCATTCACTGACAGCGGCCAGGTCATCATTGATGGTGGAAACAGCAGTAGGCAAGTCTTCAAGAGTTGACTGTGTGTACACTTGGAGATCGTCTGCATACATGTGATAGAGAGAAGTGATTTTTTGAGAAATTGAATTAATGAATACGGCAAATAGAAGAGGAGACAACACACCACCTTGAGGCACTCCGGCGCGCAATTCACACCAAGACGAGAATTCATCCTCTATGCGAATACGCTGCCGTCGGCCACTTAAATAACTTTGAAACCAGCCAATCACTAGTGGAGATATGTTAATAGAACGTAACACACTCAACAGAATGTCAAAATCGACGGTATTAAATGCATTACTAAAATCTAGCAACACAAGTACAGTGAGCTGTTTATTATCCATACCCCGTCGAATGTCATCAGTAACTTTAACCAACGCTGTAGTCGTACTATGACCTGATCGGAAACCGGATTGAAGAGGATTAAGAAGAGAATTTTTGTTCAGATAGAGATTTAACTGTTGGAAAACTAGTTTCTCTAAAACTTTAGACAGGAACGGGAGAATAGAAATAGGACGAAAATCGGAAAATTGCAATGCATGGGCTTTCTTAGGGAGAGGAGTCACTTGAGCACTTTTCCAAGCTTCGGGAAACTTGAATGAAGAGATTGATGCGTTAAGGATATGGGTGATAATAGGAGTAATAAAGTCAAGGATAGGTAAAATCATATTACGACTAACGTTGTCGTCACCAACGGCATTAGACGAGATTGATAATATGTTCTTCTTAACATCACACTCAGTGAAAGGAATGAAATTAAACGGTGGAAATTCAGGAGCTGGCATGGAAGAAAGAATGTTCAGAGTGCGCGACTTATCTGAAATATCTAAGGAACTAGAAGAGGTGAAATATTCATTAAGGAGTTCAATATCTATATTATGGTGAAGCAAACTAGAAGACGCTTTACCAACTCCAAGAGATTGAAGAAATTTCCAAACTTTGGCAGGGTCGCCGTTTTCGACAGATTTGTGAATGTGGCGTCGTTGTGCATCTCTACACAATGTATTGCAGCGATTCCGCAGTTTATTATAATTTTGCAGATTTTTAACAGAATGATCAGCTTTCAGCTTGCTTTTCGCATAGCCTTTTTTCTTAATAATGTTTTTAAGATCATCTGTTAACCACGGCGCAGGTAAATGTTTTATTTTTACGGGTTTAACGGGGGCATGCACGTCATAAAGCTGTGTAATAAACGAATTAAACAATTCAACTTTCATGTAGACTGTAGGAGCATAAGCAACAGCAGACCAATCAATAATCCGAGCATCTTCAAGAAGACGTTTTTTATCCATTCCACCAAAACTACGCTGCAGAAGGATTCTCGATTTAGCTTTAGGAGGGCGAACTCTGTATGAAAGAAACAAAAGATCGTGATGAGAGAAAGCATCAGCCTCATGCTGGCCATGCCTCAAGACAAAATCAGGGGAAGACACAATTATAAGGTCGAGAAGAGAAG
Organism: Iphiclides podalirius; assembly: GCA_933534255.1. NCBI lineage: Eukaryota > Metazoa > Arthropoda > Insecta > Lepidoptera > Papilionidae > Iphiclides > Iphiclides podalirius. Next base: position 5,871,363 of record OW152825.1, on the reverse strand, counting down.
GGGTGCAGTCAGGTTGGTTATGAGTAGCAGAAAGCGGTAAAATATGTAAGTTACACGCTTCAGTAACCAATTTGAGCTTTTCACATCGATTGTCTCCTTTAAGTAAACATGTATTAAAGTCGCCCATAATTATTGTGTGACTGTATGAAGGTATTAAATTTTCTAGTAAACATTCAAGTGTAGAGAAGTAGTCAATATGAAGAGAGGGACTGTAACAAACGCCAAGAAGAATTTTGGTGTGGGATAATGTTACTTCAATAAACAGATGTTCGGCCGCATTAGAGGGAGGAGGCTGGGTGGACATACTTACAAAATGTTATAATAGCTCGGTCGGTAATCGGGCGGCCCGAAAACAGACGGCCGCGGTTCGTATCACGATCGATGTTTACACACTTATTTTTTTTACTTTTTTTTCTTTACCAGATCATTGCTTTCTTTATTTTTTATTTTTTTATTTCCAAAACACATGGTTTAGCAAAAAAAAACCGAGCAACGCTCGGTCCTCCAGGTACTTTCTATTATAAGGACAAATATTTTTTTTTAATTCGTAATCACTTGAATTAAATGTATTTGAAAAAAAATTTGTCTGTTCAATTATGTGAATTATTTGTACAATCCAGTGCCAAAGACTTCGATTATCAACATGAAATTGCATTTGAATTTTTTTTTACAATTGTCCACTTAGGTATCGGATTTCTTATGAATTCAAATGACTATCTGACACATGGATTCCTGGATCCATGACTAAATAGCGTTAAGCTTACCATTATGTAGGATTTTACGCATCTAAACATATTTTAAAATAACAATAAAAACATTACCTCTTACTCTAGATTGGCCGGCTATGCAGTGGCTGCCGAAGTCCAAATCGATCATGCAAAACTGATTCACCGCAGACACGTGCCGACGGCAAAGTCCTTCGCTTTAAGTCCAATGCATATTTGATGAGTGCCAAAACGCTTTTATGGTTTTTGTATTCATGTATGTAAACCGCACAATATTAATTGACAGTAAAGAGTAGTTCATAATCGAAGATAAAGTTACAAATATGGGTGACGATCTTGATCATACAAATGCACGTAATGTGAAAAAATTTACAGATTTGATCGGCTTACGGTTCACAATGTAAAAGTGTAAGCGTTGTAACGACACAATATAATATTGACCTAGAGCTGCACAGTTCTAATTTTATTAAAATCGCGATTCTATTTGTTTAATGACAAGTAAAGATCATAAAGCAATAAATGATTAAAAAAAATAAACAGTTCGTTTGTTGAATTAAATTTTCTTTTTATTTTATTACCAAAAATTTATTTATTCAAGATTAGCCACAGCGCTGACCGATGACTTTTATGGCACAATTGCTAAGCTACAGGATATGGCGCCAGGGTTTGTAGGTTCGCCTCCACGGACAAGGATTTAAGTGACCCACTCATATATGTTTCTAATCTAGGAGCTTCGGAAAACGAAGTTTATTTATTTATGTATTCATTTATTTAAACTATTACACGAAAAATAAACATTGTGTATAGGCGGACTTAATTCCTAAGGCATTCTCTCCCAGTCAACCTAAGGGCGACGCAGGGCAAATTACATTCCGCTTCGTGCTCTCGTATGGAACGGACGTCTCTCTAAGACGGAGGGCACATGCCACCCGAATTCGGTTGGCATGTGCCCTTGGTCGCAATTTCAATCTTGTGCAAATAGTGCAGTAGTTTAGTGTTAGTGTAGTGTTGTGCTCGTAGGCAGGTTCCTGTTTGTAAGTAGAATCCTACACACACTTCTCGCCTCAGAGGCGGCATTGTTTCATTTATTAACTGTGTGCTTGTTGCAATAGGCGACAGCTAGGTACCCATCCTAGCGCACCTAAAGCGCAGGCAAATTTGTTGTTATTTCTAGGCACACTCCTCCCTGCCGCAAGGTGGGGCGGCTTATTTAGCTCACACACGCCGGCGGGGCTACAAGCCCCAAAGGCACTTACGTCGCGATGGGCTCCCTTTTCGAGGAGTTCGTACGCAAAGAATGCCCCGCTATGTGGTTTTCTCGCTTATGAAGCCGAGCATAGGCAATTAGCTGAACTCGCGTCGCCGCCATTGCCCGCACCGTCTGCGCCCGTTACCCCGTCGCCCTCCGCGACCTTAAAAGCTCCCGTCGCGTTGGCATCCGCTAACGCGAACTCGCCCGTAGCGCCTTCCGCGCAACCAAACCCGACCTCTTTTCGCTCCGTCGTACCCGACTCACAATCGGACGGCGGATCGGACATGGAGGTCGAAATGACCCCCGCTGAAAACGCGAACGCCGACGGCTTCACCGTCGTTAAATCGCGTAAAAAGGGCAAAAAACGCCCCGCTGCCGACAGCGACCCCGAATGCGAGGCCGCCTCAACGATCCGTCCCACCGCGCTAAAAAGGCGGCCGCGGCGGCTAAACCGATGCCCGAATTCGCCTCCGATCGAAAAATAAAGCCTCCTCCACCCATCATCATTCAGGAGAAGGCTAAGTGGCACCAAATTTGTTCGTGGTTTGAACGCCACAATATCCGCGACCCCCGGTCGAAAAACACGCATCCGCGTATACCTTGACACTACGGACGACTTCCGTCGCGTAACTAAGTACTTGCGCGAAAACAAGATAGGTTTCCACACCTACTCTTTGCCCGAAGAAAGAAAACTTCGGGTAGTAATCAAGGGCGTCCCCAAAGAGTCGGATGTCGACAAGGCGAAGACCGACATCCGCACTCAGCGATACCCTGTGCATAACGTACGCCGCCTCAGGCACCCTAGAACCCGTGTCCCTATGGACATGGTGATGGTTGAACTTGACCCTACCCCGGAAGGTAAGGCCATCTTCAACCTGAAGAGAGTCTGTGGGCTCAGCGACCTCGTGATCGAGCCCCCGCGAAGATCGGGAGTTGTGGCGCAGTGCCACAACTGCCAACACTATGGCCACACGGCTAATAATTGTTTCGCTCACCCTAGGTGTGTCAAATGCACCGGTGACCACGGCACGCCCGATTGTACGCGGCCAAAAGATTGCGCAGATCTACCGGACTGCGTTAATTGTCATACCACCGGCCACCCGGCTAGCTACAGGGGCTGCGCTAAGGCCCCAAAAACTCCCGCGAGAAAAGCTCCCGCGAAATCTACTTTGCCCAAACCCGCGCCCGTGAAATACGTTCCCGCGCCCGTACCCGTCGTAAACGCCTGGGCGAAACCCCAGGTGGCCGCGCAGGTAGTTGCGTCCCCGGTCGCCTCACGACCAATCGCTCCCGCCTATCAAACGGCGCTGGCGCCGCAGGTGCAGTCGACACCGTCGGTTTTCGCCGAAAACAAGGACGACCCGTTCCCCCAAATTGCCAACATCTGCGCTTTATTAGACCGCATTAATAGACAAGAACTCGCCGTATTTTCCGCTAAAATAGCGGCCGCCACATCTGGCAACGCGCGATTTAAAGCCATTAGCGAACATAAAATGCTTGTAGAAGCCCTCTGGGCATTTACAAGCCAACCATAAACTTAATAGTCCGCGCAATAAAACCGCGCTCCACCGCGTCGTTAGTTAGAACTCATAAAAAACTTTAATGGGAAGTACAACCGCAGGTAGAACAAAACCTCGGGCTCTGGTTGTTTCGTATTTCAACGCAAACGGCATAAAGGGTCAAAGGGACGAAATCGCGGAATTCCTTCGCGATTATAACATAGATATTTTTCTAGTGCAAGAGACATTCTTAAAACCTAGTGTACGCGATCCCAGAATCGCGAACTACAACATAGTCCGCCACGACCGGTTAGCAAACCGTCTGGGAGGCACCTTAATTTATTACAAACGGTCCTTGCACTGTAGCCCGCTCGACATTCCAGAGCTAAGCCATATAGAGGCATCCGCGTGTAGGTTAGCGCTCACCGGCCATACGCCGCTTGTACTAGTCTCAGCCTACCTCTCGGGGAACAAAACCTTATTACAAAGCGACCTAGATACGCTACTTAACTTAGGCCCTTCCGTGATAATTGCAGGAGATCTAAACTGCAAACACGGCTCATGGGACATCCACAGCATCCCAAATAACAACGGAAAGCATCTCTTTAGCTTATCCGATAATTTAAACTTTAGCATAATTGCTCCTGCGACTCCCACTAGGTATCCTACGGTGGACAACTACCAACACGCGACACCGAGTATCCTAGATATCATGTTACTCAAGGAGGTCTCGCTCGACATCGAGTCGATAGAGACAATCCATTAACTAGACTCAGACCACAGGCCCGTCCTGTGTAAACTGGGCCAGAACGCCGGCGCGGTCCCTCCGACCAAATCCGTAGTGGACTGGCATCGTCTTGAGGTCAAACTCAAGGCCTTGGACCCCCAGGACTTAGTCGACCTACCCGAGACGATAGCTACGTTCGATGACGCAAATCGAGCGATAGCAAGTCTCCGAGAAACCATCACTTCCACAGTCGCAGACTCGGAACGGACGGTTAAACTGTCGGGCGATCGACGGTTTAACTTTCCGCCCGAACTGCGACTCCTAATTAGGCAGAAAAGTGCAGCCAAACGCGCTTTCGACCGATACCGATCGGAATCGAACCGAACTCTACTTCGACGCCTTCAGCTAGAAGTCAAAGATCGTGTATCGGAACACCGACACACAACGTGGGACACTCTCCTAGAGGACATCGAGCCATCGCACACCGCCTACTGGCGGTTGGCCCACAGTCTGAAAGCAGACCCCCGCGAATCTCTACCGCCGTTAGTTAGACCTAATAGCGCTTCAGTAGCCCTAGATGACTCCGAAAAAGCCGAATGCCTTGCGGACAACCTAGAGCAGCAATGTACGCCATCGCGCGAACACATCGATACAGCCCACCTAATGGAGGTGGACCGCGTAATCGAGATTAGGGCTGCGCTTCCACCGGAAGGCGATCCTTTGAATTCAGTGACCCCCGAAGAGGTTCAAGATATTATTAAAAACTTAAAACCCAAATCCGCCCCGGGCCCAGATAATATTAGTAACAAAATTCTTAAAGCTCTCCCTGGGCCGCTTATCTGTTTACTGGCGACCATTTACAATACTTTACTCTCCAGTTGCTCCTTTCCAGACGACTGGAAAGAAGCCAGGGTTATCGGCATTCGCAAGCCTAATAAACCAGCCAACCAGCCCTCTAGTTATCGTCCCATCAGCCTCCTCAGTTGCCTGGGGAAGCTCTACGAGCGGCTTTTATTAAAAAGGCTTAATGAGCACGTGTTTTCCAACGGCCTTCTGCCGGCGGAACAATTCGGCTTTCGAGCTAGACATTCCTGTCCCGATCAACTATATCGCCTAACGGAACATATCCTAAAAGGCCTAATGGCCCTCGTCAACGCAGAAAGTTGGGGCAAATATCCCTTTATCGCCAACCGCTCCCCTGGGAGAAAAAGGTCAAATACTTAGGAGTCACTTTTGACTCGCGTATGTCATTTACTACGCACATTAATAACGTTCGCAATAGAGCCGCGTTCGTCTCTAGCCGGCTACACAATTTAACTAACGCTAAAAGTAAAATGCCCTTAAGGCACAAATTATTATTATATAAGACCTGCGTACGACCTATTATGTCTTACGCATGCATGACCTTCGCCCACACGCACCCTACTAGCTTGTACAAGTTGCAAATAGTACAAAATAAGTTCATCCGCCGCGCAACCGGTGCGCAGTGGTATCAACGCAACGTCGACCTGCACAGCGATTGCAGACTCCCGACGATTCGCGAATATTTTAAAGACCTGACCAAACGGTTCTTCGATAGAGTCGAACATCATCCCAACCCTCTGGTGGTAAGCACAGCAAATTACCAACCCGACCAAAACGCGAACGTCAACAAGCGTCGCCCGCGAAACGTCCTAATCGACCCGGTCGAGGAAGGGGACTTAGACACGCCGGACCCACTGCCGGGGGTCCCGCCGGACAACACTACACCCACAGTTAGTGCAACAACAAACACACTAGTTCGCCCTCGCCTCCGAGCACGACGAGACCAACACAACGCGTACACAAGGTACACCCGCGTTCCGGGGCGGTTCTCACCGCCCCCAGGCACCGATTAGCTAATTGCACAGTCGACGGCCATCGGGGTTTCGGTCCGAACCACGACCTCGATGGCCCTTAGATGACGTACCATAGTTAAACGCACGCATGAGCACATGCGTGGCCCTACCCACAGCGGAGGGCCCAAACCCGTGGGTTCTGGCTAGCCCACCGGTTCTGCGTCAGATGAAGCTTTAATAGTCTCGGAACTGAAAGCAAAAACATCAGTTAATACAAGAAGGGCAAATTAATTTTGAACTCAAAGCAAATTTTAAGGCAGTGTGTCCCTGGTAACTTTATAATGAAGTATGAAGGTACAAGTAAACTTCAACGTTTTTTTTTTTTCAATAAAATGTACCTTAGTAAGTAATAACATTAATATGATAAATAATTTCAATTATAACTTTCTATAATATATGCATATTATAAATATACGTGTTATTAATGGGTTGCACAGTAATTAAAAGAAGTTTTGACTCCGAAGTGAGGATGCAAGAATAAAATATTCAATAAATAATAATTACTAATAAAATATTCTGATAATAATATTAATTAGTATCTGTGAGCGCAGTTATTGAAACAATGAGTTAGGGCTCGTTCTTGGTTTGACTTCTACGAGTACACAGTACGGCTTATGATTTACACTGGGGAAAAACGCTTCAATAAACATGAAACAAGGTTGGTAGAGCCACACAACTGTCTTCGCTGTTGCACAAATGGGCAAATCCGTGCGGGTAAGTACCACGACCTCACAGAATTGCCTTTCGGTCGTCACTCATGCACTTCAACATGCTGATGGACTTTGTGTAAACAACAGCTGCTGATGTAACTGGTTGTATACTGTGGCTGGAATTTAGCTTCAATGCAATAGCCTGTCGTTTAAAAAAAATTCTTTTCCGCCTTGCTTCTTTCTTCTCTTCATTCAGAGAGCCCGAGTATTCATTTCAGTCTTCTAACTGTGGCAGGGCCACGCAACGGTATACGCTGTGGTACGAATGGACAGGTCTGTCCATTAAAGTACCTCGAACTTACAGAAGACCGACGTGAAGTAGAAGTGTTATACTTCTGCGTTTCGTCTGGTGCGTGAGATAGCTGGGGCCCAATTCATTATAAGGTGGCAACGCATCTGCAACCCTAAGGGTGTTAAAATTTCTATGGGTGGTGGTTGTCAATTACCATCAGATGAACCACTAGATCGCTTGCCACCTTCTCACATATAAAAATATTTATTTTATTGGATGTCATATATTTAATTGCATTTTCGTAGATTTTTCTTGCAATTAATAAAAATAGTACATTAAATTTGTTTTGTACATCTTTTTTTTAAAAATGCATCAAACTAGATTTACTTAAATGTACTACATTTCACACTCAGATAATGTATGTGATTTTTGCATAAAATATAGTACCCGCGATACAGTTAGGTTCATACAAGACATATGATTACTAATTAAGATAAATTATTAATTAAAAGAAAATAATGTAACTTACAATTAGTTTATAAACAATTTCTTTCTATCCAATATAAGTTTCCATTTCCTTTAAAACATTTGTCCATTTATTATTTAAACGCAATGCAGACTGGAGGCGTTTTCATTTCCCGCGTTTGAGGTAGATCTCCGGAATGCAACTAAGCAGAGTTTTAGAAGCCTGAATGTAAGTTAAATAAAACCTTATAGTTTAATAGCAGATTTGGCTCAAATTATTGCTCATAATTTTTTTTGGAGCTGTTATAATTTTATATCACTCCTTTCAACGAAACAAGTATTTTTTTCCTATTGCAATTTGTTGTATTTATTACTAAAGATATTTTACGGAACATAGGTATAGGTAGTATGAAAGGGATGTACTTCATTTAGCTTTTCGAAAAGTTTTGCGAATCGAACCCACGTCTTCTGGATTAGCTCCCGGTTCAAATAGCAATGGCGACATCTCCCGTTCGAATTATCTTTGTAAAACGATAACTTTCAACTTAATTACAGAGACAAGCGCTATAAAAAACTAAAATTGATTTATGTCGATGATACTGTTAATATTTTAATCTAATGAATGTCTTGAATAACGCGTACAAGATTCATATTTTTAAGGAATACGAGCCGCTGCCCGCGACTGCGCTGCGTAGAATAGGCTGAAGGCGTAACATTCAGTCAGAAAGACAGTTATACGTAAAATATTTATATAAATTATAGCCTATGTGTTATTCTGATGTATAAGCTATATTATTGTAAAGTTTCATTAAAATCCATTCAGTGAACAAGTGAAAAGAGTAACAAACATCCATCCATACATACAATCTTTCGCCTTTATAATATTAGTTAGGATGGTATATGTTTTATACACATCTCACCAGTTACTAAAGATAAACCGTCTTACCAGTTACACTCCTAAGGTTATAATTTTGCAGAAATTGTTTTCAGCCAGAATAATTAATCAGGTTAGTTACGACGGAGTGCACCACTTAAGGCCGATTTGCGGAAAATACCTGTGCGATGATTAAATGACAATTTAAAGAGTTGTTTTGTTTATGTAAATGAACGAGGAACTTTGGTATTCTTAAATTTATCTTATTTATAAAAGAAAAAACAATTTATACAACGATCGATGTTGATCCAGTTCCATAAAGTTTCATAGTAATCTTGCTTAAAGAAAATTAATAGTCTAGTGTAGTCTTGATTTTAGTGTAGTCTTGAAATTAATAGTCTAGTGTAGTCTTGATCGGCGGGCTCGAAGGCGAAGATAAATAATTCTTCGGTAGTGTATTAACACTAGATGGAGGGACGACTTGTGTGTCGATGGATGTAGCATCGTACTTTATGGCAGTCTGTAGGGGAGGTCTATATTCTGCAGCGGACTCTAACAGGCTAAATGAATATATAATACGCTATGTAATGCAAAGTAGCACTATGTAATGTTAATAGGGGCGATAGGACGCTACACGGCTGATGTTTCCGTCCAGATGTAATCACTTTATATATTTTTTTTTTTTTTTATGGGAAAGAAGCTGCAAACGAGCAGGAGGCTCACCTGATGGTAAGTGATCACCGCCGCCCATGGACATCTGCAACACCCGAGGGCTTACAAATGCGTTGCCGGCCTTTTAGGAATGAGTACGCTCTCTTCTTGAAGGTTCCCAGGTCGTAACGGTTCGGAAAGACCGCCGGCGGCAGCTGGTTCCACAGAGTGTTTGTGCGAGGCAGGAAATGCCTTGAAAATCGCGCTGTTGTGGAACGCTGGACATCGAGGTGGTGTGGATAAAATTTTTGGTTTTGGCGCAATGTCCGATGGTGAAATTCAGCCGCTAGGATCAATCCAAACAATTCCTCGGAACACTCCCCGTGATAGATGCGGTAGAAGATGCAGAGTGACCCAACATCTCTACGCATAGCCAAAGGATCAAGCTGATCGGAAAGACCTTGATCGTCGATAACCCTAGCTGCCCTACGTTGGATGCGGTCAAATGGAAGAAGCTCTTAACAGGGGTAATCAATTCCTAGTATCAGTCGTAGCCAGTTTTTTTTTTTTTTTTTTTTTTTTGGCTGGATTAGCCACTGTTTGCCTGAGGGGCCTTTACAAATCCGACGGGCATGAGGTGGCCGGGCGCTCGGGGCGCCTAGCCTGAACCTCGGCGCGTAGCCAGAGATATTATTTCCATAATGCAACCTCACGAGTATCTATGGGTGTCTACGGTGGTGACCAAGCGTTTTATTACAGTAAGGGGACTTAAGATCTGGCAAGTAGCTTGTTAAAGATTTTTAAGTCAGCTGTATGTAAGTTCTACACATTTTAAATTAATGATATAAACAGAAAAAAGGATTTGTCGAGAGTTATGAAACCATTAATCTGTTTAACCGTTATTAATGAATCCGTCTGTTAGTTTTTGTTAAAATTGAAAGGTTTAAGCTGCAAATCAAATCAAGTTTTATTGCTGATTAAAATTGTTATGGCAGCGATTCAATCGTTATATTCATGATTCCATAATTTTGGATCATTTAGATTTAAGCGCTTCAAAAACTGCTTGAATCTTTAATTTGAAAACTTTGCCCTTCACTTCAGGTAAGTTCTCCGGAATCTTAAGTTTCTAATGCCATTTAAAAGTTAAAAATTTATTTGAACTAATGGAAGTATTATCTCCAAAGTAGAGCTACATTATTGTGAACAAGCTTTCAATTGAGGGCTTCCCCACCAATGCTGTTTTTTCCACTGCGATGATTCCAAGCGATTTAATTTATACGTATGACATTTAATTTTACTATTTCGAATAAAGCCTACTAAATTCTTTAGTTATTTTAATTACCTTTTCTAGAGGGTGCGGCAGAAACTCTTACTTTTTTGACAAATAAGAGACTGAGACAATAGCTCTTCAATTTGTTTTCGCCCTACAGACAGTTCTGATCGCGTTTTGGACGAGAGAGCATCTCCTATTTTCCTTCGAGGCATACATTTGTAATGGCTACTCTATGATTGTTGCCACCCAATGCGCCTTTCGAGCTTACTTCAATATTTCTCCTAGCAGTCGCAGTGATCTGTGAGGGGAAAGAATTATACCGATATCTGCAATAGTTTCGTGTTTATTAGAATTCCGTACCTACCCAAAGTGTAAAATGAGACACTAATAATAAGACGCCACCGTCTGCCTGTGTTTCCGTCTGTCACTAGGCATTATGTCATGATAGTTAGACAGTTGAAATTTTCACAAATGAAGAATTTCTGTTGCCACTATAGCAACAAATACTAAAAAACAGAAGAGAACGATTATTATTATTGTTATCTAAGGATAATTATTATTTTAGATAAATTATTATATTTCTTAAAAAGTTCCTTCTTATATTCATAATTATATTAAATAAAAATTCTTAGTATGAAAAGTAACCGCACATAAATAATTTATAACTTGCTATTAAACTTCTCGAGAAACCGTTAAACTCCACAAGCTAAGAAGAGGATAACAAGTCGGTTGCTACGCGTTTAAGGATTGTCAACAAGTTGTCGACATTTCCGTAGAGTACATCCACTTTTAAAGTATGTCTTGAATATTTGTGTGTTGGGTAAAACAAGATTTAATAATCTTAACTCTTTTTCTGTCTCATATATGAAAAGTAAATTTATTTCAGTATTAATAAACTAACTCATAATTTGTAGAGACATTTCATGTATATGGACATTGTAAATATTTTTATTGAATATTTTCTGTGCTCCTTTCCAAATATATTGTTTTTACTTCAAAACTTATTGAATGTAAAACGCGCCAGAATTGTAATTATTAAATATTCAAAATATACAGGAGATATTTTCATAAGAAAAAAATTACAAATCCGTTACTCAAATTATAATACCCAAGTAACTATGCTACAACCTCTTGGTTGATGTCATCATCTTACCTTACATAATCTTACCGTGAGGTCATATAATATGAATAGTTTAATTTATAAAACCAAAGTCTACTCGAATCTGGAAAGTTGCATAAAGTAAAGTGAAGTATCATCCTGTACATGCCCCACAGCTGGGCAAAGGCCTCCTTTGTATAGAGGGTATCAGGGCGTAGACCACCACGCGGTCCCACTGCGGATTGGCGGACTTCACATGTCTTCGAAATATTTTTTTTCGTATTATCACGGAAATATGCAGTTTTCCTCACGAAAGATGCATAATGACTAATTACTACATTTAAATGCCAAATCAAATATTAGTATGGTTCGTTCTGTAATAAATTACCAACTGGTAAAGTAAGTAAAGTAAAGTATCAGCCTATACATGTCCCACCTCTCTACAGAGGGTATATATACCAAATACCTTGTGGCATATTTCCTTTAAAAATAGTTGCCCTATTCATTGCAAAACTGTTATCGTTGCTAATAAAATAAATTAATCAATTAACTCGTAGTTAAAATGCCGGTCAGAAATCCATTTTGCTATTCTTACTTTTTTATTTAATTTTACTTAGGTCCTATGGTTTTGAAAATGTCTTAAAGCCATAAGCTTTTAGTCATCCCTATTTCCGATCTCGATGACTTAGACGTAAGCTTAAAACTTACTTATTATTAAAAACTAAAAAGAAAAAAGTAGCCAAGTTAAATCCAAAGCGCAAAATAACAATATTTTTTTCCGTGATCAGCTTCGCAAGAAACATTTCTTTAAATTTTCCATTTTAAACCAAGGAGCGGCCTTAGGCTTACTATTTTGGTTACCATCGGATTTTTTCGTATACAAGAATAAAATGTTGGCAGAATAAAAGAATCACATTCAGTTTTTATTTAATTAAAACTCAGGTTTCTGACAGTATCTGTTACAATCAAAGTCTTTGTTGCCCGAGGGAAATAAAACCGTTTCAACTTTGGCTACATTACACGTACAAAGATGAAAAATTCATGTGTTTAAAATGTAATACAGTGTAGTTGTGCATGTTCGGGTTGGTTTTCATGAAATAAATTTATGAATTACAAAATGTATTGCATATTTAATAGTGATTGGGAATAAATATGGCATTTTGAAAAAGTAACGAAACGTAAATAAAAAGTTGAAGTTTTAACGGCGGTAGGGCCACGCAGCAGCCTCGGCTGTTGCAGAAATGGGCATGCCCGTCCGGATAATTACCACGACCTTACAGAAGACCAGCGTATAGTGGAAGTATGACAAATACTTTCGCGTTTCGTATGGTGAGTGAGGTGGCCGGAGCCCAATTTTCAAAAGGTTGTCAACGCACCTGTAACTCTCGGGAGTAGCAGATGTCCATAGGCGGCGGTATTCACTTAACATCTGGTGAACCGCCAGCTCGTTTGCCAATGTCTCACATTAAAAAAAATCTATAATAATAATTATCCTTAAAACTCATATATTTGAGTATCCCTAATGTGATTTTTGTTTATAGTTTAGAATTAGTAAAATTCATCACTTCATGACCAGTTAAGCCTGTAACCGTACACTATTATTGCATATAAGTATATTATAATTGATGTATGTACACAATAGGGTAACTACCATTTGTAACCAATTTCCAGTTACAGGTCGGCTGAAAGAATTTTTTTAAGAAATAATCATAATATACCCATAAAAACCTTATCTCTCCCCTCACCCTCTTAAAATCCTTAAAGCCTGGAACCATAACAGTTTTCATATTGATGAGATAGGTAGAGACGATTGTAATTTAGAAATACAAAAAGTTTTTTTTTATAAAAAATTTAACTGAGCTCAAGCTTTATTCATGACTATTAGCGTCTGGACATTAGTCTTACCTTCGTTCCGCTACTGGCTTGCTTCCGTTCCTGCGTAAATAATATCTGATGTGACACAATTCGACTGCTGATTTTCTTATGGCAAGGAAGCAAAAATATGTACCTGGCTATCTGTACCAATAAATATTATACCTTGGAAATTTCCCAACAAAAACCGCTGTGTATTCTTTAGGTACAGAGTACAGAAAGCTTTGTTCATAACTTTTCAAAGTGATTTATAAGGGGCTCATATTTTATTTCATATTTCATTTTACTCATAGTATCACAAAGCAGAACGACGGTGTTCAAATTAATGCAGATGTATACAGAGCAGCAAGTTTTACAATTATTTTCTCATCTAAAGAATCGGATATAGGCTAATTTACAGTGACAGCTTACATAAAATTGCGTACCCGGCGTAGCAGTTAAAGTTCGACGTTTATAAATTAAAAGTTTTATTTTGAAAGGGCATGTTATCCTCAAATGCATATTCTACGTACACAACAGAAGCGATAATTTTTCGAAATTTAAACCAAACGTCGATCAAACGGATTTTATTGCGTATAATTAATAAACTACAGGGGATTCCCAATATTTGCAATTATTTAACATTTCAGCCTTTAGCTAGTTTATTCATCACTAAACATTTGTATTACAATCATTGATATTACAAATATGTTTTAAGACCATCAATCAAACTTTTGAATAATATTTGCATTTTAAAGTTTTGAGCAATTTCATGGAATTTGTGTTAAATCTTAATTATGTTGGTAAGCACAAAACTCAAGAACGGCTGGATCAATTCGGCTAATTTATTAATAGGTAAATTTTTTGGATGTTGATGAAAGTCCACGGAAGGTTTTAATACTATAAAAAATGGAAAAAAGAACGAAGTCTGCCTGGACAGATAGTTACATATAGAATATAAATGTTTCAGGAAACAATCAATCTACTACTCAATCATAAGAATATTGTTTACAATAAGGTTATGGTCTAAAAAGGATTTGTTGGCTTAGATGAAGCAAAGAGACTAAAAATTTGTACAGACATGGTAGCACTGTACGAGTATTTTCTTTCGGCTCCAATTTCTGTAATAGTGTCACGTTCGTTGTTTGTGTCGCCTCTAAAGAGTTTTCCCGCTTGGGACTAACAATTAAATGAGCTTAGGTGAACCAAATAGACCGATTGTAAAACAGGATTTGTTTGTTCTATTTATGTGTAACTCGGCTACGATTAGATTTCTTAGTTAATGTGATGAAATTTCTAGCTTAATTTAAAGTTCATCGTGTTCTCCTTATTAAAAAAAAATATTCAAGCGATTCCAAATAAAGACATGACAATAGCGTGCAAATGTGTAAAGAGTTGCCTAAAGTGAACATTTATGATTATGTCACATAAAGCTTGACTTTAATAAAAAAAAACTAAGGGCTCAGTGTTTACCAAACAAAGGCAAAATAATGGATTTATTTTACATTTCTACTTAAAAAAACAAAATCACCGTTGAATCAAGTGGTGTTAAGTCACTTGATCTCTATCGCCAATCGATACTCGCCACCCCGTAAAGTGATAAAAAGCCTTTGAACTTCTTAATTTGAATTTTGGAATTAATACAATATTTGCCATGCAGTATGAAAGGTAGCGACCAGTTCTGAACCCAAAAATCAAAAAAAATAATAAAACTATTTATTGATTGAAATTAGAGACATACATTTCATCTATCGATAGTATTTTTTTAAATCTGCCACCGCTTCGTAATTAAGTTCCTCTAACGGAGAAAATACAGGCGAAAGAAACTCCGTATGTATTCTCGTTTTTGTCTTTTCTTCTTTCCTCAAAACATCAAAATATTGACTTTTTCGAAATGTGGATGCTCCCAATAAATCTCCCGTGGATTTTCGTTGCATTAGATCTGACAATTATCTTTATTTACAAAGCCACTAATCAAAATGAGATTATCGCTGGAGATGTTTTTGTTTCTGAAATTCCGAAATGTACAGCAAGCCCATTAAAAAGGCCATCTCAATCCAACATGCCAAGTATGCATAAACCGCAAAGTTAATAAAATTAACAAGCAGATCCGATCTTTCTATCTCTTGAGCACATGCGGACTACTGTTGCGAATTCAAAAAATATTCTCTAATCAAAAATCAATCAAATGTCAAAAATATCTTTTACGGTGGTAGTGCCACGCAGCAGCCTCGGCTGTTGCACGAATGGGCAGGCCCGTCCGGGTAAGTACCACGACCTCACAGAAGACCAGCGTAAAGTGGAAGTATGATAAATACTTTCGCGTTTCGTCTGGTGAGTGAAGTAGCCGGAGCACAATTTTTCAAAAGGTTTTCAACGCATCTGTAACCCTCGGGTGTGGCAGATGTTCATGGGCGGCGACATTCACTTAACATCAGGTGAACCGTCTGCTCGTTTGATAACTTTTCGCATAAAAAAAAAAATATCTTTATTCAGATAGACGCTTACGCGTTCATCATCAAATCAAATTTTACATAAAAAATTATAGATATAGGTTCGAAAGGTGCCACATTAACACACTAATTAACACTAAAAACCTTGCGTTTCCTTATCGTACAGGCATCACTTTATAAAACAGCGACTCAGTGGTCTCTTAACGCATAGCACGGCAAATTACATCATGACCCCAAAGAACGCCAGAATTGGATGCAGCAAACGAAATGATAGGCGAAGCATCCATGATGAAATGTCAAGTATAAATAAAAAGTAACAGCCTATACATGTCCCACTGCTGGGCAAAGGTCTCCTCTATACCGAGGGTATCATATCGAGGGCATAGTCCACCACGAATTTATAAATAAGTGATTACAGCCATTGCAATCTATACTTGATGACTGCTATGAAATCTGAATATTATTCAAGTCCCGTTCTAACCAATAATATCCTCAATACAAGCTAACACGTGTGATTGATTAGAACTATAAATTTTGATTTAAATAGTTTAAGGATTTATTTGCTATCAAGTGTGAATAATTTCACGTAATATAAATCTTAAACGTTTAAAAATATGGTTCTTAATTTTTAATGTTAATAGATTGAGTATATTTTCTTATACCTAAGTGATTTTCGCGTCCAACATTTATAAGATGAAATTATATTATAAAGTACGTTCTAAAATTATAAAATTACAGTGTTATAATGTAAACTGGGTATATTTAAAGTACGCTTACTGAAAACATTTTGCACTGAATTTTACCGCAAATTGAACTTAAGCTGTGCACTCCGCCGTAATAAACCTGATTAATTATTCCATCTGAAAACAGTCTTAAAGATATTATAACAAAAGGAGCTTAACTTTTATAAAACCATTATAAAATGTGTACACACATCTCTTAATAATATATTTTACCTCTATAAAGACTACATTTTTGCTACTATGGGCTAAACAGTATTGTTAATGTACACTAATTGCCATGATATTTCTATTATTACCACCACAGTTTATTGTCTCAAATGTATTAAATATTATGTTGACGTTACATTGGCTGAGCACGTTGCACATAAATGGCATATGGGAAATTTAAGACAGTAAGGTAGTGTATAGATATATATGTTAACATCAAATACAAAGTGCGTCAATACAGCAAGTATCAGGCAAATTTAACCTTAGAGATTCGTAATGTTCTGTTGATGATTTATCGTCTATATTTTTATGCTATGTTTTTGAAATTGTTAATTTTATGTGCTGACTTATTACGTGATTAGCGGTGAAGAAAAACATCGTTATGATACCTGCATATTTTCTAAAACTGCATTTCTAAGTCCGCCAATCCGCAGTGGGTCGCGTGGTAGTCTATGCCTTAATACCCTCTATACAGAGGAGGCCTTTGCCCACCAGTGGGACATATATAGGCTGTTACTTTACTTTTATTATGCTACGATTGAAAAGTAAAAAAAATGTACTACATAGAAATCCAATACGTCGTCTAAACTTAAAGAACCACTAAGCTTCACGAAGTGAGTAGAAGAGGAAAACAAGTTTGTTACTACTTGTTCAAGTATTGTCAACAACTTGTCTACATTCCATAATTGGGATACGTGAAAATTTTTCTAGACTATCTGTACGATAAGCGATGATTCTGTAATAATTATGTCTCATAAATATAAAATCATCACGAATGAGTCTGTAATTTACAGGTTATTTAATAATCTAACCAGTTATCGATTTTAAATTTTATATGGGTAAAATCGAAAATTTATTGTTTTCGGTTTTTAAACACTCCGTATTCAGTAAACTCTGCTCATTTGGATTCCGAGAGTCAATGTTACCCGTGGGAAATAAAACCTTTACCTACTCGCGCTGTACTCGAAGTAGATAAAGAGTTATCAAATATTTTAGTGTGTAACTATTTAACACTACATATACACAACTACAATTGCTACATGTCAAAAAAGCTGCATTTATAAATTTATAAGTATAGTGTTTTCTTCACGAAATGTGAAGAAAACATTCTTTGTAAGTGTTTATATCACATTTGTGTTAAGATATTGCCACAAATGCTATAATAAATTTCAACTAATTTTAATTTAATTAATATTTTAATACCTAGTGTTTCCAATTCAAAGTAAAATTGTAAATAGGATAAAATTAATTTTTTAACTACTCAATACTCGATATCAAGAGAAGGTACGGAGAAGATTTGTGAAAACATAATATTAGCGTACTCGTTAAATATCTGTGCTATCGAGGCTATTTAGAGATAGTCATTAGAATATCCTCTTTATTAGATTCATTAGAGATATTCATTAGAATATCTCAAATGAATATCTCTAGTGAGCCATGATAGCACAGTTTCCGGACGCTTCGCTTTAATTTTTTTTATTCTTTTTTTTTATATACTTTTATTATTTTATTTTTTATACTTTAATTAAATTATTCCTGTTGGACTCATTTCTAACACATTCCATCATCAGGTGATGAAGGTCTTCAATGGCTCCACATTTCTTGTAATTAGGTGAATCAGTTTTTTTCCTAAAGAAGGCAAATTTGTCACATGGAATGTTTCCAGGTCTGAGTCTAAGAGCTGTACATACTAGCTTTATACACAAATTAGTACTTATAAACCACAGCACACGAAACGGACGGCACTGAATTGTTTTATACCATGTACACTTATCGAAAGACCGCTTATCAAACTATTCTTTCGCTTTTATTTAATTCAATATACTATAGCAACTTCAGTTCAAATTCCGGTGCCGGAACCAATAAAATTGCTAATTTTAAGTGCCAACTTATCACGTGCTTAGCGATGAAGAAAACGTCGTGAGGAAACTTGCATAGTTTCGAAATAATAACAATGAATATATATAAAGTCCGCCCATCCTCAGTAGAGTTGCGCTGCTTTATTTTACAGAATATTTTTTTTTTGTTTTTTTTTTTAAAAACATTGTCCTCACTTTAGTACAATATTATCCTGTGTTGTAAGGACATTTTACAAACATAAATTGCACGATGACAAACATCCAGATACGAAACAACTATGTGGGTCGCACAAATAGTTGTCGCGTGTGGGAATCGAACCCACGACCCCCGACGCTGAAGCCAATACCTTGGCAACTGCGCCACGGAGTCTTCAATAACTCAACATTTATATTTATAGCAGATTTTGTTATTTATATACAACACTTGGCTACTAGACTATTATAAAGAACGTTATACTAGTACAAAGATAGTTTAGGATAAAATACTTTATTTATTCTTGAGTTTTAATTTTAGTTAAAGTTTGATACTCGTATTGAAAGAAAATGTTAAAAAGATTTTTGCTAGTTTCCCCTTAATTTTAAGTGCATTTATGAGGCGTTAGTTATCGTTAAATTAATTAATCTACTTCGGTTGTCGCAAATACAGAACAATTCGGCATTGGAATAATTGTAACAAATGGGGATCAGATTATGGCATATATGTGGCATATTTTTACTCAATAACTTCATCGACTTTTGCTCTGCACTTGCAAGTCCCCTGGGTTCTGCTAATTTTATACTTAAATTCTTTTTTGTATATACTTAAATAATTCAAAGAAAAAAATATATGACCGCAGAGTTTCTTGCTGGTTCTACACTGGCAGGTCTAATTTAGTGAACAGGTGGTAGTTTTTGACGTTCAATAAGAGCTTAAAATAAGCCTATGACGAATAAAGAAATTTTGACTTTGATGGTTATATAAAATAAAGAAATGTTGACTTTGACTTTGATGTCTAAACATGTTTTATCTTAAGTCCCGAAAGCGTTTGTAAAGAAGTGAAGTCTAATGCCGATTTCGTTTCACTATCAATGTGTCGCAATAATAAACATTCGATTTGGCGCGTAACCGTAAATTTTTATTGTCCACGATGAACACGGCCATCGCGTTCAATTCAAGCCGCAAACATTTACGTTTGATTCCACTGCATCGAGCCTCGTTCCGGATGTGTTGTTGCTGTGAGTAGAAAATCGTTCAGTAAAATAGTGCCGAGTTTTATTCGCCATTTTGCTAAACAAATCATTTTGGACACTTGTGCTTGGCTGCATCGGAACAAGTCCAAGGACGATTTCGTGGAACTTCTTTTTTGCCTTAATCTACGCAATGTTTTATTCACGTAATAGTTTCGACTAGTACATACACCGGTTTAACGTGAGTTTAGGTTAGTTAGAGTCTAGTATGTTTAATAATAGTATGTAATTGTACTTTAGTAAATGTCCAACTATTATGAAACATTAAAACGTGTGTAAATAATAAACTTTACACGACAAAAGGGATAAATATCTAATTGCACTGAATGAAATTGCTATCGTTTTTAGCTCAAACAGAGCGCTGTTAACGTTTTAATGCGCTTCGAGAGTGCATTGGTTATAATAACATGCAAATAGATTGTTGTATTTAAAAGCACCCGTTACCACCAATTTCATATGTGTGCAAAATCGAAAAAATATTTTTTGACATTCTGTAATACTGCGAAAGATAATAAACAATGAACTTGGTTTCAACAAATATCTCTAGCTATCCAAGAGACCAATGAATTAAAAAGATCATTAAAACCTATTTATCAAATCCCAAAAAATACCACCCAGTTGAGACTACAGACAATATGAGTCGTTTATTATAAAGTTATATCTAGTTAATAGCTCGATTTCCATACCCACTTCCCGAATGGCCTTGGTAGAGATATATGTCATTCCGCTTCGTGCTCTCGTACGGAACGGACGTCTCTCTAAGACGGAGGGCACGTGCCACCCGAATTAGACACCAGTCGCAACCTCGGTTGCAATTTCAATCTTGTGCAAATAGTGCAGTAGTTTAGTGTTAGTATTGTGCTCGTAGGCATGTTCCTGTTTGTAAGTAGAATCCTACACACACTTCTCGCCTCAGAGGCGGCATTGTTTCATTTATTAACTGTGTGCTTGTTGCAATAGGCGACAGCTAGGTACCCATCCTAGCGCACCTAAAGCGCAGGCAAATTTGTTGTTATTTCTAGGCACACTCCTCCCTGCCGCAAGGTGGGGAGGCTTATTTAGCTCACACACGCCGGCGGGGCTACAAGCCCCAAAGGCACTTACGTCGCGATGGGCTCCCTTTTCGAGGAGTTCGTACGCAAAGAATGCCCCGCTATGTGGGAACGTTTTCTCGCTTATGAAGCCGAGCATAGGCAATTAGCTGAACTCGCGTCGCCGCCATTGCCCGCACCGTCTGCGCCCGTTACCCACCCCCCGTCGCCCTCCGCGACCTTAGAAGCTCCCGTCGCGTCGGCATCCGCTAACGCGAACTCGCCCGTAGCGCCTTCCGCGCAACCAAACCCGACCTCTTTTCGCTCCGTCGTACCCGACTCACAATCGGACGGCGGATCGGACATGGAGGTCGAAATGACCCCCGCTGAAAACGCGAACGCCGACGGCTTCACCGTCGTTAAATCGTGTAAAAAGGGCAAAAAACGCCCCGCTGCCGACAGCGACCCCGAATGCGAGGCCGCCTCAACGATCCGCCCCACCGCGACGCCCGCTAAAAAGGCGGCCGCGGCGGAGAGGCTAACCCGTACTGAAGTACTTACCCGTAACATCTTTATAATGGCCCTCGTCAATGCAGAAAGTTGGGTCAAATATCCCTTTATGGCCAACCGCTCCCCTGGGAGAAAAAGGTCAAATACTTAGGAGTCACTTTCGACTCGCGTATGTCATTTACTACGCACATTAATAACGTTCGCAATAGAGCCGCGTTCGTCTCCGGCCGGCTACACAATTTAACTAACGCTAAAAGTAAAATGAAAATGCCCTTAAGGCACAAATTATTATTATATAAGACCTGCGTACGACCTATTATGTCTTACGCATGCATGACCTTCGCCCACACGCACCCTACTCGCTTGTACAAGTTGCAAATAGTACAAAATAAGTTCATCCGCCGCGCAACCGGTGCGCAGTGGCATCAACGCAACGTCGACCTGCACAGCGATTGCAGACTCCCGACGATTCGCGAATATTTTAAAGACCTGACCAAACGGTTCTTCGATAGAGCCGAACATCATCCCAACCCTCTGGTGGTAAGCGCAGCAAATTACCAACCCGACCAAAACGCGAACGTCAACAAGCGTCGCCCGCGAAACGTCCTAATCGACCCGTCGTCGAGGAAGGGGACTTAGACACGCCGGACCCACTGCCGGGGGTCCCGCCGGACAACACTACACCCACAGTTAGTGCAACAACAAACACACTAGTTCGCCCTCGCCTCCGAGCACGGCGAGACCAACACAACGCGTACACAAGGTACACCTGCGTTCCGGGGCGGTTCTCACCGCCCCCAGCCACCGATTAGCTAATTGCACAGTCGACGGCCATCGGGGTTTCGGTCCGAACCACGACCTCGATGGCCCTTAGATGACGTACCATAGTTAAACGCACGCATGAGCACATGCGTGGCCCTACCCACAGCGGAGGGCCCAAACCCGTGGGTTCTGGCTAGCCCACCGATTCTGCGTCAGATGAAGCTTTAATAGTCTCGGGACTGAAAGCAAAAACATCAGTTAATACAAGATACAAGCTATATGTATATCCAACAGTGAACTTATGTGGTTTGATAATGATGATGATCATGACCTGTCGAAGAAATAGAACTGAAAGTAGAAGGATCGTCAGCTTACTATATGATCGTTTATTAACCCACAAAATACTTTTTGTTAGCTTAAGACGACACAAGCTTTCCCCAATTGACTCCAGGTGAATAACTCCAATACTAACCCATATCCATCATTTCCCCGAACGACGACTCACCTTAGTTCAATAATAATTAATAGCATTTACTATTAAAAAGTAAAGTATACTGTATTTTCGTGTTATCCTTTAGATGAATCGTAAAAAATAAATTTTCCTACCATAGTATAAAAAAAAAGAAAAGAGTTTATCAAAATTGTGTTTTTTTTCCTACTATGGCTCTACTGATCCGTCAGTCATTTTGCCAATAACTTAGTACTTGGAGATCGACTAGGCTGAGGACATTAAAATAATAAAGTACTGTATTAAACCACTTTAAGTTGCGTACCTGTAAAGAGAGGAACAAGACACAGCATTAGTAACACACGATCATTAGTAATGAGACATCAACAATACACAAACAAAAAGAGAAAAAAAAAAGAACACGAACAAAAAAGGCGAAAAACAAAAATCTTATAATCCAGTTTAAAACCGTATGTTGTTAATTTCTATAAACTTCAAAATTGTATTTGTCTTTAATAAATACTGCCAGTAATAAATACTATATCGTTACTGCTACTGGTTCAAAATAATTGCCGTTGCGATGATAAAAGCCTGAAAATAAATTGGAAAATAGATCTACGGATACCTGGCACTAATGCTGAATTATGAAGGAGATTAAAGTCAAGCTGAGCGTGTCATTAGATTACCAGTAACAAGCCCGACGTTGTCACGGTTTAAGCTATTTTAGGATGTTTAAATGAAATGTTAATTAGCACTTTAAAATTTAGATATAATTTCGGTTTTAATTGAACATATATAAGCTGTAAAGAAACAGGTGATAAAGTTTTATCAATTTTTAAAATGAAAATATAAAAAAATGTGATAATATATTTTTCGATTTAAATTACATTGTCACTTTTGCGACTACGTTTTTCTGCACAATATTCGGCGACGTTTGCCGACTTGATGGGAAAAGCTGTCGCAATGGAATCTCAGTGTCTCAGGTGGTGTTAGTAAATTAAGTGCAATATAATAATAAAGCCATAATTCTTAGTAAAAAGTTGAATACTAGTAGAAAGCGTAATTATGTACATATGCGATATGTTTTTTTTTTATAATTGACCCTTGATTTACAACGAAGATGTCGCTCACTAATGTTAAGTATGAACTGCGCCGGCATCACAAACTGTTTACTTAACGCTAACAAGCACTCTTACACTAACTTAAGAACTTACGTGTGACAAAGGAATGGTAATTAGCAAGCATACGACGTTATAACGTTATGAATATTCCTAATTGGTCACTCGCCATAAACCATAACATGTCTTATTAAGTTTCACAAAGGGAAGGGTGTGGATTTTTAACTCTCAACTTAACGTTCTTAATATTTCAGAGCTGACTTCAACATTATTAAAATTTGATTCCGATGTATCGAAACCTTTCTTATATGGCTAGTTCTTCACATTGTCTTTAAAAATTCTGACTATCCCTACAATATGTACTACATGTACAAAAAAGTATACGTATTAAATATCAGTTAAAACTCTTTTTTATGGAAAAAAGGAGGCAAACGATCAGGAGTCTCACCTGAATTACCATCCACCAGTCATCAACATCCACCACCATACCACCGCCAGTCATGAACATCCGCAATACCAGAGGGAAATTGCGTTGCCGGACTTTTAGCAAAGAATATGCTCTCTTCTTGAAGGATCCTAGATCCGTAACGGTTCGAAAAGACCGCCGGAAAGGCGGCAGCTGATTCCACAGTGTTGCCTGGAAGCGAAAATCGCGCTGTTGTTGAACGACATCTAAACCCTACTTAACTAAACCCTACCCTATGGATATGTTATATAAAGATCTTAGCCTTAGATGTTATAATTTTGTAAATATTGTTAACACTGTTAACACATGTTAAGAGGATACTAAAGTATTTAAAATAAATGTTTTAGTATCCTCTAAATTGTTTATAAGTGCTTTAAGCGAGCCTAAATTAAATAAAAACATTTTGTCTTCGGATGCTACAAATTGTATCCAGCGCGAACGAAAACGTTAAAAATTTTAAATTTCTTAAAGTAATGCTAGAGAAGCATTCTACTTCTCTTGCATTGTTTGAATAAGATTCTGAATTTCTCACGCGTGTAAACTGATTATATGAAAATTTAATCACTCTATACTTTTCGGGCCTAAACGATACCCATTGAAATTGCTTATTAGAAGCATTTATATAAAAATGCATAAAACTGAACGCATCTTCGTTTAATAGACTCTTCACGGCAATAAACATAAACAAACGTCCCCAATGACTAAAAACTTTCGTTTACAAAATAGAGTAATAATTTCAAGCGTACAAGGTCCACACTCAAAGGCTTTAACTCTGGCTCCATGGGAGTGGCTAGAACTGGAAAGCTGAACTAATGACACTCTAACAACAATGGCAAATTTTCTGTATGTTCACGTATGCTGCAAAGCTCTGCTAGGACAACTTGTTAGAGTTTCTGGAAATTACGGACAAGTAACAGCGAACTGTAAGGAATTTCACACGACACGCTGGTGTCTGATAACAATAAACCTGTCTCTATACTAATACCTCAAATAACCAAATGTAATGTTATACTAAAAACATAAGGAAATATTTTAATTACACAACTTCCCAAACGCAATATGAAACATTCGCAAAATATGGAATAAAAAACATTTAAAACTATAATGTTTTAAAATTTACTTCTATACATAAGCAAAATCAGACGTGAATGTAAGAACACATAAGAAAAACTAAGTTTTCCGTATAAAAAACATAAAAAACTATAAGAACTTTAGCATCTACGTAGTAATAAAATTCATAAATCTAGAACCTATAATAAAATAGCTCACACTTATAAAATGCCAAGCTTTAATTAAAAAATTACTGTTGAGTGTTTGTTTAATATAATTGTGTTTCAAATAATAAAGAATGACTCCGAGAATAGTTTGAAGTGATCATGACACGAACCATGGCTGTCTGTTTTGGGGCCGCCCGATTACCGACCGAGCTATTATAATATTTTTTTGCGGCGAAATTTACCGTCATATTCGAATGATATTTTTCATTCCCTGAAAACGGGGATAAAAGGGCATTTTCTAAAAATGAAACCTAGCTAGATCGATTTTTCGCCCCCGAGTCTACGCACATACTAAATATATATATATATATATATATATATATATATATATATATATATATATTTAGTATGTGCGTATATATATACATATATATATATATATATATATTTTATAGCTCGAAATTAATTGAAAGAATTGCTCGTTTAAAGTATAAGATACATTATAACTCAATATTTGTACAGGTGATTTGTGTTTGGGAGCATGATGTAATAAATTGTTTCTAAAGAATAAAATAAAATCCTAATACATGTTCTGATGTTCCTAAAGTTTTGCGAATACACATTTTATTTATTTATTATTAATTATTTAGTAGGTATATATATATTTAGTTATGAAGCAAGGCTCTCGCTGCTGAATTTATTTCAATATACCTCACCTTCAACTCCCTAGTTCACGTATCCTAAATGATATTAAGAATTTAAAATTAAAATTTAGTGACTGGGCCACAGTGGGTATATATAAAATTAGGGATTCATTGTATGAATTCTATAGTATGAGGCAGTGGAATCACGATCCTAACTTCCATAAACGGGTACAAACGTTTTCAAAAATATTTAAAAAAGTCTGTATTCAGGCAAAATCTATTTATATAAGAAATAGCATAATAAATTCAAACAATAGAACTAAAGCCACATGGAACATCATTACCCGTATATCTGGAAGAACCAAGATATTCAGGGAACCTATAAAACTAGTTATAGGTAATACTCCCATAATATCAGATAACGAAATTGCGAGTAGTTTCGAAAGCTATTTTTCAGACATTGCGGTTAATGTCACACGTACATTAAAATCATCTCCCGCAGACGCAATTAATGTTTTAAGAAATAATATTACCTCTTGCCTACACACATTTAAATTTAATCACGTAGATACTTATGATATTATAAAAGTTTTGAATTCTATTAATCTTAAAAATACAGAGGATTTATGGGGTATGTCCATAAAATTAATGAGCACAATAATGCCATATATTGCACCACATTTGGCTTCTATTTTTAACAACTGCATAGATTCTGGAATATTTCCAGATCTTATGAAATTTAGTAAGATAATACCTGTCTACAAAAGTGGTGATAAAAATGATCCAGGCAACTATAGACCTATTTCCATATTGCCATCTCTTAGTAAAGTTTTTGAAAAGCTAATATTAAATCAACTTTCAACATCAATCAACAAACAACAATCAACATCGCTTATTTTTAAAGTTGACCGAAACGTATTAAATTATAACGACGTGAATAGTGCACTTTCACATATCCTCCACTAGTTCACTATTAATAATATGGTATTAAATGCCAAAAAAACCAGATGTATTCTTTTCACCCTTCCCAGTATAAGAAGGAAAAGTTTTAGTTTAATATTAAATAACGTACCCATTAATCCAGTTGAGTTTGCTGTATTTCTGGGAATTACAGTAGATTCAAAGTTCCAGTGGAGTCCCCATATATCATCTCTTGCGAATAGGCTGAGCTCCGCGGTTTTTGCGATTAGAAGGGTTAGGCAGCTAACAAACATCGACGCTGCCAGACTTGTTTACTTTAGTTATTTTCACAGCATCTTGTCGTACGGCATTTTGTTGTGGGGTAGTGCATCAGATATAAATTCTATATTTATTCTTCAAAAAAGAGCTGTCCGAGCAATCTACAATATCGGAGCCCGGAATTCACTCAGAGATCTTTTCAAAGAGGTTAATATACTCACTGTTGCTTCTCAATACATTTATTGTAATGTTTTGTATATACGTCATAACCTTAATTATTACCTAAAGAATAGTGACAGACATAAAATAAACACTAGAAATAAGGACAAACTTACTACGCCATTTTTTCGTCTACAAAAAGTAAATAAGTCTTTCATGGGGCAGGGTGTGCGCATGTATAATAAAATCCCACAGTCGATATTACGTCTGCCGCTTGACCAATTTAAATGTAAAATTAAAAATCAACTAATAATTAAAGCATACTATACCATTTCGGAATATCTCGACGACGCCAATGTGTGGAGTTGATACTGTTGATACTCACGTAGGCTAGAATAAGACTATTGTACCTGTTTATTATATTGTAAATTGATACTTTTGAAAAAGAGCAACTGTTGAGTTTCTTGCCGGTCTCTTCTCAACAGAAACTGCTTTCCGAACCGGTGTTACCTTACGAACCTATACACATAATCTTTGATGTAAAATTTGACGATTCATAAGAGCGCGCAAGCGTCTATTTGAATAAATATATTTTTGATTTTAATTTTGATATATATTCGTTTATCCAAAATGAATTCATGAATAAATAGCTTTATTACTGATTTATAAGTAAATAGTATATTAGGATTGAAAAAACCTGAGACTTATGTATATGTGAGAGAAGTGGCTTCTATGGAGGTTGAAATCAGAAAGGTAATATTTGTCTGTTAACTACTCTAACCAAACTATGTTATATAAAAAAAGTCTCCCTTTATTCCTTTTGCTTTATATGCCGCGCGTTCTCACCGGTTCTTTCCCTGTCCTTTAACGCAATATAGCTTGCCCGATTCCGAACTAGTTCTTGTGTATAATACGGAGAATTTGTTGGTTTTCCCTTACTTTGTTGCATGAAATTTATGTTTATTTTTAAAATATTCTGAACATGTTTCGCTCTATTCCTCGTTGTGTTAATTTTATTTCTAGCTTTAACAGAATTAAGGGTCCAAATATTTTATTGTGCAAGTAAAAAAAACGTAATTACATTATAAACCATTATTAACTTATCTTAAGCCGATTCAATTCGCCGATTTTAAGATGATTCGTAATAATTTAAGAAATCATATTTTTCATCCGAAATAGGCCAATTATATAGGTATCCAATTATTATTTTATAACCTAAAAATTATAAATATTTTTTTATGTCTTATATTAAATTCTTTGTTAACAACCACACAGCCTCCACTTTCTCTTACAAAAAAAATGATTACTTATCATTTTCTCTTCCAAAGACACGTTTTGTCAATAAGGAACATCTCCCCTACAAGAATGTTTTCCTAAGTTCAATATGACAGCATGTTAAGTAAACGAGGGGATTGTCAGCATTCTGTGTCAGCAAGAAGTGCACAATTCAATATTCATTTCCAAGTTTACTTTTATGTTCAAATACTATTCAATCCTATACATGTAATCAATTTTAATATATGAAATATTAAAATTGACTTTTTCTACCAAACAACAAATAAGATGACTTATTTGGACTGTTATAAACTGTCCCTACAGAATAATTAATCGCGTTAGATACCGCTTGCACCAATTAAACTTCCATTTGCGATAAAGTCCTGTGCAAAAAGTTTACGCTAAGCTTACATAAAGTTTTAAATAGCTTATTTTACTATTTTACTTGAAACGCGGAAATGTGTTAATATTATTTATATGACTATTACATCTTTTGTTATATACGTGAATTCATTAAGTAATTAAAGACTCGAATTAAATATTTAAGGCGGAAAAATTGAGATAGATTAGGTACGTACTAAGATTGTATTACACTCTCGTCTACTGTTTTTTTGTGCTGTATAGAAATACCTAGTGAACAGTTTACCATTACAATGGGGTAATTTTTGTATACATTAATTAGTTTAATTTTCATTAGGTTTAAATTATACATACTCTAGTTACATTTCTTGCGCGTATCATTCCTTTTTTCTGTGTGATGTTGGTAAGCGATGAGGTGCTTCACCTGATGTAATCACCACCTTTTCCTTAGGCACCATCAACGCGCCTAGTAGGTGTCCCGGTTACCTTACTGACCAAAAGGAACGGAATGTTGTCCTGTATTGTTAATATTTCTATTTATTTTTGTACTCTTATACAGTATTAAGCGTGACACATGAAAGTATTTCAATATTAGAAACGTTTTCTATGTAACACGTATTTCATTTATAGAAACCTTTTAAAAAAGGCGTTTCAGCATTCATTAAATATGCATTGGACTCACTGCGGGGGGACTTTGCTGCTGGCACGTGTCGGTGATGAATCAATTTTGCTTGATTGATTGAACTTTACCCAACACTGCGTAGCGGACAAGATTGAAAGTACGGCTATTGTTTTTACATTAATTATTGTAATAAAGATACGTATTTATAAACAAAATCTCATATTACCAAAATATAATAACCGAATAAGAACATAATGGAAGCACCACAGACCCCGGGGTCCATGGTGCTTCCATTACCAGACACGGAGCAATGGTTTTATCAAACAAAGAAGCTAAACCTACCCTAATTAACGTTATGGCTTATTGTAATAGACACTGGGATATATGCATTCTTAGCCCACCAAAGTTTGGACGGCGCAACATATGAATCATCTTGTTATCCGGCCGTCTGCCTGACATCTATAGTCTACAACACCTTGTAACTGTGCTAGGGCCACGCAACAGTGTACACTGTTGCACGAATAGGCAGATCCGTCAGGGTAAGCACTAAGACCTCACAGAAGACCGGCATAAAATAGAAATGTTACACTTCTGCGTTTCGTCTGGTGAGTTAGGTAGCCGGGGCCCACTTTATTAGAAGGTGCCCACGCATTTGCAACCCTACGGGTGTTGCAAATATCCATGGGTGGAAGTTACCACTTAACATCAGGTGAACCGTCGATTCGTTTGCCCCTTTGTCACATAAAAAAACACCGGTGGTGGTATAAATGTCCCTGGTTTATCACTTAACATCAGGAGAACATACTGCTCGCTTGCTGCCTTTTCACATAAGAAAAAGGATGGTTAAGACTCGTGATCACAAAACTGGGTAAAAACTTCAAATCCATATCGTATAATATGTGCTAGAGATAATACATTCATAATTATAAGCA
This sequence comes from Iphiclides podalirius, assembly GCA_933534255.1. Classification (NCBI taxonomy): domain Eukaryota; kingdom Metazoa; phylum Arthropoda; class Insecta; order Lepidoptera; family Papilionidae; genus Iphiclides; species Iphiclides podalirius. The sequence goes on along the minus strand of OW152825.1, from coordinate 5,840,916 downwards.
TTATTAATTTTAATTATGTCTTTAACTTACAGAAAAGATCAGTAACCGGTCATAGATAGAGCTTAGTGAAACAAAGTGAAATATATAAAGAACACTATAAATTTTACTTTTATTAAGTAACACACAGACAAAAAATATATAACTTTTTAAGAGTAAACAAATTCGGACACATGTCTCCAGTCAGATAATAGCTACCGATCGAGCCGAGGACCGGCCTTCGAATCGGAATGCTAAACGGGTATTGAGCGACAGCCCAAGCCGAGGTCCCCTCTCGGGGGCTCTTGAGCCTAGTCACTCCATGGAGCGTCCACCAAAGCAGTAAACGCTTGGTGGTCTCCCAAACCAGTAATGATAATAATAGCGTGACGGCCCGAGCCCAGGCTCCCTCAGGAGCCCTCTAGCCACCACCACCTCAAGTCCGGCGGAAATGTGGGCCCCTGCCAAAAAAAAAAAGAGACGTCTATCGCTCGTAACGTAAAAACGTTTATTAATCTTCAACCAAAATTTTTTCATTTTTATGAATTAGGTATTTATTTTATTCAAAAGCTCATCATCATAATTTTTCAAAAATACGATGAAAAAAATAACCATCGAAAAAAAGAAGTTTTGTTTCTCCAAAAAAACATAAAGGAAAACTCCACTCTTAACAATTTGATCCTAATACGACGCAGTTTTTAAGCTGGCGTTATTATTATCCATTACAATTTATTTAATGAATGAATATCTTTTTAGCATGAACATCACACACACGTTTGTAATATAAATACTTCGAGTTCTTTTCTTTGAAAAGATATTTTTATTAAAACTCCGGCATCTACTGGACGTATATTCCCCATAGTTGTAGCTATGCAGATGCTGTGTGCTCTCTACGTAGTCGGTACTTTAAAAGTGCAATCAGAAATAACGAGCGTTTTTAAACTTACCCGCATTCTTTCTCTGCTGTAAGAATAGTACTCGCGTATTTTGTACAACACTATTTAGATCATAATAGCGGTAAAAAGAAACTAGCCATTGTAAAACTTATTATTTAAGTCTATAAGAAAAATGTAATCTTCGTTAAATTTTAAATTTTATATGAAGATTTATAAATACGATTTGTTAGCAATAAATAAATAAAAGTTTTATTTGAATACTTGACACGAATAAAAATTATAACATAGGTAAGTAACAAGGTAAGATTGAGATAGAGACTTTAAAATAATATGCCATTCAAATTCAGTTTAAATTCCTCGTTTCTTGTCCTTTATTTTTCCGAATAAAAATGTAAACTTAAAATTGGATTGAATATGGTTGGTCTTTTTCCGGCTAACAATCTTCTACCTTCGTAAGCTAGGTCATAATCTAATATTAATACAATTTACAATCTAATATCAATACAAAAGATTGCAATATCGATCGGACTTAATATATAGTGGGTAAGACCATGCTCGCAAAGAAATAACGTAACAACATAATGCCGCTGTTTTGCTGAATCTAGTGTCCTTCCTTGTTCAACTACACTTTTTGTTTTGAAGAAAATGAAACAGGAAAATTTCCCCGCGGAGCGTCGAGATTACCTTCATTTTAAGCGCTCCAATTTTGCGGGTACAATTTAGTTATATGGGGTTACCGCTGTATTTGATGTATTTTAAATAGATTTATTTATAGTAACATGGGACTAAGAGAACATTCGTGATATTTCTTAACTATACCGAGTTAAAAATATCAAGAATATTTCACATCAGTTGCAACTATTAACAAAAATAACACGAATGTTTTATTGAAATTTGATTGATACATAAATTCCACAAATAACTATTGAAAAAACATTATCGTCTATCTATTTTCTACACAAAAAAGGTTTAAAACAGTCTTGTCTCGAGCTACACCTCATTATAATACCGATTATAATAGTACAATAAACTACAAAGAAATTGTTTCACAAAACTACACCATACTGTGTCAATAATCTAAGTATTTATCAAAAAAAAGAACAATTTATTGATCACAGCCTATAATCATCCAATACACGTACATAAAAAGTTACTTACCGGTTTACTTTGGATTATACTTCATATGTAAAACAAAAAATACTCTACCTTTATAATTAACTTAATTGGTCTATACGTTCCGAGAACATTAAAAGACGATAATTTTTTTTACATCATTTCTAATTAGCTAGTCAGGCTAGTTAAATGTTAAATAATGAAAAAAGTAGGGGTAAGGTAATAAAAACGTCAAATTTTTGTTGAATACACACACACACTTTACTTGAGCACACAATAACAAAACATAGCAATTAATGCATAAAAATAATTTAAAAAAAGTCGTTGTTAAAAAATTCAGAACTATTTTCAACTTTTTCATGCACCTAACCAACATTTAAAACTTCAATCATCAGCCACGTTTTTGGAAGCACCGAAATCGTTCGATGGATTACTATTGGTCGTATTCAAATTATTACAATATTACAAAAGTAGAACTTGCAGGAAAATAAATGTTTTGCACATTTCGCAATACATGAGCCATATTTTGGATAATATACGAGTAGTATAGTAATTAGTTGTATGCAAATGTATATTTTATATGTATATATTAACTTTCCCACATTTATGCTAACTAGTGGTCGCTCATTGGTCGAAATAGTGCGTTATGTTTTTTTATTGATTTAATGAACATTTTATGCATAATTTAAAAAAAATATTAGCATTCTACACTATAGAGAAGGCTCTATATAAGCGATTAATGTGGGAAATTTCATACCCCTCCGACCGCACAATTTTCGTAAAAAGGGGTACAAAGATTTTTTTTGTTTTTCAAATGGTAATTTTTAATATTTAAGGTGCACACTAAAGCGTTATTAGCATTAGAAATTTAAATTGCTGAAGTATCAAAAGATAAGATCATAGAAACGAATAAACTGCTTGACTCCTCATCACTCTGGTAAGTTCGAAGATATAAAGTACTTAACGCTAACGTCAAAGCATGAAGAAAGTTTGTAAAAGCGATGCTTTCAGACGGGGAAGACTCTTTAAGTCAAAAACGGTCTGCTCCTAAAATGTTTAACCTCAAATACATGTGGTGTAATTCCTGACGGTTTTGCAGTTTAGTTTATTTAATGATCAGAATATCAAAATTACACGACATCTATTAGTTGATATAAATAATCATATACATATTTTATTTAACTTCAATTATGTTTTATGCAATTGATTTCCTAGTACTATTTTTGTGGATTTCTTTATTATTTCAAGTTTATGCATGTAACACACATATTCCTTAAACCTAAAATCTAAACGACTATCGTTATGCACTTTTTTCTGAACGCCCTTTGAAGATGTGACTACAACATATATTCACTGCGGTGGTCGACTCGTGTGAACTTTAAATATATCTGCGCCTTGGAAGATATCCGCTTGTTTTCAGATGTATAATGGTTTATCATATATCACAGCACTCGACTAACATATAGTACACACTACAACATATACTAGTTCAAGCATGTGTAAAAGAGACTAATATTACACATCGAATTTTTTGTGTTTAATGAACAAAAACTTTCGGCGCTGCGGTATTCGAACCTATGTCTTTTGTTTTCGCGCCACGAAGCTTTACCAACTGAACTAACGGGCCGATGACCTCATGTCGCGAAAATCTCCACATCTATCTACGTTCTTTCTATGCTTGACGCCATCAAGTGTGCATCCTATACAGCATACAACACCTTACAAAGAATATTAGTATAAGAACATTTGTAACGAGATGTCGCCATTGCTCCTCAATTTTTAGGACTAATTTTTATTTTTATTGCATATCGCGGTGAAACTTTAAATTATATTTATTTGTAGATAAATGAAAAATACTATCGGCACTGCGAGATTCGAACCTGCGTCTTCTGGTTTCACGCCCAGATACAACATACAAGAGTTTAAAATTCTGTGATGTACTATTTCCGATTATCGTTTGTATTTCCTTCTAAATATTTTGATTTTTATAACTTTTGAAGTAATCACTAGTTATACGCATATTACGCGTAATTCCCGTGGTCATACAAAATAACATCATACTTTAGATACTAGTGTGCAACTTACTACTAAATCTGCAGCATAACTTTGCCCGTTTAAAATCTGTAACGCGATTTGTTATAACTTGCATGCTTTAGGAGTTCAACTACCAAAGCTCCGCTTATTATTAATGGAAAATTTCAAATGGTATTTTAACAAGTTTTTTTAAGATCAACTAACACCATTATTTTATTCTGATTTCACTGAACTCGCCGGTACCGACAAATAGTTTATACTAGCTGCTGCCCGCGACTACGTCTGCGTAGAATAGGCTGAAAGCGTAACATTCAGACAGAAAGACAGATATACACAGAATATGTATATAAATTATAGCATATGTCTTATTCCGATGTATAAACTATACTATTGTAAAGTTTTATTAAAATCCATTCAGTAGTATTATCGTGAAAAAGTAACAAACATCCATCCATACATACAAACTTTCGCCTTTATTAGTAAGGATAACCGAAAAGCACTTTAACGCCAAAGTCATCTTCATACTTATATCGCTAGAAGGATATCCGTTGTAACAGCATTTACTAAACTTCGTTTTAATATGTTCACACAAGATAAAACTCTGCACCGCAATCAGTTCGTAAAGAAAATAAATTGAAAATTCGTCCCATTCCCATTTGAAAGGAGCACACTAAAGGATAAACCATTCACTGTGCTATAGACAGAGGTGTGAAAGTTTAGATATTTTAAAACACGTGACAATAAACATTCCCTATGATGAAATATTAGATGATATAAGAAAGTTATTAGATGAAATCTGAAACCAAGAAATAAAATCTTTGGCAGGAACGTAGTGCCAAGAAATTTCGTTATTAAAAAAAGATCTTTTGATTTCATTTTAACGATAATAACTTAAAAATCATTTGCTAATAACGTTATTGTAAAGAGGAACGGACGCTTTGTTCTTTCCGGCAAAAATTAGAGTCGTAATGTAACGAAAACGTGATATAAAAATTAAATGGCACGTGTAAGGGACTATGCTAAAAAAACGATTCAAAGTTATAAGCCGTTCGCTTATTACAACATTCCTAAATAGTTTTCATATAGTTCAAGCATTGACGTGTAAAAGAGCCTAATTAAATGAATACTAGTACGAGATGATCGAGCTAATTGAAGACTAATGTACACAGCTATTGCTTTCGGACTTCTGTGGCAAGGCCATGCAACAGTCTTCGTTGTTGCACGAACGGGCAGGTCCGCCCTGATAAGTTCCAAGGCCTTTTACAGGACAGTAAATAATTATATAAAGGCCCACTTCATTAAAAGGTAGCAACGCATCTGCAACCCTAAGGAAGTAGCAAATGTCAATGGGCGACGGTGATCACTTAGGTGAACTGTCTGCTCGCTTACCGCCTTCTCATATAAAAAATCATCCGCTCAATTACTTTATGGACTTTAAAGTCAGAATAAGCGACTATTTTACGTTGTAATAAAATAACATACCTATGGTAATAAAATATCCATTAAAACAAAAAGAACAACCAAACATATCGTTTAATAAGGCCAAAATGAATACATCTCTGAATATAAGTAAATTATTATATAAATATTTAAAGATTTCGTCTATAACAAGATTAATAAATAATTTCTCGACGACAGGTTACACTTAAAGTATCGATCGGCATACCTAGACCTGCGAAGTTAACCAAATGACAATCTATTAACTATGGCAAGTGTTTTAAGTAGACATACACTACGAAGCTATCCGTCTGAAACTTGTGTCGGTTCTGGAAATTTTGGACGAGCATAGGTGCTTTAGTAGTTTACCTGTTCATATGACACACGCTGGTCGAGTATATAGCTTCATTATCTGCTACGACTAACAATGGAGTTATGGCAAACAAATAGCATTCTTAAATACAAATAAAGTTATGTTATAAACTATTATGAAGCGACACTGCATAATAATGATGTGTTGGTTACTGTGTACCACCACACCTTAATGTCAATGTGGGATGAGCTTATGTGTTTCCGTTGGTCGGCGATTATAAATGTCAAGTAAACCGACCGATGTCAATGAATGCCTTTAATGCTCTGAGAATATTAAAATTATAATTACGAACTAAAAGTATAAACTGGGTCGCGATTGCGAGCGCTTGCAAGCGTTAATAATATAAATAAGCGTTGTGTGTGCAGTTTTATAATACAATACAAAATGTACGGCTTTGCCGGTGCATACTCGTACTGCCACTCGACAAAGAAGCAAATTAGAGGAGCAAATAAACAAATAATAGAATTTCAAAAGGCAAATTGATAAAATAAAAATGAAAAGTGAAAAAAATGTAAAATTATACATTAAAAACATCGAATGTTAATAAATGTGATACATTCACATTTATTACAATAATTAACAATTAAATTAAAGACTTATACACTAAAACAATAATTGTCTAAAGACACTCTTCTACGTTCAACTTTCGCGACGTACCATTGTCTAACGCCCAGTTTCAGAAACAATTGATCTTCCGACTTAATTGATCAGAATGATATCCTCAATGATCAGAATGATGAATTCAAACAGTTTATCAATGCTTTTGGCGACTTAAATTACATTTGAAAAGCCATTTGACAGCTGATTAGTTGAATTATACAATGATCAGTGTTTTAGAAACCGGGCGTAAGTTAGCATTGAACTGAACTCGCACTGATTGCTTTTCACCACACTTGTCCATTCTACATGTACACTACCATTCTACATGTAAGTCGCCCTGCTAGAGACGGAATAAGCTCGTGTCGAAATCTTCCTTCGTCTCACGATTCCCGCCGAGGCTCTCTGCTACGTGGATACTGCTTCTCATCTCCTCTTGATGCGTTTACATATTATGAATATTTTTAGAACTGCTGCACTAATAATTGTTGTAAATAACGTTATATTACGATATAATGGATATTTATTTAAATATAATTTATTTCTACTCATATTTATAAGAAATCACATAAAGAACTTTATACCTTCGCTGATAGCAAAACATAATGGTTAGCAGGCTATGTAGGCGGCCAACCTTAAGGTCGCGGTTTATAACACCATACTAGTAAACATATTCCGTTCACACTTATTAAAACAAAGTTGCCCCCAATGTTTGTACGCTTAGATATTTTAAACTACGCAACGGATTTTAACGCGTCTTTCAGCAATAGATAGTGATTCAAGCGGAAGGTTTATATGTAAAATTGCATTTTATAGTAGAAAAAAACCGAGAAATTCTATATCTACATTGCCCCCATGCGAAGCCGGGGCAGGTCGCTAGTTAATTATAAACGAAAACTTGCACCGGCACTTTGTATGGCTTGTGAAGTTTATTGTATAGTCTTGGGCCATATTAAGAATAAAAATGGATACACAACTTAAAACCTGAGGAAAATATAGCAATTTCCAGGACTATACTTTATACTAATTTTCATTGTGTCAGACACGGAAAACTCGAAGGCTCAATCCTCCTACCCTCATTTTTGATTAATGATTCTATTTGCTACAACAAATATGACCCATACAGACATTTGATTTTATTTTTAAAAGTTCATTGAAATGTAATATTCCATATATCCTCTATATATATATATATATATATATATATATATATATATATATATATATTAATATAAAATATATTTCTAACCTCCTGCCATTTTGAAGTCGGTCAAAATGTAATATATTAAAAATGTCACATCCCGTGCTCTTACAGTTCTACTCTTTCACAACAATAGAAGCTCAAGCAAAACAAACCGTTACCTTCATAACAGGCTTTCGCATCTAGTTCTCGCTGAAAGCTTTTCATTCAATAGAGATAACGTCATTATTTTTTGCCTTTCCAGTAGGTTTATTCGACTTGGAAAATGTATACAAAAATACCGGGCACACAATCTCGAAAAACAAAATTCAACCTATTACACTTCTTGAATAAAGTTTAAGACACCGACATAGACTCAACTTCTGAATTTGAAGAAGTTCAAATCAATCATGAGTCATCTTATATGAATAAAAGGGGTGCACATGATAGACTTATCAATAAAGCTTAAACTATCAGATGCAAAATCACATTGAAAAAAGTTATCTAGGAAAATAGGAAAAAGAAACGTATGTACATGGTACGGCTACCTCACGCTTCATAACTTTTAGTTAGTAGTTTTGTCGGTTCGGACTAGTTTCGAAAGCTAACACAGTACTCGCAACAGTACACAAGCGTAGAAAGTGCAACTGACATAGTTTGAATAGTATACGGGCTACAACTAACTCAGATTATTTACGCCTTAGGTTTCTAACTAAAGATTTTATATTTAACACGTTAACGTCTGACAAATGTACATTTGTAACATACAAGACAAAATGTAATTGACCACAAACATAGAACATTTGAATAAAAACTATTCCCAAACATCCAGGCTTTTATTAATGTGAGAAGGTAGCAAATGAGCTGTCGGTTCATCTGATGTTAAGTGATAGTCACTGCCTATGGACATTTGCAACACCAGTGGGGTTGCAAATGCTTAGCCACCTCTTAATAAAATGGGCCCCGGCTACTTCATTCACCTGACATAACGCAGAGGTATTTATTCGTATTGCTATGAATTATTTTCAGAGGGTTTTCCAGAACGATACGACTCAGAGAACTTCATGAAGAAGGCTTCTATCTACCTCATAAGCAGGAAATGCATTTGTAACTCCTCTGGTGCTGCGAATGTCCACGGTCGGTGGTGATCAAGCGACCTGATTCCTTGTTTGCCTCATTTTCCATAAAACCTTACCCTTTCGTAGTCCGTGTGCGTACAACGACCAAAATTAAGGCATCTCAATAGCCGCTTAAGACATAATCTCCGTATGACGACAGTAATGATCTCTGCATTGGTAGTAGAAAAATTGGTTGACGTGATTTATTTACTCGCGTTTCGCTACATATAAACTTTGACTCTTGTAAAAATTGTTCCAATTTGTACTTTTACTGAATCACTGTTTCGTTCTTGGTATGCACAATGTCAAATATTTAGGATTTCCTCGAATGAATCTGTGTAATTAAAATGGTTCCTAATACTTTTCTCCGGCAAGAGACACGTTTTGTCAATAAGGGATTTCTCCCCTTCAATATTATTTTCCTTAGCTCAATAAGACATGTTAAAGAGGGGACTGAAAATTTTCTACACTAAGAACCCGGAGCCGTTTCCCATATTTTCTTGTTTAAATAATGAAATTGTTTTGCCATTTCATTTCAATAAAATAAATTGTATAAACTATATGCATTATTTTTATTTTAAAAAATTAATGCAATGATCTCTTCTAAACGTTTAATTGATAAATGAATGTATCCCGCTTAAACGTAAATAAGCAACTCAATATTTTTGTATGTCATAAATTCGTTCTATGTAATTAAATATGGTAATTTTTATTTGTATTTATATTTTTTTTAAATTAAAGCCTAGAATACTAGGACCGCTAAACAATAATTGCCAACAGCTAATTAACCTACACCTAAAATTGGTGACATAAGTCTTTAACACAAGACGATGTGGTGAATACATAATCATATACCATAATGTGAATGGCGAAAATTACTAAATTATCGCTAGTAGCTCGCACACTGTGGATGTCTTATACAAAAAAGATATTCATGAGGCGGAACACGATTTATGACTTTTCCCTCAATATCTTTTCTTGTAATATATTTTTCTCTACTTTAATATATAGCATGTAAATACATAATTACGAAAATATATGTATATTTAAAAAGTTCAGAACAGTTCGAATTTTTATTTTGTACTTGAATTTATAACACGTAAAAATATATATTTAAGAAGTTCGTAATCATTTCATCCACGTGAAAAAATAACAATGACCAACAAATCGATACTCTCAATTGGTCTGTTTCATTTTGTATTAAACCGATCGAGCTAAGTTGCAAGGGAAATAAATATATTAGAATAAACCTTATTGCACACAAGGGAATACATAGAAGGAAAATACTCGAAACATAGTGTACATATTGGTGAAAATCCGTTAAATGTCCTACTATTCTCCTTATAAATAAAAATGTATGTTTGTATGATTGTCCTCTTAGCGTTCCAAAACCATTTAGCCAATATTCGTTAAACTTTTATGTATTTTTTTATGATTGATAATTTTATTGATGCTGGCGTTGGAATTTAAACTCAGGTTGCTTGAGTACATTAAATTAAAAGCAAGGGCCCCACACTCTGAGCTATCAAAATATAACAAAGCGAAAACGTTCGAATCGATGTTTAGACCAATGTACGGTTGGAATGCAAAAGCTCTTTTATTACCTTGGATTGTGCACTCGGAATATATAGTTCACAACAACAGGTGTGTTTAAATACTGCAATCCATTTACATGCTACTGCCAATGTACTAGTGCTGCTTTAATACTACAACATTTCCGAACCATTGTTATTTGGGTTAAAAATGAAAATTTATTTGATTCTTGGATTTGGATTCTTGGATTTGGATTCTTATTCTTCTTCCTTCCAAAGTGGAACATTCATTCATAACAATATTTTTAAAGTCGAATTTTTACTAACATATATCATATCCATCTAATTAACCCCCTTAGTTGCAAAAATCTTTTCCTCGTACGCACCTTCATAATACAAGGGTCCTTTAATTTGTAAATTTAAATACAAACACAGCAACACTGACATTTAGCTGTCCACAGATTGACTGTGAAATTCGAAGATAAAACAACTCAATTTTTTTTTCGTGTAAGTGTGGTTTACTGGCATCCCGAGACATGGACAGCTTCCGTGGAAGAAGGTCCACGGGTATGGCAACAAGATATTATATGCAAATCAATATATTATTTTTAATTATAACATTTATCACTTTCATATCCGAAGAAAAATCGCCAAAGCATACAGTCTAGTTTCTAAATCGAATAGCAGCAGTATACATTAAACAGGTGTAAATCCCTTTTTTTTAAAGTTACCGGTCATTTTCGAAGTCTAATATATCAACAATTCTTGTAAAGTAGATATTTTCCTAGATACGTATTACGTTTGGAAGTAAATAACACGCCCAAAATTTTCGTCAACTGACAAATAGACCAATATAATGTGAAGATTTGTAAATAAATAAATTCGCACGTACATACGTCTTCCGACGATTACGATTATAAAACAACAGTTTAAATCCTAGCAGCAAAAATTAAAATCAATCATAAAAAAAAACATTGTTAATTCCTTAGTTTACTTATAATCCAGAAATTACGATACCAAAACTTTAACTTAATTTAGATGAGTAAACAGTAGTGAAATATGGCAGCGGTCTTAATAAATTGCACACCCTACGTTCACACCACTAAATATTGCATTTATTTGGCTCATTACAAGGGTTTTCTTGAGTTAAAGCGATGCTCTCTAAATTACTGTTCTATGTATAGACAACGTACAGAATTTATTAATGACATTCGTGTATTAATTCTACAAAAGATAGATTAAAAAAAATATTAGTAAATTATTATTCTTCTCTTTAATATTTAAAAATCGGCAAACTGACAAAAGCTAAGAGAACATTTTTTAATTTAATAAACAATTCTACATTATGGATAATTAAGTTTTGAGACAAGAATAGGGTTCAAGGTTATTTTTGGATTGGACCTTTTAGACATTACTTAATTTAGGTCGGATTATTGAATTTTTGTCATATTTTCCTTGTAAGACAGTCATGAACATACATTTTTCTATAAATTTAAAAATCTTTAAGGGCGCAAACAATTACAAGCGGGAAAAATCATTGTTTTTCTGCTTGAAAATTTTTAGAAATTAAAGAACACTTGTCACAATCGCTGTTAGTTTCATGACAATGCAAAGCGAACTCTTAGTTTGAATAGTTTGCCAACTATTGCACCTGCAGCCCGACTTCGCCCGTCACACAAAGTGATATATAGTGCGATTTGTTATAATTTAACCGCTTTGGAAGTAAGTACCGAAGCGCCGTATCTAACTAGTGAAAAGTTGCTCCATAGTTTTGTTTAAAATTTTTGTCTGACGTCCTCTATTATTTACGGAATAAAATATTTAGGTACTATTCAAATATTTACACAATGTTAATTAATATTTGAATTATAAAATAATACCGGACTCGGGAGGAACAGTCTATTTTTGTAATAACTTTTATAAATACTATTTCTTATTTCTAACTTACTAACCGGTTGTAAATAATTAGTAGCGTTTAAATTGAGCAAAGGTTTTTTGTTTCTTTTTATAATACATTAGTTCAACGGAAAAAAAAGCAAGCTGTCTTCATTTTGTTTAGAAATATAATTATGAAATTACAACCTCTGACCTGTCCAATTGCGATATCACTGCCAATTTAATTTTTTTAAATTAATCTTATTAAATCAAATTGAAAATTACCATACTTTATTATAACACACGTCTCTCTCGTACACATAAAGCACGTACAACATTGAATGAAAAGCTTTATGATGACGAAATACCGAATTTGCCGTTTCGATTGTTTAAATTGAATTCGCCAACTATCAATCAATGTGTTCGTTTCGAACAGCAGTAATATACTAACTAGTTTTGTAAATACGATTTCACGTTACGGTCGTCGGCAATAACAATTAAGGTGAACCTAAGATATGAAGAGAACTGAAGCAGTTTCACTACATAGTATAAAACAAAGTCGTCCCGCCGTATGTCTGTCCCTATGTATACTCAGAACTTTAAAACTAAGCAACGGAACTTGATGCGGTTTTTTTTAATAGATAGACGGATTCAACAGGAAGGTTAATATGTATAATACATTGCACCCGCGCGATGCCGGGGTGGGTCGCTAGTATAGAATAAAAGAATGAAAAAAAGGTTAACTAATATTTATTCAATGAAAGTTACAAAGTATCAGGAACTTAAATTGAACCAAATCAATCTAATTGCATCTTCGACCAACTCTAATCTGACAACTTCCAATCTACATATAAATCAAAATCCGTACCTGCTAGAGCGCCGACTCGCGGTAGGAGCTTGCAGATTATAAATCCCAGTCGTATCGCTGATGTTTTCTACTAACATAACGTTTTTACTCTTATCGCCCATTCCTCACATATTAAATATGTAAGAGTTCGATATACTAAACATAAAAAACTGCACTTTTAAACTAGACTGGTGCAACTTCTGCTGCTGCACTTAAGGGCCCGTCTGATGCAGTACTACGGCCTCACAGAAGACCATGTTGTAGGTGCCCATAGGCAATCATTAAACGTCACGTGAATCGCCTACTCATTTTCCTTCCTCTGACATAAAAAACCCATTGAGATATTATTTATTAATAAATTACTCAGAAAATATTAATATGAAATCGTTTATATCAAGTACCAGGAAAACATTTAATATCCTTCGTGAATCATTTTAAAATGGAACCGATTTGGTAGTGGACATGTATTATAGCTCAGCTTCTTACTGATAATTTTATACATATATGCCAAAAATAGTACTTGTTGTATAAGCTTTCTTGAATATCTTCCAGAGAAATTAAACAATGGGACTCGGCTGAAAATAGCAAAGGTATATAATAAGTAAATGAAAAACGATTTTTAAATATTCAGTAAAATTGAGTATTTACAAAACGCACTAAAGAGAAATTGGAGTAATCATAATATAAGTAGGAGATTAATAAAAGAGGTTCTCAAAGATTATTAGCAGCTGTTAAAAAGCAGCAGATTTAGGTTGAAATGTGAAATTCGGGTGGAAGATGTGAATAGACTGGATTAGATGTTTCAGTTTTAATCGTAACCGGGACAAATGTTAAATGAATAAATTTTAAAAGTTAAGTACATGAATGTATTATGAAAATTAAATATTTTTTTACTTGTACGTTCTTTACAAATTTTAATATATTTAATATATCATTTTGTTACTTTACAACTTTTTAGATTTCTTTCGAAACTATATTATGAGTGTACCTTGTACTCAAAAGTGATAACAAATAATTGCCCCTGCTTTGTCAAATTGTTATAATGACTAATACACACGGATGCTAGACTAAAATTAACATTTTTTCAAATCCAATGCTACATAATTAAATACCTACGTGCTAAATAGTTATGTCATAACGTGTATTCTTCAAACATATTGCAATAAATGTCATCAAGTGAAATTTCGTTCAGACTAACTCAACATCGAACGCTTACGAAAAGAAATGCATGTCAGTGGACTTGTTCCACTGGCACCAGACAGCGTGTCCATATACTTATCTCTTATCGCTCAGACCACTAATTTGGCAATCATAGTGGCGAATAAAAGTTGGGAATAAGTTAGTGATAGTGAACAAAGGTTCAATGTATTCACTACGTAGTATAAAACAAAGTCGCCCCGCTGTCTGTCTGTCTCTATGTACGCTTAGATCTTTAAAACTCGACTTGTTCCACTGGCACCAGACAGCGTGTCCATATACTTATCTCTTATCGCTCAGACCACTAATTTGGCAATCATAGTGGCGAATAAAAGTTGGGAATAAGTTAGTGATAGTGAACAAAGGTTCAATGTATTCACTACGTAGTATAAAACAAAGTCGCCCCGCTGTCTGTCTGTCTCTATGTACGCTTAGATCTTTAAAACTCGACTTGTTCCACTGGCACCAGACAGCGTGTCCATATACTTATCTCTTATCCCTCAGACCACTAATTTGGCAATCATAGTGGCGAATAAAAGTTGGGAATAAGTTAGTGATAGTGAACAAAGGTTCAATGTATTCACTACATAGTATAAAACAAAGTCGCCCCGCTGTCTGTCTGTCTCTATGTATGCTTAGATCTTTAAAACTCGACTTGTTCCACTGGCACCAGACAGCGTGATCATATACTTATCTCTTATCGCTCAGACCACTAATTTGGCAATCATAGTGGCGAATAAAAGTTGGGAATAAGTTAGTGATAGTGAACAAAGGTTCAATGTATTCACTACGTAGTATAAAACAAAGTCGCCCCGCTGTCTATCTGTCTCTATGTACGCTTAGATCTTTAAAACTCGACTTGTTCCACTGGCACCAGACAGCGTGATCATATACTTATCTCTTATCGCTCAGACCACTAATTTGGCAATCATAGTGGCGAATAAAAGTTGGGAATAAGTTAGTGATAGTGAACAAAGGTTCAATGTATTCACTACGTAGTATAAAACAAAGTCGCCCCGCTGTCTATCTGTCTCTATGTACGCTTAGATCTTTAAAACTCGACTTGTTCCACTGGCACCAGACAGCGTGATCATATACTTATCTCTTATCGCTCAGACCACTAATTTGGCAATCATAGTGGCGAATAAAAGTTGGGAATAAGTTAGTGATAGTGAACAAAGGTTCAATGTATTCACTACGTAGTATAAAACAAAGTCGCCCCGCTGTCTGTCTGTCTCTATGTACGCTTAGATCTTTAAAACTCGACTTGTTCCACTGGCACCAGACAGCGTGATCATATACTTATCTCTTATCGCTCAGACCACTAATTTGGCAATCATAGTGGCGAATAAAAGTTGGGAATAAGTTAGTGATAGTGAACAAAGGTTCAATGTATTCACTACGTAGTATAAAACAAAGTCGCCCCGCTGTCTGTCTGTCTCTATGTACGCTTAGATCTTTAAAACTCGACTTGTTCCACTGGCACCAGACAGCGTGATCATATACTTATCTCTTATCGCTCAGACCACTAATTTGGCAATCATAGTGGCGAATAAAAGTTGGGAATAAGTTAGTGATAGTGAACAAAGGTTCAATGTATTCACTACGTAGTATAAAACAAAGTCGCCCCGCTGTCTGTCTGTCTCTATGTACGCTTAGATCTTTAAAACTCGACTTGTTCCACTGGCACCAGACAGCGTGATCATATACTTATCTCTTATCGCTCAGACCACTAATTTGGCAATCATAGTGACGAATAAAAGTTGGGAATAAGGTAGTGATAGTGAACAAAGGTTCAATGTATTCACTACGTAGTATAAAACAAAGTCGCCCCGCTGTCTGTCTGTCTCTATGTACGCTTAGATCTTTAAAACTACGCTACGATCTTGATGCAGTTTTTTTTTTACTAGATAGAGTGATTCAAGAGGAAGGTTTATATGTATAATACATTATTTTTTTTAATTATTGCACTATTTCATCATAAGTCTTTAGTTCGCGATTATATATTTTCTTAAATTATTTTCCATGTATATACTGAATAATAAAAACTTGCATTCAAATTTTTAATAACACTTAAGAATCATATTGCCGTTAGTGTTGGCGATATTTATGTAAGAACTCTGAATGATGATATTTTATACTGACTATACTTGAGTTAAAGTTAGTAGTTATTTTTGGAGGCGACGAGGTTTTACCTAAATTCTATCAGTTTAAGTAAATGTTTCCAATAATTTTCGCAGTTAGAAAAGCCAAGTCACATTTTTATGAAGTAGATTGATAATTTAATTCAAAATACGTTTTAGACTAATAACTTGCCATCATATCACTAATGAAAGTTTTCTCATATTTGAGTGTCTTTACTTTTAAGTTTATTTTTTAGTAAACTTGTTTAAGTCGACTAGACAAAAATTAAAAATTCCAGCAACTTCATTAATTTGCACAGCTTGCGCTCTCACCACCAAATATTCCTTTGGTTTAGCTTATTACGGGTTAATTGCTTCATTTATAATGTTGCTCTGTAAATTACATTCTATATATTAGGAGACTGTTTTATATACTTTCCGTATTTCATTAGTGCAATCTATTACTAAATATTTTTCTTCTGAATTAGAATTTACATCATTTAAACACTTATTTTCTTTAAAATAGTCAATACTTACAGACTTATGTATTGAGCACACTACCTATATATAATAAATTATTTTTCTCAAGTCTCTTTCGTCCTAACATCCTGACACGAAAAAAACAATAAACTTAAGTTATATCACTCGCCTTTCATACTTATGAGAAACAATCACTATTGTCAAATCTTAATATTTCTTATCTACTAAAAAAAAATATCATATGGGAAAAAATGATAACCATACAAAACAAACTTTAATTGTCTAAATTCAGATAGAGAATATAAAAAACTATGTATCAGTGAAAATTTTTAAAAATCTGCTCAGTGCCACTAGTATATATACGTTACATAAAATTAAACAAATAATACATACCCCTTTAGAATTTCTTTAGCGTCTAACTATGTTTGTTGATCTATTCATCCCAAAAAAAACATTTTAGTAACAAAATATAAAACCGACTTCAAATGTCTCACTCATTTTCTATTTGATTCTCTGATGTTTATCCAGAGTCCAAGGTCTAATACCAGGAAAAGTATCATGGAATAAAAACCGATAGCAATGCAATATAAATAATTTTTAAAATCTGTTAATAAATCACAGAGCTTTTAAGTTTAAGTTTCTTTAAAAAGTTTAAACGAATTGTTGCATTCGTACTTTTTGTACTCTTGTTCTACATCATGGTAAATAGGCCGTTTCTCCCAACGCGTAATTAAGGCGAAATGTTAGTATTTCTTAGAACGTAATACAGACAGTACCAGTTTCTCTACACAACTCAAAAATATTTACAGTTATTGACTTGTGTTCTGTTAACCGTTAGACACCAATTCTGTTAACCGTTAGATGTACATACATTGGTGTTTTCAACTACAAAAATCACTACTTTACACTGTAAGTCTACAGACCGCCACTTGACAAGGCGCAATAAGCTCGGATAAATACGAGTATGATCAGGACATCACAACTATAAATGTATAATTAACATGTAAGTACATACTTAGATATGTTAAGTATACTTTTATGTAACAAAAACTGTTATGGTTTTTGTTATGGTTAAAGAGGGGCTGTAACTGTAACATACATCATATCTAGAGGTAAACATGGCATAAAAATAAGCTCCTTCTATTATAATTTTGCAGAAACTGTTTTCAGATATAATAATTAATCGTGTTAGTAACGGTGGAGTGCACTCAAGCTCGATTTGCGGTAAAATCCTGTGCAAAATGCTTTCTCTATTACATTGTTACGCGGTAAATTAATTATTTTGGTTTCCTATAATATATTTTGTTTTTATTCTGTTAAGTACTTTAATAAAATATTGAAATGATTATTTATTGAAGTTTTATTTTAATAAAGGTAAGAACTGTACTTATACTATGTATAATGCTTCTACTTCACACCGATCTTCTGTGAGGCCTTGGTAATTCCCTCACAGACCTGCCCATTCGTGATACAGCGTTAACTGTTTTGTGGCTCTATCACAGTAAAAACAGATTTACCAGAGTTAATATTACAGATTACTGTGTAATATTTTAACATTATAACAATACTGCGTGTTTCCTGTTTTAATTTTTTGCCTAGTATCCGTTTTTTATTGCAAAGAACATGCAACTACATAATTTCCCAGTGGTACTATGTGTTAGTGCGTCTCTCATCCTTTATTCTTTATAAGGTGTAAATGTAAATAACATGAACATTTTCGTATTTCTATTTAAATAGTTAGTTTTATTGTGATCGGATTAACATCGTATAAAATGTTTTTTACACAATGTCATTGGGTGTACATAATCGTAAGTTTTTATACCGTCACATTTACAACAATAAATTGCGTAGACCTGGTAATACTTGCAGTAACAGAACCTTTATTACTAAGCTAAACTATTATTAACGTGAGATATAAAAAGTAAACCCCTACTTTATTATTCAAGATCACATACGTATTTGCGCAGTATATGTACTAACGTATATAGATCAGTTTCATACAACAGTTTAGGTTCCATATTGTTAAACCTACACAATCCTCAGATCTTAGTATACATCATATATAGCAAACGTATATCAGGTATTATTTAGGATTACATGAGACAAGGCGTTTATGCATGGATACTTGCATGTCAGTAATCTTTATTGATACGTGACATAATATCTTTGTAAACCCTCTTCTATTTGTAATTTATAAGCACATAGAATGTTAGTTTACTAGAATTATACTTAGTAGAAAAATCCATTTAACAATTAAAAAGGGTGATTTACGCCACTTGAACGATTCTCTTTCAACTCAAAAGCTAGGAGCAGACACACTTGCAACAGACGTTTTACAACCAGCAATGGTTTTGTGGGAGAATTACAAAGGGAAATGATATTTTTACTCACTCCTTAATACCACACTCTTTTTTGTTTGCGACATAAAGTCGACGGCGCAAAATTGTCAGATAGACAATATAGATGCAGCAATAACGGCAGAATTAATGTTTATAAAATAATTTGCATGCTATACTTTCTTATTCATTTCTTTCAAGGTACCGTTTCTTGCAATTATTTGAATAAAAATATGTTTTAAGCTATGAAAACTGATAATACAGGAATTCGAACATGCAACGTTTGTCGATTTGCAGAATTTCGATCAATTCGTTTCAATTACTTTATAAATTTTCTGCAGCTTTTACAATAAAAACATTCTTTATAACTGCTTTTGTGCAGTCAGTTTGTGTTTTTTTATTATCTCCGAACATAACTAGATTGTGATGACAATAGTTTACAGCAAATTGAAACGAATTGTTGATTGATAGTTGGCGAATTCAATTTGAACAATGGATACGCCGAATCTAATATTTCGTTTCATAATAAAACGGTCTATCACTTTTTACAAATTAGGGTATACATTTAAGCACTGCAGTGCCAGATTATTTAAGAGCCGGGGGAATAAACATTTTCCGATATTTGCTGACAAAGGATGCGGGGGTTATATATCTTTTGTACGATAAAACAAATTGCAAATATTAAAATGTATATATCTGTTAAGTCATAAAAGTGGAAAAAACTCGTTGGTTCATAAATGATTAAACTCTTCATAATACTTAAACGCATCCTTTTACGTGTAGGAGGAAGAAATTTTGCTCCTTCGTGTGTCTCCTTCACGTATCACTGGAAATGATATGGATTATATTCCCACAAGATAGCATACAAAAAACATAAAAAAATAATTTAAGAAACAAATACAGTTGAAGGATCTGTTTGTAATGTCCAAAAAATAGCTTGAATCGAATTTAACGTTTTGACTTTTACTGACAGATATCAGAAGTAAATAGCAGCAGTATGTACGAATGGTGACTCTAACGAACGCTGCTTTTATTTTACACAAATATTTTATAATCAATTAACCTTTTTTTATTTTATAATCAATTGACCAGTTTTTCTGGCAAATTCTTAAGGTTAGTGAGAGGGGCCCAGTTTTTTTTTCCTTCTTAATTTTCATATTGCATAATCGTATATTTATTAAAACCCAGTTGGTTTTATTAAATATACGATTATTGAGACTTAACCGCATAATTATTTTAAGTTACTGTCACGCGTAAATATCTACTATAAGCTACTAAAATAAGTGAGTACCTAAATAAACTTTTAGTGAATTCTCCAAACGAATTTATGTATTTAGTCTCAGGTAGCCAATAAAAGTTAATAAATAAATAAAAAATAACGTAAAGATGTTTAATTACTTTAAAATAAGTAGCGTTTTTTATAATGTTTTTTATTAAGTAAAAAGATACTTGGGGTATGGCTGGCTCATCCGTTATAAATTTTTTTTATTAACTACAGTACATTAATATAAAATAATAAAAAAGTAATACATTGTCAAGTCTAATGGGAGAGTGTTTTAGAATAACAGAGTGTGCTGAAGGTAGTATTCTGCTGTACGAGAGTGAAAGTTTATCAGGCAGTGAGTTCTAGAAGGGATTGAACTTGTTCATAGTTCACCTATTAAAACCATTCTATTAAACCTTTGTTGCAATTATGGCATTTCATTGGGTTGTTATTTATTTTCATATTAATTAATTGTATAAAATATGAATTGAATATGGATTGAAAAAAAATATATAATTTCACCATGTCAAGATTTTATGCTCACAATTCTGAATTCGCTGTAATAACGCCTGAATAATTTAAGTCTTAATATGGGCACTTTAAAATTTTAAAGCCGTAATGTTTGTTTTTATACGAATAAAGTATTACAACCGGAGCTGGAGCGCAACGGGGTATTATCTTCATTAAGTCGGGATGAGCTACTTAAAAACAATTTTCGTCAGCTGGCGCCGATTCTATCTATTTTAGAAAAAACAGGTACATTTTACGAGGTTTTAGTACATCATATTTAAAAATAAAATTAAACTTTTTCTCTATGTTTATTTATACCTCCTTTTGCTTGTTAGGGTTCCGTACCCAAAAGATAAAACGGAACCCTATTACTAAGACTCCGTCTGTCACCATGCTGGATCTCATGAGACGTGATAATTAGGCCGGTTTTTTGTCTGTATTTAACTTAAAATATGTAAAATCAGTTGATCGGTCCAACTTTCGATTTTATGTTTAGTCTGTCTTAGAAGTGACAAAGTGGTGAATAAAAGTATAGAAAAAGACACTAAACATTTCGCATTTTTCGCTTTCAACAATAACGCATCCGGAACGAAGCCCGGAGCAACGGAATTGAATGTAAATATTTGCGGTAGGAATTGAATGCGTTGGCCATAGTCATTCGACGGCAGCAAAAATTCACGGTTCCGCGCCGAATCGAATGACAAACGACAAATTTGATTGTGAAACGATATCGTAATACGATTTTAAACGATAAAAGCGGTCAAAGCTTATGAATGTAACGTTTAAGAAATTGATCTCATTCTACAAAGTTATTGCAGTTATATTAGTCTGATGGTATTTTCAATTTATAAGCGAATATGACAATGCTAAGATTATTTATATAAAAAATACGAATTCCCATTTCTTAGAGCTTAGTAAGTTTTTAGCTAAATGTGCCTTAAATATAACATTTTAAGGATTATACAAACCTTTCCGGGGTTATATAACATTAAATTATAAAATAGCGTTTACGACGTCATACCTCCATACTACATAAATATATGAATCAGTTTAATATGACATAGTAAGTTATCTATGTAATATACGCTATTACGTTTTCGCTTATTAACGTGTTATTGTCATGCTATAATTGAGGTCATGGATGAGATTATGAGTATTTTAATGCCAATTTGCAAACTGGAAAACTTACTCACTACAACAGTTCTCGTAATTACTTAATCAGCGTGGTACAGTCCGCAAACGTTAAAACGGTAACATCCTTGAAAAAAAATATATTTATTGATTTTATTTAAGAAAAGAGAGGTATAAAAACATCATAAAGATTAGAATACAAATATTTTAATATCAAAACACGAACCCATTCCAACCTAAGCAGTTCATGGAAGCCCGTTCATAGGTGTATAGTTAAATCAATAATCTCCTTGCTATGAAAAAAAAATAAAGGAAAACAAAACTGCGCGTGTGCTTGTGTGTGTGTTTGTGTGTGTGTGTGTGTAAAAAAAAGATTGAAAAAAAATTGTTGTAGGTATATAACAAATATTTTTTTTTTTTTACGATATAACATATATATAACAAATATTAACACGTTAAATAAACTCCTCTCCACATAATTATGACCGAACGCGTCATTAGCTTTTGGAACGGGTTAACCGAGATAAAATTTATCTACGAACTGTACATAAACATTAAATACTTACAATCGGAGCAGTTGATTGACCGCAAACTGCCGTCACACGACGTGCCCGGGAACAGAAGGCGTGCCGATCGCGAATCAAAGTAATTGTTGCGGAACAAAACTGGAGCTAACCGCGTACAAAATCATTGAAAACGACCCGATAATTTCTACACTCGTTGCACTTGTCGCAATATCCTGCCCTCTAACTTTTGACCCGGCAAATATATGAGCCGCGCTCATTTTCCCTGTTAGCGAGCGCAAAGCAGAACGTTCCATGATGCTAGCGAAAATAATACTTTGCCTTGTAACATTCAAATGTGTGACGTCACAACTGAACGGCGAATTCTGGTGGTTGAACAGCAAACTGGCGCAGTTGAAACGTGTGGAACCGCCGCGACCCAAGTTCGATGATATCAGTGAGTTCGACACCGACGAAACTGCGAAAGTCGTGTTTAAGGATAACAGCGTTGATACAGACGAGCCCCGAAAATATGCTGATACAACAACAGCTAAGACTGAAAACTCTGAGGCGGTTATTTATTTCAGAGACGACAGTAAATTTACAAGACAGCTTCATACAAGTAAATCTGATAATAATGAGGTCCAAAATAATTTATTTGACAATTTTCGTGGACATGAAGATAATGTAAAAGAAAATAATGAAGACCTGTTTAATTTTGTTTTTCCTAATGAGCAGAAATTTTAAAAGATAAAGCTAAAAATGTCGTACTTAATTCAGCGAATGGAGCGGAAAAAAACGAAAATAAAAACATAATTTTAAATGATAAAACTACATTTGACGCAGAACAAGAAAGTTCGTTATCGGAGAATATTTGCACTTATATGAAGGAAGCCGAATGTAATCACCGCAATGGTTTCCATTATATTGCAGACAAGTAAGTGAGTTTTTTTTGGTTTCCTTATTTTGATTTTTTTGATTAAAGATTCACGTTTATGTATTATTTCTAGATCAAAATCATTAAAAAACTGTGTAAAATATGAACGTATATGTTGTATATTGCCATTGCGTCAACAGAAATTATCGAAAATAACTTTTCCTGATAATCACAATCGCATGAAACGGTCAGCAAATGAACAAAACATAAGTTTATCTCTCAAGCAAAGGAACACTCTAATGCAAAAAAAGTATGGCTCACAAACCGCAAATACGCAAGCTCCGAACTTATCTACAATGTCAGAAAAAATCGTGACATCTGACCATGAGGATATCGACCCATATTGGAATATAAAAGGTTCTAACTCCAAACATCCAGATAAACAGGGAATCTTTATGCCAAGTAATTCGCAGCAAGAATATGACGATTATTATACAGAGGAATTACCAAAACCTGGTTTAGTTGGCCTGTACTCGGATCATAGACCACCTACATGGTCTTTTATAAATGCACATAAAGGTTTTTCGTACAACAACGATGAAGTTAGTGAAGAAGAATTAGAATCGCCTGGGTATTCGACTATAGATCCAAGACAAGGTGAGAACAATTCTTCAACATGACATTCAGACATTATAATTTGTAGAAAAAAAGGACAAAAGTTTTTTGCCGGGGCGGCAATTGATCACGTGGTCCAGAATCGAGCTCATATCTGAAATTATTTTCATACACTTTTTCTAAAAAATTTAATAATTCTTATAAAATTCAATTCTATTCTAATGTATGTAATCTAATTTAACACATGATGACTCCGTGGCGCAGTTAACAAAGTATTAGCTTCGATGTCGCTGTTTATGGGTTCGATTTCCACACGGTTCAGGTCCACGTGAAAGATATATTTGTAAAATGTCCATACAACACAGGTTAATGTCATCCGACAGTAACGACGAGTTAAAAAAATATAAGAACTAAGCCAAATACATATAAAACTAATTTTTATTTCATAAACTAGCTACTACTTTTTTGTAGATAAATAAACAAAACCTTTCGAGGAGCGGGATTCGAACCTGCGTCTTCTAGTTTCACGCCCAACTTAGCTACTAAGCTAAGCGACCGATGACCTCACGGCGCGAAAATCTTGAAATCTACGTTCGCTCTGTCTTATTAAAATGCCTGTCGCCATTTTGTGCCGTCCTCCAGGTTATATACATTAACTTTTACAGATTCAATTGCAGACGCCCCTAGCACAAAACGCAGGCTTTTAAAACTAAAAACCAGCTCAGAAGACCTCTTTCCGGAAAGCCAAACTGTCAGTTACCACTCGAACCCCGATTTTCAAGTGTTACATGGATTCAAACTTCCTAATTTAATGCCGAAAATAAAATTTCATCCTATGCGTAATTTGAGAAAAAAGTCAGCCACAGAACCGAATGGACATAGTGGTGTAGTGGAAACCCATTACGAATCGTATATCGACAGCGATTATGACGATTATATCGGAATCAAAGAGGAATTGTACAAAGAATGCGGAAGAACAAAAGATGAATATTTCTCAAGTCGCAATTGTGGTATGTTTTTAATACACATATACGATATAAGACCTGTGGTAACTGTGATGATGTCAGGATTTAAATAAAATTTTATTTGCGAAATAAAGGTTAGGCTATATCTTATGAATGCATGTGATGTAAATTACTGTGTAATAATTTACATCGCTATATTCTACCCATTTTACAAGGTGCCCAAAAATATTACGGTACATTACTAAAAGGTCGTAGGTTCGTATACATGCTTTAATGTCTGAATTTTAATAACCATGATAGAATGAATATAAAAGTACCTAAAACTCAAAACTTATAGATATTTTTTTTAATTCATTTCAAACTGGTAATTTCATTATTAAGTGCTAATTTACCACATTCTTGGGGAACCTTGGCTATCCTTAAATAAAAAAATAATATTTAGAAGATATTTAATGTTTCGCACTGGTGTCATGACTTTGCCCTATCCAGAAGTCTTTAGACCAGGAGTCGTACATTATCCTTACTAATGTTATAAAGGCGAAAGTTTGTATGTATGGATGGATATTTGTTACTCTTTCACGCAAATATTACTGAATAAATTTTAATGAAACTTTACAATAATATGGGATATATATCAGAATAAGACATAAACTATAATTTATATATATATTTTATGTATATCTGTCTTTCTGCCTGAATGTTACGCCTTCAGCCTATTCTACGCAGACGTAGTCGCGGGCAGCATCTAGTACGTTTATAGGCCCACTTTATTATATGTACGTAAATTTAAACAATGAACAATGTTTATAATATTTTTTGTAGACGGAGAACTTGGAGAAATTACTAAAGGCACCCATCCCTGGCTCCTGCTTGCAGTGCTAACTAAAAACAAGCAAAGTATTCTTTGCTATGCAACCCTTATACATCCACGCGCCGCCATCACCGCTGCAGACTGTACTTACGGGTAAAAATATAAGGAAATAACTGATATGCCAATCTAAAGGCCAACAGCTATTTCTGATCGCGATTCCCAAATTCATTTGGGTTCAGAGAACCTAGTTTTGTGTCATGTCAGTGCGAATTAGAGGTTAAGGTCACTATTGCTTGTGTTTACATTATCCAGCGCCAGTACAACTAATAGAAATAAATCACACACATCGACACTGCCAGACTTGTTTATTCCAGTTATCTTCTATCCACAGCATCTTGTCTTACGGCATTTTGTTGTGGGGTAGTGCATCTGATATAAATTCTATATTTATTCTTCAAAAAAGAGCTTTCCGAGCAATCTCTAACATCGGAGCCCGGAATACACTGAGAGACCTTTTTAAAGAGATTAATATATTCACGCCCGGTTTCTGAAACACTGATCAACGTAGATGTCAATTAATCAGCTGTCAAATGAATTTCAAATTTCATTTTAGTTCCCAAAAGGATGTTTAAACTCTTTGAATTGATCATTCTGATCATAAAGAAGATCATTCTGGTCAATTCAGAGAGTTTAACCATCCTTTTGGTACCTAAATTGTAATTTGAAATCCATTTGACAGCTGATTAGTTGACATCTACGATGATCAGTGTTTCAGAAACCGGGCGTCACTGTTGCGTCTCAATATATTTATTGTAATATTTTGTATGTTAAACATAATATTAATAATTATCTAAAGAATAGTGACAGAAACTAGAAATAAGAACAAACAATCTACGCTAATTGTTTCGTCTACAAAAAATAAAAAGGGCGTTCATGGGGCCAAGTGTGCGCATGTATAATAAAATCCCACAGTCGATATTAAGTCTGCCACTTGATGAATTTAAACGAAAAGTTAAAAGTAAATTTATGGCTAAAGCATATTATACTATTGCTGAATATCTCAATGACGCCAATGTGTGGAGTTAATACTGTTGATACTCACGTAGGTAAACAAGACTATTATAGTACCTGTAACATTATATTGTAAAATGACCTTTTAAAAAAGAGCAACTGTTGAATTTCTCAACAGAACCTGCTTTCCGAACCGGTGGTAACTTACGAACATATTAATTTCCTTATAAAATTTCGACGTTTCATAAGAACGCGCAAGCGTCTATGTGAATAAAGATATTTTATTATTATTATTATTATTAAAAAAAATTCGGGATGCAAATAAATTGTTTTATGAAATCTCTATAAACCTTTCTTTTTGAAAGATTTAATGCAACAATTTCCTCATCATAATATTTTGGTTTACCCATTCATACGACTTGGGGACTTTCAAGAAGAGAGCCTATTCCTTCCACAAAGACCGGCAACTCGTTTGTGACTTCTCTGATGTTTCGAGTGTCCATGGGAGGCGGTGAACTCTTACCATCAGGTGGCTCGTCTGCTCGTTTGCCTTCTTATTTAAAAAAAATTCTTCCTAGCTTTTGACATATAAAATTTTAATGTTGTATCTAAATTAAAAAAAGAAACCAATAGTGTTTATAAATGAAATTTCATCTTAATGAATAGACTCATCGATTGCAATTCCTCGTTATTACATTTTCTGATCGTCGTTTAATATTCCCTTTATCGTATGTCTACAGGATCGCTCCAGGCGAAATCACTATCGTCGCCGGTATGTGGGACCTGAAAGGTGATAATGGAGAGCAATTTCAACAGCGCTTAGCCTCCGTCCATTCACATCAGCAGTACTTACCCGGAAAGTTAGCTTATAACATTGCTTTGTTGGTAATTCCTGTTTTATTATATTATACACTATTATATCTATAAAGACAAATAAAATTGGAATGTCTATTTGTAATATTAAAAAAGCCGCTTTTTACTAAATTCATTTATGGATGTATACGCGGTACATAAAATAACATTTTTTCAATTTTTGTCTGTCTGTCGATTAATCTCTGAAACGGCTACACCGATATTCACGGCGGACGTGGGCACAGCTAAAACAATAAAAACAACTAAAACGGACGGAATAAATCTCTCGTAGACTTTCTTCTTCATTTTATATAAAACAATGATAAATACTTGGGGACGCCGTTGCTAAGCCATTAGCTTCGGCGCCCGGAATCGTGGGTTCGATTCTCACATGGGAAAAGTATTTATGTGACCCACAATTAATTTTTCCGGATCTGGATGTTTGTTCCCATGGATTGTAAGGCAGGCGAACGGTGGTAATAAACCTAGGCAGTCACGAACATATGAATTACATGTTGGGGTCGCACAACATTTAATTCATATGGTGACAAGACAGAAGAAAGTAGAAGATCCACTGATAAATACATGATTCACATTCCAGTATTGGAGGCGTCCCCTTAGATTGGATGCAATGGTACGGCCGGCGTGCATTTCGGACGCCAACGTCGATGACGACTGCGTATTTGTTGGATGGGGTGGATACGATCAAGGCAAGTATGCTTCTTCCTCGCACTCCCATAGCACCTTTCCCCTCGCCTGTCAAGGACATATGCTCGCCAGAACCCTCTGTCATTGCACCTACCTTCTTAAAATCGCTTAGAGAAACACATATATAAATTTCAACTTTACAGAATAAAGTTTATTTTAATTCATATACTACACACCTTTCGGTCCATCTGTTAGGCACTTGTGGTGATTCAAAACGCCTGTCAATTTTTTTGGAACTTCTCAATGAATAAAACAAAATCATATGAAAATTTCAAGCTTACAGGAGCAAGTTTTTTTATTATTATTTTATTTACACTTTCGGGTTGATCACGTGAATGGCTGATGCGCGCCAGGCGATGGTTACCGTGCTTAGTATGCTATGACTATAAGAATTTCTAGTCTTACTAGCTCTCCTACTTTATGGGATGTAACTATAAATCGCACGGGTACTGTTAATTTATAGACGAATCACATTGTTATCAATTAAGTTAGTTATAATCCATCATTTTGGATTATAACTAACTTAATGAAATAACTTAACAGGCATTCGACAACGGCCCCAATGGCAACGCGCAACCATTTTGTCGCCTCGAAATTGCGATGAAAGAATTTCCACAAATCAAGAGTTTGATCTCCCCATCGATGCGTTCTGCGCTATAGTTAACTCGAAGACCACTGTCGTAAGAATGTCTAACCGTTATCCCCAATATATCGTTTACACCTCCACCGGATTGAATTAAATATTAGATTCGTTATTTGAACTAAATAATATGTAAACTTAACAAATATGGCAGAGGCCTACGTTCAGCAGTGGCTACGTAAAACTAACAACCTACACAAAAATCTAAAACGAAGCTGCCAGCTTTGATTAATAAAGCTAGTTAAAAAGCTAGATAAAAATAAAAATCCCACTTTTTTTAAATCAACAAAAAGTATCCGATATTTTCATAATTACAAGTTGCAAAATTTTTTCTATTTTAAGACTGGCCTGGGCGGACCTTTGATGTGTCAAACTGACGGTAAATACTCTGTGGCGGGCTTTGCAATTTGGCGAGACGAAATTGTTGTGCTGATGCGTGCGCGAGAATGGACTATACGGGCACTGGTCGCTTTGGGTATAAATTGATCGAAGGTAAGGCTCAATATTTATATATAATTATTTAATATAATTCTTCTGCACTTGTGCTCCTAAAAGGCTGGTGCTCCTAAAAACCAATTTTGATGAAATTTTTTGTGTGTGTGTTCAAGTGGATTCGAGAATGGTATGGATTCACAATTCGGTCCTATACAAAATGTTTTTTAATATTTTTTTTATTTATAAGTTGTCGGATTTAAGACGTGTCAACAAGACAGGAATATGTAATAAAACACAATTCATTTCATTTATAATATATTTAACACGATCATAATGTTTATATTCTCTAAACCTGTGACCAGCCTCAGTTTAATATCAGAATATCGTAATTATAACTTAGTTTAGTAACGATGCATATTTCACATAAATAAAATGTTTAATTAACAATATTTGAATACTATAGCACGGCTTAAATTAAAAATACGATTGGCTAGGATAAAAACATAAGAATAACGCAGCATTACGATTTCTAGGAACTAATTTAAATACAAAAAGAAATTATGTATCTAGGTACTAAAATTGGGAATGTCGAGATCTACGGGGGCTACAATAATTTCTATTAATAATAGTTCAACACATTACAATAATTATATAAATAATCTAACATTGTACTTCCGTAGTGTACATGGGAATCTTTGGTGTCGAACTTGATTTTAACGAAATTAGATGAGCACCTACATCAAGTAGATTGCTGATGCAAGATTTAATAAAAAAAAACAATTATCAAACTAATATCTTCGTAAAATAACGCAACTAACAAGTCTTTAAATTTACTGTCCGCTCATGTGAGCTTATGTTTCACCATATCCATATTTTACTAATGAGCAAATTTCCACAGCAAAATTAAAACAAATATTTTTCCGTCTTTGATAATGTTATTTATACCTTTTCAATTTAACAATCATCATAATATCTTACTGAATCTATAATACTAGTAAACTATACTAGAATGACACAGATTTATTAACAATTTATTTCACAATAACTAAACATGGAAAAATAGGTCACTCTAATTGCTTATTTTATTTAACACAATGAAGGGATAATATGACTGAAAACAACTGAAATTAGCGAATCTTAGGAAATATAATAGCTGAGCAGTTTTGTGAAGCATATAATATGTATGAAAAAAACACATAATACACATAAATATTAAGTTAAATCATTTAAAAATCAAAAAAAAATCAAAAGGGACCTATCAGATCAGAGGTCATCTAACAATAACAGGCGTCATTCATCTACAAAAATTTAACATTAGCTACATAAGATTCCAAGACTACAGCCGATTAAAAAACTACAACTAAAATTGAGATAGTCTAAATTCATTGCGTTTCTTGAAATTTAACATAAATAAATATAAATACTAAAAAAAAATGACAAGATATCGTTACATCACAATTACAGGTTCAAGCGATAACAAGGGGTTCGTCGTCGGAGAATCCTTGTATCGGAGGTACGTCGTCATCGTCTGCAAAACAAACACAATCTATTAAGACAATATTTCAACAGAGTGGTGAAGCGATTTTTTTTTTACAATAAAGCTCATTTTGCATTACAGTATTCCTTTTTATTTATTGTTTTATTTGATGTTCACAAAAACTTGACACGAGACTGAATTGGACAAAAATAATAAATTTGAATGTGATTTTGATATGCGTGTCACACACATAAGCTATCGGATATGCGAAATAAAATTCTTTACAAAATTATAACCGCTCATATATTTTTTCTATCGGTATTTTACTTTTACAATGATTAAAAATGTAATATACGTATCCAAAACTATAAGTTAATCCGAAAATTTTCTCATCCGTAATCACAACCGACACCGGTCCGTAAAAGTTAAATAATAGAATATTTTAAAAGTTGCCCCTTGTTGGCGCCCCTATCCCGTGTTGTAAGGACGTTTTACATAGATAAATTTCACGTGGACAAATATTCAGATCCGAAACAATTATCTGTGGGTAACGCAAATAGCTGTCCCGTATGGGAATCGAACCCACGGCCACGACCCCCGGCGCCGAAGCCAGTACCAAGGCAACTGCGTCATGGAGTCATCTAAATAACGCAACAAATAGCGAATAAAAAAAATAACAATAAAAATTGACGTCTCTCATATTATAGTTATAAATATTACAGTAAAATGGAGCAAAATCAATACATAATTAATTCAAATATGAAACAAACAGGCGAAAAATAAACGAAAAGTATTGTACGCCCAATTTCAGTAAATTATGCCAGCAGCTCAGTCATACGAGTCCACGCTCACACACAGAGCATTGCGTTCATCGGGTGTGACGTCACATAAGACCACACAGACACAGAGCCTTCCGTTCATCGGGCTTGACGTCACATAAGGGCACACAGCACAGCGCCTTACGTTACGTTCGCGCCGTACATACGCTTACGTTCATCGGGCGTGACGTCACATAAGGCCACACGCACACAGAGCTTTCCGTCAATCGAGTGTGACGTCAAATAAGGCCGCACTCACACACACATGCACACACAGAGACCGTTCCGTTCATCGGCCGTGACGTCACATAAGCCCACATGCACACAGAGCCTTCCGTCAATCGGGCGTGACATCAAATAAGGCCGCACTCACACACACACGCACACGCACACACAGAGACCGTTCCGCTCGTGGGGTGTGACGTCGTCCGATCTGAAGGCGCGCTCACCGTGCTCGCCGATGGTGGCCTGGCCGCGGCGGCTGTCGTAGCGCGGCGTGTGCGCGGCGAGCCTTAGGAAGGAGCGCGAGAGGCGCCGGTGGCGCAGCGCCGCATGCACCAGCGCTCCGCCCAGCGCCACCGCCACCACCAGCGCCGCCGCGCAGCCCCACCACACCGCGCCCGCGCTCACCGACTCCGCCTCGGCGCCTGCGCACACACGGACGGTTAGTATTTAGCTGCCAAGATGGCATTGCCTTCGCATGTCGCGTCGCAGCGTGAGCGCAGCTTTTGCTTATCTTGACCATGATTAATGCCTGGTTAGTACATTCAACGAACGGCCGTTAGTTACATAGCTTCGTAACTTTCCCAGCTTCGGCCGTTGCACGAATGGGCACGTGCGTCCGAGTAAGTACCACGGTCTCTCAGAAGACCGGCGTGATGTGAATGCATTAAACTTTCGCGTTTCGTCCGGCGAGTGAGGTAACCGGGTCCCACTCTTTCAAAGATTGTCAACGCATCCGCAAACCCTCGGTTCATGTATTTGTCCTTAGGCGGCGGTATTCACTCAACATCAGGTGAACCGCCTGCTAGCTTGACAACTTTACACATAAAAAATAACAAGTCCATTTTTAACGAAAAACAAAACTGACTTCAAATATCTCTCTCCGTATTCATTTTATAATTGATTATAAGGAGTTCCCTAAGTATCCCCGCAGGCCAAGATCCAATACCAATTAAATGTATATGAGACCACATGGTTCAAATAAAAAAAGAATCATCAAAATCAGTTGACTCATTCGAAACTTCTGAGGTAACAAACATAAAAAAATACAGTCGAATTGTCGCCTCCTCCTTTTTTGTAGTCGGTTAATAGTTAGTTCAACCGGTTTTTCCCGTCGTCCGTCGTAGTCACACAACGCACCTTCCATAGTGAGAGTGTTGACTTCGCTGAGGTCGCTGAAGTAGCCCTCGGGCGTGACGGCGCGAACGCTCACGTAGAGCGGGCCGCTGGAGCCGCTGGGCACAGTCATCAGCAACGGGGACCTTTCCGCTTCCTCGACCCTCATCTCCTCGGTCGGATGCAGCAGGTCTTCAGGTATCTCCTTCTCGGACACTATTATTTGGTATTTGTGCCTGAAAACAAAATTTCATGTTGCACATGCGGCGCAATGGAAGTGGTTGTATAGTTCGTGCTCCCTTATTTAGGAATAATTATTTTTAATATTTCGATAAATAATATAATTGTGGTAGAGTCACGCAGTAAACTCTGCTATTATACAAATGGGTCGTCCAGGGTCGTCTGGGGAAATAACATCACACATGCATAAATTTTTAAACATATACAGTGTGTACAGGACATAGACTTGTGTACAAGATAAAGGCGGCAACGCATTTTTGGCTCCACCAATGTTGCAAGTGTCTGTCCATGGGCGGTTATCGCTTAACATCAGGTGACCCGTTTGCTCTTTTGCCACCTTCTAACGAAAAAAAAAACCAAAACTGGCTAGCGCGTGGTCGCGATCGCGCACGAATGGTTCCCTACCATTTACTATAAAAACGACAAAAAAATCATGTCTCTTGTAGGGGGGGGCGGGCCCCTTAAATATGTTTCTATTTTACTTCTTTTTGTATTTGTTGTTATAACCGCAACAGAAATACATCATCAGTGAAAATTTCAACTGTCTAACCACGGATCACGAGATACGGCCTGGTGACAGACGTACAGACAGAGAGACAGCGGAGTCTCAGCATCAGGGTCCAGTTTTTCTTCGGGTACGGAACCCTAAAGAGGCTTTGAAAGAACTGACTTGACGGACGGACGGACGGACAGACAGACGGAGTCTCTGCAGTAACAGGGTCCCGTTTCACCCTTCGGGTGCGGAACCCTAAAAAGAAACCGACTTTGGCGCGTCGGCCGCCTCCTCGTGTTGCCAGTTGAGCACGAGGTGGCCGTTCGGCGCCAGCCAGGCGACGAGGCCGCGCGGCGCCGCCACCTCGCCTGTGCGCGCGTCCACGCAACGCCGCGCCGCACCCTCCACGTGGGCCTGCAACAATCGACGACAACACCATCATCCTCCTGCCGATACGCCTACACGGGGTCGCCACAATATGCAGGGTGATTTTTTTACACGAAGTACATTCTTTGACATAATGTTAATTGGCCATTCCATTATTCTAAAAAAAATTTTCAAAAAAAAAAAAACACCCAGATCCGGAGCAATCATTTATGGGTCACTGGGAATCTGGCCCGAGACCATCATAGTCATGAAATAACACCATCGATGTAGGAAGAAAATATCGTCATGTTGCCGACATGCTATTTTATTTATTATGCTATTTTCAAAATATGTTGAGAATTAAATTAACTATAATTAACCTCTAAACTAAAATTTCTTCTAGACATTTCAACTTAAATAAAATTATGAGGTTTAGATTACAGAAATTAACATTAAACACTTACGTAGACACAGATGTTGTAACGCCCGCCGACTGGCACATTCTCGATGACGTGCTCCAGCGACGAATTTTTGGTGGCGATTAACTCATAACGACTCATTTTGTTCCTTGTTTCTTCCATGAGCTCCAACTGAAAAGGTTTGTAGGTACACGATATTTATAACATTTCTGGACAGTGTGAGAACGCGATGCTTAAGAAAAAAATTAAATAACTCTTACCCTGTACGATACGGCCTCGGTGAGAGCGTTACAGTTAATGTGCCAATAAATCCTTAGTCGAGACGTCTTCTCGTCGTAAGAATAATCAAGGTCCTTTATAGGGGCCCTGGAAAGAAGTTATATTCCAAACATACACGTTATAAAATCTAAATTCAATATAATTAATTTATTTAATTAAATTATATAATCAAATTTACATTTTTATAGTGATTATATCTGCACTTAAGTTGCAACAATACAAATGCACGAAAACTTACAAACATCAACAATTGTATACATTTTCATCAGGACCACACTAGTTCTTTAACTTATAATAATCCACTTACTTGGGATTCTCTCTGGTCACGATCTCTTGGTATTTAGCGAGCGGACCTCGGACAAGGCCCACTGTGAATACGTAGCTCTCGCAAGCGTGAAGTCCTTCTATTAACATGCTGGTATTCTTCGTCACTATATGCATCTCTGCGGAAAAGATAACAATTATTTTAACATTGCTAGGTCTGTGGTAGAGGCCATATGCTCAAAAGTGGAATCTAGCGGACTGACATGACTACGTTGAAAAGATATCAAATGCATAGTGAACAACATTTCGATCGTTAGTTTTGAGGAAAGAATATTTCTATTTTAATCTCACTAGGTCTGTGGGAGAAGGCCATGCACTACAGTAGACTATAGCAGTGCTTTGGATGGTTTTGGATGCTTTACACGTGGTAGGACCACGCAACAGTATTTGCTGTTGCACGAATGGGCAGGTCCGTTCGGGTTAGTACCACGACTTCACAGAAGACCGGCGTAAAGTAGAAGTGTAACAAGTTCAGCGTTTCGTCTGGTGAGTGAGGTAGCCGGGGCCCACTTTATTAAAAGGTGACAAGGCATCTGCATCCCTACGGGTGTTGCAAATTTCCATGGGCGGCGGTTTTCTCTTAAGATCGGGTAAAACGCCAGCTCGTTTGCCACTTCGTCACATAAAAAAAAAACTCTAAGCTGGTCTGCGGTTATATGGAGAGATATATATCAACTGCGTAACACACATTTCGATCTTTGGCCGTTAGTTTTGAGAACGGGCCATAGCTTCTTTATATATATAATTCTCTTGTACGTGTGTATGTCACTGAACTCCCAAACGACTGAACCGATTTTAATGAAATTTTTGTGAGTCTTCAGGTCGATTCGAGAATGATTTGGATTCACAATTCGTGTCACAATTTTTTATTTTTATTTCTAAGTTGTTGTCGGATTTAAGTCGCGTGTACAGAACAGCGCCTGTTGGGTCCACTAATAATATATAAAGTCATTGGTGCTAGTTGAAAGTTAGGCGTACCGTGGACCTCAGCCGGTCTAAGGTCTAAGGTTTTTCCTGCCTGTCGTAACACGGACTGGCAGCGGTATGAAGTGGCCTCGAGCTGTTGCGAGATGGTGAGGGAATCAAAGTTTAATCTTAGGAAATGAAAGTTTATCCTTCTCCGAGTCGTACTCACACACGTGCGTCATAGCGAGGGACACCGGTGCGTTCCGTAGGAGATCCCGGAGTCCCTCCAAACGTAGATGGTCACCGCGGGGGGTTTTAGTGGGTACGAATCCCACATAACCCTGTCATGTGATAAGTGACGGGTTGTCTTAAAAAAAATGCTCACCGTGGGCCTGTTCCAGATCGTCGTGTATCCGCCAGTGGGAGGCGTCCGTGTATATCACCTCGTACTGCAACTCCTTGCCCTTGTAGCGGTCGGCGAGCGGCGGCGACCAAAGAAGTTGTACCGAGGTGCGTTTCTCCTTCAGCAGGATCGCGGTCAGGTTCAGCGTCTCGTCGGGGATTCCCTCGGTGCGGTGGGTGATCGTGAACGGCTCCCCGTTTACGGAGCCCTTGTACGCCATTATGTGGATGTACACCTTGATGCCAGACGGCAGGTCCTTCACTGCGGGCGGTTTTAAGGGTGGATCTATTTTTATTTGTCTACCACATTTGTTTTTAGGGTCAAGTAGAAACTGAAACTCAGACTGTTTAGTGAACCGGTGGTAGTTTTTGACGTTCAATAAGAAATAACTAATAAATAATATGACGTTCAATAAATTGTTAAAATAAGCCTATTTTTTTTTTTCGGTGTGAATTCGGCGTGAAGTGCAAATACTTCTGCGTTTCGTCTGGTGAGTGAGGTAGTCCGGGGTCCACTAATCTACTTTATTAAGAGGTGGCAACGCGTCCGCAACCCTGCGGGTGTTGCATATCACCGTGAGCGGCGGTTATCGCTTAACATCAGGTGAACCGCCAGCTGGCCTGCCACATTCTCACTCTTAATTTTACTCTCATTTCCAAACGCGGCTTAAATAGTTTAAATTCGGCCAAATGCAAGTCGGACTTGCTCACGAAGGGTACATTATCAGGTACATTAATCAGAATTTTAGTATATATCTTACTACTTAAATGTTAAATGTATGTACTGCTGGTGACCTCTTTAAATAAATAAACAAATTATGCCTGTTGTGTGGGAGCTCCACTCAAATATTTCTTTTATCCTTTTTTTCCGTGTCTGTGAAAATTTCAACTGCCCGTCACGGTTCATGATACATAGCCTGGTCACACGGCAGACGGACAACGGGGTCTCAGTAACAGGGTCCCGTCTCACCCCATGCGTGCGGAACCCCAAAGACTACGTAGCAACGTGGCACTCACGCGTGACGTTCGTGTCGGCGGTGGTGATGGGCGCCATGGCGGCGTAGTTGTGCGGCAGCTGCAGCCGCACGCGGTAGCCGTCCGCGCCGCGCACTCTCGCCCAGCGCAGCAGCAGCGCGCCGCCGGCGGGGCTCGCGCTCACGTCGCTCAGCTCGTCCACGTCGCCCGCCACGTCGAACGTGATGTTCATCACGTCCGAGGAGGGCGACGTGAACGCGTTGTTGGTCGCGGTCACCTGGAACGGTGCGGTTGGTCGGTTGCTTGGGGCACTTGTCTAGTTGTTGTAGGCACGCGCCGATTCTAATTACTCTTCGTCTTTGACAAGGCATGAATGAGAGGTTGCGATATTTGAGCGCAAGAAAACAGAATTTGGTATGCCGAAAAAATATAGATATTTATTATTTTATATATCTGTATTTTTAGCCGATATATTTGGATTTGATTTATCGAAAATTCAAGCCCGGTAGCGTCTGTATGTGTCAAATTATTTAATACTTGACATACCTCTCTTTTGGTCAACGGGTTTGTAGAACTATATATATCGATATATTTTCTCTTCGATATATAGAGGCTGTTGAGGGTATTATAAAAAAAAGTAGTTGTCATCCTACAAGGCATTTCAATAACACAACATGGTGACAGCGGTGTGAAATAAATTCATATTTCGCGAATTTATTAAAGTATCGGTAATAGTAGTTGATAAAAGTGGATCAGGGATTCATTTGGAATGGAGCATGAAAGACCACCGCCGGAATTGTGCATGGATGGCAGCCCCGTCAGCCGGGCTGGCGCTTGGAAGAGGTGGAAGCTATAATTTCAGTTATTTTTAAAGGCCTCGGGTGTACATAAAGAAGAGGCGTCAATACAAGCTAGCTTATTAATTAACTTAATAGGCCCAGATGGATTTGATGTATTTCAAACATTCACGTTTGAAAAAGAGACAGATCGTGATGACGTTGCGGTGTTGTTAAAAAAAATTGATAACTATTTTGGAGTGAAGCCGAATATCACATTAGCAAGGTACAATTTTTTTATGAGAAATCAAATTGAAGGGAGTCCATAAATCAATACGTCACTGCGTTAAAACTGTTATCAAAAACTTGTATGTTTTCAACTTTAGAAGAAGAATTAATAAAAGATAGAATCGTGTGTGGCATAAGAAACAGCATCGTTCGAGATCGCTTATTGCGAACGGATGAATTGAGTTTAGAAAAGGCGATAAAAATTTGCCAAGCGGATGAAATTTCAACTGATAGTAGCCGTCAGTTAGAATTGCATGCTGTCGACTCGGAGCAAGCATCCATAGATGGTATTAAAGCGCACAGTCGAGAACGTGCTGTCGAAAACAAGCGATGGAACGCGAGCGGCGGTTTCACGACTCAAAGCGGCAGCGTCGCAAGCGCAGGCGCCAGCTGCGCTCGAGGCGGTCAGCGTAGGGGTGGCAACGTCGAGCGTTTCGAACGTCGAGCGCCTTGTAAATACTGTGGCAAGTATTGTGTACGGGGGAAATGTGCTGCGGCCGGTGTAAAGTGTTACATATGCGGTGGCTATAATCATTTTGCGAGAATGTGCAGTAGTCGATCGAAAAAAAATTATGACATCGATGTTCGTACTGAAAATTCAAATAGTGATAGTGAATCCTTTTTTATATCTACAGTTTTCGACTCATCTTATGTTAATAAATCAGATGATTGGTATGAGACATTAACAGGTGAATGCGGTGTTGAGCGGATATCAATGTTCTATCCTATAAGAGATTTTTGTTGTTAGGATATGATGTTAATATATTAGATGTTACGAGTAATGTTAAGCTACAATCTTACAGCGGCAACATTATTCCAATAAAAGGAATATGTTATTTAAAGTGGTGGTACAAAAATAAGCTATTTGTATTGAAGTTTGCCATAGCTAGTATTAACTGTCAGAGTGTTTTAGGTAGAAATGCGTGTGTTAAATTAGGTTTCATTAAGCGTATGCATGAAATTTGTTAAATTATAATAACTTATTTTCTGGCATTGGCTGTCTTCCTGGAATATATAGTATTGTTGTTAACAAGTCTGTGAACCCTGTAGTAAGTGCGCCAAGTAAAATTCCCTTTAGTTTGCGTGACAAGTTACTTGACGAACTGAATAGAATGATGGATCTCGGTGTGATTAGGAAAGTTAACCATCCAACTTGATGGGTAAATGCATTAGTGATTGTAGCTAAAAAAAATGGTGGTATTAGATTATGTCTCGATCCCCGGCCACTAAATTGTGCAATACAACGGGCGCACTTTCAATTGCCAACTGTTAATGAATTAGCTACAGAGCTATACGGCGCACAATATTTTTCTGTTTTAGACGCCAATTCCGGTTTTTGGGCAATTAAGATAGACAAAAAAAGTGCGGATTTGTGTACTTTTAGTACTCCGTTTGGGCGATACCAATTTTTAAGATTACCGTATGGTTTAAATTGTGCGGCTGAAGTCTTTCATTCGACACTTAAACAATTGTTAGAAGATTTAGAGGGAGTAGATGTTTTTATTGACGATATTATTTGTTGGGGTAAAAACAAAAATGAACATGATCAGCGATTGACTGCTTTATTAAACAGAGCCCAAGAAATTAATCTTAAGTTTAACAAAGAAAAATGTAAAATTTGTGTGGAGGAAGTAATTTATTTAGGACATGTTTTCAATAAACACGGTATGAAACCGGATGACTGTAAAGTAGAGGCTATAAAAATATGCCTACGCCGAATAATAAAAAGGCGTTAGAGAGGTTTTTGGGTGCTACCAATTACTTATCAAAGTTTATTCCAAATTATTCAAATCATACAGTTCATCTTACTCAATTGCTTAAAAAAGAATCTTCGTGGTATTGGGATGATACTCATGATAGAGCATTGCAAAGATTAAAAGAACTAGTTAGCAGTGCCCCAGTGTTGGCACTATTTGACGTTACGCGGCCGGTTGTTGTCTCTGTAGATGCCAGCAGCGTAGCGCTTGGTGCCGTGCTCATGCAAGACGGTCGTCCGGTCGAATATGCTTCGCGAACGCTCACTGATACACAGACTAGGTATGCTCAAATAGAAAAAGAGCTGCTTGCTATTGTATATGCACGTGAGAAATTTCACCAATACATATTTGGAAAAAAATCTGTAGTTATAGAAACGGACCACAAACCATTAGAGAGTATTTTCAAAAAAGGTTTGGTTTCCAACCCAGTACGTTTGCAGCGAATGTTACTGCGCTTACAAGGTTATGATTTAATTATTAAGTATGTTCCAGGAAAATTAATGTTTATTGCTGACACTTTATCACGTGCGCCCCTTCCCGAGTGTTATGAAAATGAATTAGATGATAAATTAATATATGAAGTAAATCTTATGATCGAACATATTCCCATGTCTGCTAATAAATATAATTTAGTGCGAAATGAAACTAAAAAAGATAAAGAATTGCCAACTTTCTGAATATATTTTAAAAGGATGGCCGGAGCGTAAAGTTGATGTATGTGATAACATTAAACCTTATTGGTCGTGGAGAGATGAATTAGTTGTTGTGGACGGTATTTTGTTTAAAAATAAATTGATATTGATTCCTTATTCTCTAAGGTTAAAAATGTTAAGTATAATTCATGATGGTCATTTTGGAATAGAACGTTGTAAGCGACGTGCCCGTGAGGTTTTATTCTGGCCTGGAATTACTAAAGATATTGAGAATTACATTAAGAGATGTAGGGTATGTCAGGAAAACTCAAACGCTCAAAGTAGAGAACCTTTAATACCTATACAGATTCCGCGATTACCGTGGAATAAAGTGAAATTATTTAATTTTGGTCGATTATTACTCTGGATTCATAGAAGTCAGTGATTTGAAAAATATCTCTTCAATCTCGGTCATAACAGCATTAAAAGAGAATTTTGGTAGGTATGGTATTCCAGAAACTTTAATTAGTGATAACGGGACGCAGTTTTCTAGTGGTGATTTCAAAAAATTTGCTCTTGAATGGGGATTTAAACATGTCACGTCACCTCCTAATTTTCCTCAATCTAACGGAAAGAGTGAGCGAGCGGTACAAACAGTAAAAAAAATGTTAATTAAGTCTATTAATAGTAATACTGCTTTTTACTTAAATTTACTAACTTATAGAAATACACCACGTGATAATAATTTGAGTTCTCCGGCACAATTGTTAATGGGGAGAAGACTAAACTGTAGATTACCAATTCATCCTAAATTATTAAAACCGAAGACAGTTAGTACAAGTGAATATGAATATTTAGAAAATAAAAAATTAAAAAGTAAAATGTATCATGATAAACATTGTAAAAAGTTACCGGAATTAGATTTAGGAGATAATGTATTAATTCAACGTAATAGCCATCAAAGTAGGGGTCGAGTTATATCCAAAGCGTCAACACCACGTTCTTACGTAGTTCAAAATGAAGTAGGCAGGACTTACCGCCGTAATCGACGGCATTTAAAAAAATGTCAAAGCGAAATTAAACATGATATAGAACCTTGTGTTCTTCAGAATCCTATTTCAAATGCCCTCAATAATTCTAACAACTGTTATTCAAATAAGAAAGGTCGAGAATTGAATGATTGAAACCTATTTCTCCTCCCTTGACCAGAAAAAGAGCAAAATTAATGCAAAAATAATATTAATTGTACTTTATTTCATTTTTTTGTTTCATCATTTTTATATTGTATTTGTTTATCTTATTTTCAGGGAAAGGGTGTATCTGTAATAGATTATAAGTTATTTTGTTTTTTGAATTTTGTTATTGTCACTTACTTTTTGTTTTTATGGGGAAGATGTTGAGGGTATTATAAAATAAAGTAGTTGTCATCCTACAAGGCGTTTCAATAACACAACAGAGGCCGACATTGATATTTTATAAATATCGATATATCGATATATTCCTTCACTTTCGACAACCCTAAACAGACTATTCATTCACACTAATAGGTAAATCAACACTCCCGACACTAGACCATTACTGCGTTTGCGAACACAATTGTTTCGATCCATCCATACGTGCGGCACCGTTCTCACTCACCCAGAAGGAGTAGTTGTTGTTCGGCTTGAAGTAACCGTTGACGGTGACGGTGACGGGCCCCTTGGGGCTGGAGACGTAGACGGTCTTCGCTATGGGGGGGATGGGGGGCGCGTAGTGCAGCGTGTAGAAGCGCACCACGCCCCTCGGCTCCGCGGGGGGGTCCCAGATGACGCCCACGCGGCTGCCCACCATCTGGCGCACGCTCACGCGCAGCGGCGGCGACGGCACTGCCATTGGTCGAA
The DNA here is from genome assembly GCA_933534255.1 of Iphiclides podalirius. Classification (NCBI taxonomy): domain Eukaryota; kingdom Metazoa; phylum Arthropoda; class Insecta; order Lepidoptera; family Papilionidae; genus Iphiclides; species Iphiclides podalirius. The sequence goes on along the minus strand of OW152825.1, from coordinate 5,798,110 downwards.
ACGGGGGCGGTTAACGGCAGCCCTCCAATGGGGTCGTCCGTTAATCACGTGATATTTTTAGCAGCGAGTCAAAGGATCCAGTAATCACGTGATGTTTTTCTAGCAGCGAGTCGAGCCAAGTCGGGCTGATTTTCAGTTTAGAAATAGCGCTTTTAACGAAAATATAATAAATACACGTAATATGTCACTGCTAGGCCTGTGATATTTTGTGATTTTTGCCTAAACTGAATTTACCACGCGATTAATCAATGATCCCATAGTACTTTGAAATGTATTATGTGTATAAAAAAGCAATTTTTCTGAGATACTCCACATATTACTCTATGAACACTTTCAAAGCTCAAATATTGACACAGTTCCGGAACAAAGTCATCACAGCTTCAAAGCATGTTAACATGACAAAGATTATTTCTATTTCTGTGACCTGGGGCATATGCTATCACTGTCATTATCACTATCTGGTAGTAGATGCTACCAGATAGTTATAGATATCCGTGGATGGTGGCAATCGCATAAGATCTTCCTTCCCTTCATCTTCTCAAAAAAAAAAGAGAAAAAAGCTATGAATTTTAACAATCTTGATAAGATAATTTATACGGTAAATTAAACTTAAAAATTATGTTCATACCTCCTTCACCAGTAGTTGTGTTAACATACTTCATAGACGGATAAGTTTTATTAGATTTGCTGTCCTTAATGTAGAAAGTAACATTATAGTTTGTGAACGGCTCGAGGTTCGTGAATCTAAAAAAAATATGAAATTCATGAGAAAACGAAACCTGAGATTAGCACGCCGTTGTTTTATAATTTGATTTATAATGTTTTATTTATACCATAGTGTATTAACATCAAAAATGAAAAAAGAAAGTTTTGCTAATGAAAATGTTGCTTTTACATGTTATATTTTCGGTAGATTATTAGTGAACTAAATAAAATTTTATTAATAATTTTACCTATAAACACTGTCACTGGTCCATGTCATATTGTGCCAAATACCATCGCTTATCTTGGATATGGAAGGCAAGAAGCTGTACAGGACCATTTTCTGCTGTGCCATCCAGCAAGAGATAAGAAAACTCGTGGAGTTGATCGACGATTGGTCCACACCGATGCTCAGAAACTGTGAAACAAATATCCCAGGATTGCAACAAATAATTAAAATGAATGAGATTAATAACATACAACTAATTATCATTAAATTAATAACATATAAATAATATTTAAGTAGCTTTCACTTTTATTTTTTATTTTTTGTGTCGCCGTATTCGTAGGCAAAGACGAATTTATGTTTCACCGTGTGTTATTAGATAACACGTGTGAGTGTATGTAGTTTTGCGAGGCAAAAGACTAATGGTTATTATAATCACCACCGATTTTCTCTGGAACGGGTAGATCTAGGAAATTGAAATTTATACCAGATGCTGATACGATAAAACATATGGATAAATTTAGATTTCCGTGAAAACTTGTAAGTACCAAAATTTACGTTATTTTACAACTATTTTTTATTTTTCTTAATTTTTCCTCTATTTGTGCTGTAAGACCTTAAAAGTAAAAGTATCGCACCTGGTAGTTGTGACCAGGCTCTGGTACGCTGGAGCAGTTCGCCTCGTCGGAGCCGTCGTAACAGTCCTGGTGGCCGTTGCACACCATCACCTGCCACAGGCACTGTGTTCCGTCGTCGCACATGACCTGCTGGGACGGGCACTGCACCGTAGGCTTGTGTACCTACGAGCATAATTTGACTATTAAAATAATCCTGCAATCGTTATAATCGTCGGTCGTAAGTACCAAAAATCTGCGCAGTTTTGTCGTAGTGACACCCGTAGCGTACATACGTGGGTGCAGTGGGCCTCGTCGCTGCGGTCCGCGCAGTCGGCGCGTCCGTCGCACAGCCGGAGCGTGCGCACGCAGCCGCGCCCGTCCGCGCACTGCGTCTCGTCCGCGCGGCACTCGGGGCCCGCGCCGCCCGGCGCCCTCCCCCCGCCCACCCCGCGCGCCGAGCACCCCCTCTCGTCGGCGCCGTCCATGCAGTCCTCCTGCGAGTCGCACACCCACGACAGCGGGATGCACACGCCTGCGGATAACACCCCAGCGTCACGAGCGACATTCATCGATTCTGAGTATTATTCATTTCAGGTAGATAGACCATGGCAACCAATAACACCTTTTTGACATTTACCTATAATTCCAAGTTATAACCCGCGTGAAGGAAGTGTATTCTTTAGTGTGATGCCACTACTGTTCCATGGTCGGTAACGGATAACCCGCGTGAAGTGGAAGTGTCATACTTCTGCGTTTCGTCTGGTTAAATGTAATAAAAAAACTACCATATTTGGGAAACCCCAGGTATCACAGATTTCCATGGGCGGCAGACATCATTTAAGATCAGATGAACCGTCTGTTTTTAAATTGTATCCACATTTTTAGGTTTCATAAACATTAAAATAAAATGCATCAATGGCACTTTCGTTGGAACTATACATAACTTAGCACATTGTCAATTGCCACTGATCGTCTTCGTCAACCGCCATTGATAGTCTCCGTTCCCTTCAGCTATAGTAGGGCCACAAAACTATCACTCACCCGGCGAGCAGGTGAATCTGTTCTTGCCGCACTTCTGCCTGGCCGCGTCGTGCCGTCCGGCCGGCTTGGGCTCGGCGCGCCGCTCGCCGCACGCCACCTCGTCCGAGTTGTCGCCGCAGTCGTCGATGCCGTCGCACCGCCACCAGTAGGGCAGGCAGTTGCCGTTGTCGCACTTTATCATCCAGTCGAGGCACGAGCCGTTGGCGGGGAACTCGAACGGCCTCTCGGTGGTGGGGCGCGGGATCAGCTTCGAGTGGCCGATGGTGGTGCAGTTCCTCTCGTCGGATGACTCCACGTCGCTGCAGTCGTTCTCGCCGTCGCAAACCTGCGGCGGAGCGATTAGGATCACCATTATGATAATGGGGTGGAGCAGGGCCGTATTTAGGGGAGGGCAACCGGGCAAGGGGCCTCCACAAACGAGGGGTCCCACAATAGGCTTCAAAAAAAATTTCAAATTCATACTGGTAAACAGAAGTAAACAACTTTTCCTTTCATATTTTTTTCGCGTTTTACTTTTAGCTAATATGATAACATTAAATAATAACAGAAGTCAATAGAAAATAAATTGGGCCAAGGGGCCCAAGGCCACAAGGCCACTCCTTTGTTGCCCCGAGGTCTTCAGACCTCTAAATCTGGCCCTGGGGCGGGGCATCACCACCTAGTTTAAGTAATGCCATACGCGGTGTTACTCAAACTAGGTAGCGAAAAATGCAAATCTTGGTCGCAATCCTGCGGCGGAGCAGTTTGGGTCGATATTATCGTCCTGCCCTTATTGAAACTAGATATTGTGTTTGCTCCGACCAGTTGTCCGCCTGACGATAAACCTTCTTTGGGAACGGATGCCCAAATCCAGGACAATTATCCATGGGTCACAAATTGCTGTTCCCCGCGGGAATCAAACCCACGACTTAAGTGTGATGCTTATTAAAATTTTACATAAATGACATCGTAAGAGTGTAGATGTCGAAGGGATGAAGGTGTGTTTGAATTAAACCAGGAAACAGAAGAACAGATTTCTGAAACCTTCTGGGTGTATTGAGTACTCGTTCTTTGAAGACAGACAGGAAGAAGGAAGAGAACATTGAAGGGCTACATGCAGGAGCTGTCGTTCGCATAAAAAGCAAATTTGTATTAGTTTCGCTACTTGGTTTCATAAAAGGAAAACGAGCCGCTCCTCTAGGCCTTGAAAATGCACAAAACACAAACGAATCGGGAACCTTTCTTTGAAGCCGTTTGATAAAAATTCAAAAAAAAAAAAAAAAGAAAAGCCGCTCACCCAGGCCTTGAATATGCACTTGCCGCTGGGGCAGCGGAACATGTACGGGGCGCAGGTGGAGTTCTTGCAGCGCTCGGGCTGCTCGTCCTCGCCGCCCGGACAGTCGCCCTCGCCGTCGCACACCCACGAGTTGGGGATGCACAGGCCGCCGCCGCCGCACGGGAAGCTGTTCGACGAGCAGTTCAGCGTGTTCGGCCGCTTCACTTGCACCTGCGAGTCCGTGTTCACTCGAATGGGAGTTTCGTGATAGATTATATTGTGAGTTGTTATCTCGTTGTTTGTTCAATGGTGGACCAAACAGCTTTGTCTCAACTTTTTACCTAAAGTCCATCAACGTAGTAAGCATTAAAATATACTGCGTCAGGCAGTCAGTTCACGTTCAGTAATCAAGCAAACCACGCGTTCTCAAATTTCTCAAATTGGCTGTCAAAACAATGTTTTAGAATGTCTCTAAATACGATTTCTTTATGTTTAAGAATATAATCGATCATAGTTTGAAAATGGCAGTTACGAAATTTTACTGTAGTAGGTACACGCAGCAGCCTCTACTATTCTGCGAATATTTCTCGGGCTCGCAGAAGACCACCACTGTGTGAAGTGTCATGTGAAGTGTCTTTGCGTTACGTACTGCGTACTTGTTAGTGAAGTAATCGGACCCACTCAGTCCTGTTAGCAATCCATCTCCAACCCCACAAGTATTGTAGATTTCCATAGACGGGCTAATCACTTAGCATCAAGTAGCAAGCGCTTACGTCGAAACGTCGCAAATGAACATTTTCACATAAAAAAAGGATTAAAATAACCGTGGTAAACCGTAGTAGGGCACGCCTCGACTGTTGCACGAATGGGCTGGCTCGTCCGGGTAAGTAACACGACCTCACAGAAGACCGGTTTGAAGTGGAAGTATATACTTTCTCGTTCCGTTTGGTGAGTGAGGTAGCCGGAGCTCAATTTTCAAAAAGGTTGTCAACGCATCTGCAAACCCTCGGGCCTAGCAGATGTCCTTGGGCGGTGGTGTTCACTTAACATCGGGTAAACCGCCTACTCGCTTGAAAACTTTTCACATAAAAAAAAAATTATATCTCAAACAATCAATTGTGACACGACGGATATTATGCAATTTTTATCTGCTTCTATGTGAATTTATTTTAAGTCGACAAATTCCACGAAAATTTAGGAAAATTTCATTAATTACCGAACAATTGCGTTCATCGGAGCCGTCCTTGCAATCGTTGTCGCCGTCGCACAACCACCTCTTGTCAACGCAGTTCCCGTTGCTGCATTGGAACTCGTTCTCGGTGCAGTTGTACCTCCCGCAATCTGTAACAACGATCCGGATGTGAATCAGAGTTGATTGAATGAATCGACGAAAGGAAACTATGTGCTGCAAGCCACAAAAAGCTGTAATTATATACCCTATAAGTAAACGACTCGCTCGTTTGCAACCTTCCTTTATACAGCGAGAAATAGTGATGAAACTGATACTTTTATCAGCCTATACATATCCCACAGCTGGACAAACGCCTCCTCTGTACGGAGGGTATCACGGCATAGTCCACCACGCGGCCCCACTGTGGATTGGCGGACTTCACATATCTTCGAAATATTTTTTTTATTATTATTTCGAAAATATGCAGGTTTCCTCACGATGTTTTCCTTCACCGCTGAGCACGTGATAATTCAGCACTTGAAATTAACGCCACCGGGGATCGAACTCAGGCCGCACGAGTATTGAATTAAAACCGGACAACATGCGCGATTTTCAAGGCATTTCCTGCCTCGCACAACCACTCTGTGGAACCAGCTGCCGCCGGCGGTCTTTCCAAAACGTTAGGACCTGGGAACCTTCAAGAAGAGACCATACTCTTTCCTAAAAGGCCGGCAACGCATTTGTAAGCCCTCTGGTGTTGCAGATGTCCATGGCCGGCGGTGCTCACTCACCATCTTGCGAGCCTCATGCCGCTTTTTTCCCATTAAAAAAAAATCACCGCGAAGCAGGGTCGGTAGGAGAGGTGAGGCAAGGAAAAAGGGAAGAGAATCACCCTTCTCGTCGCTCATGTCGGCGCAGTCGACGTCACCGTCGCAGCGCCACTGCGGCAGGTAACAGCTCGAGTCGTCGCAGGCGACGCGCGGCGGGGCGCACGCGCACCCCGCCTCGTCCGAGCCGTCGCCGCAGTCGTCGTTGCCGTCGCAGCGCCACGAGAGCGCGATGCACATGTCGTTCTTGCACGAGAACTGATCCTATCGCAAGGGCATAAGGACCGTATTACATTGTACGTTGATTTGTCTTCGCGAAGTCAAACGACGCGCATGTCGTTGCACGAGAATTGATTCTATATTACATTAGATGTTGATTTGTCTTAGCGAAGTCGCGATTCACGTGTCGTTATTGCACGAGAACTGATCCTATCGCGAGGACAAAAGGACTATATTCGATGGATGGAGGATGTTGTCTTAGAGAAGTCAAGCGACACGCGTGTCGTTGTTGCACGAAAAACGATCCTATCGCCGAGGTGCATATTGTCTTCGTTCTTTGTATAGATATCATACATCTATCATGAAATATGGAAAATTAATCATATAAGGCGTGTTAAAAATATATATATATAAGAACAATTGGAAGTTATGTAACATAATGTAAACAGCGTACTATATTAATTCTTGAACAATTAATTCAAGCATGTTATAGGTACATAGATCCAAAGAAAAAAGTATGTTTTTTTTTATAAAACAAAATGTGCGTGCTAAGAACATACCGATGCGCAGGTCGCTCCCGGCGTCTTGGGGCAGGTGAAGTTAGCGTAGGGCTCGACGAAGTTGGGGCACAGACATTTGCCGTGGGCCTTCACGAAGCCGTCGGGGCAGAGGCAGCTGAACGTGTTGCCCGGCCCGCCCAAGCAAAGGGCGTCGCAGCTCGTGTTCTTGTACGAGCACGCGTTGCTCCCGTGCTGTATGAAGTGGGCGAACACCTTGAGACCCATCAGGCCGGAGAAGGAGCCGTTGATCGTGATCACGTTCTGGCCGTTGTCCTTGTCCGCTATGAAGATGGACTTCGCCTTCCAGTCGTCCCAGTACATCTGGTCCTTTAGTACGGCCACCGCGAACGGGTGGGACACCTTCTCGTCGTTCCACAGGATCTTCTTGAAGTACTGCCCGTGCAGGTCCGCGCTGGCTATGTAGTCCTCCATCGCGTCGACCCAGTAGATCCTCTCGGACATCTGGTCGATAGTTATGCCGTTGGGCCATTGCACGATCGGTTTCTCGAACAGCCGCACGATGTCTGTCCCGTCGAGGTTGGAGCGTGACACGGACGGCTTGTTCCTGTCCCAGTCGGTCCAAAAGAGGTATCCCGCTTTCGGGTGCACGGCGATGCCCCTGGGCTTTGACAGCACATCGGGTCCCAGGATCGTCACGCGCATCCTGCCTTCGCTGGACAAGTCCGTGCGCACCGCCTCGATTTTCTTCCGCATGCCGTCGACGAAGAAGAGAACGTTGGAGATCCAGTCCAGCGCCATTCCCTCTATGCTGGCGAGGTCCGTGTCGACGACGACGTCCTGAGCGATGCCTTCGCCGAAGCACTGTCTGCTGATCTTGTCCAACACGATGTCCGCCCAGTATATGCAATTGTTCTTCATGTCAAACTCTATGGCAACGATGTTCTCCTGGTCCTTTATCGGGAATATGGTGGTGTTGTCCGATAGGTCGATGCGCGCTATTTTGTCCCTCAGGGCGACCAGTAGGAACTCGGTGGGCTCGTCCAACGGACAGGGGATCACGTCCGGTTCGTAGGGCAGATATCCGGAGGTTGTGCAAACGTCCCCGTCGATTTTCCTATAGCCCTTCGTCCGCTGGTAGAACTGTCCCGGACTACATTTAGGGGGATCGCGTACGGGTCGTACTTAGAGGTCTTATTACGTACGCACACGTTGCGCGACAAAACGAAGCCAAAGTCGCATTCGAAATCCCTTCTGCCGCACTCGCAAACCTCCTTCTTAACGGGCCCGTCGTAGTCCAGGCCGTTGAAGCAGTTAGTGTGAGCGAGCCGCCGTTGGAAAATGTCCCTTGTGCCCAACACGCAGGACACAGAGCTGTTTGGCTGCGACGGCGACCAATACTTGTAGTCGTCCGTACTGCAGTTGCGGGCGAAGGCGTTTTGCAGATCGATGGTTATGATTATCCACTGGTGCTGGTCGTTTGCCGACCCGAACATAGTAAAGACGGTGGTATTTTCTCCTGGCTCGGTCATTAAGCCGTAGATGCGAAGGTCGTCGGCGTTAAATCTATAACAATATTTAAAAAAATACAACATTTTTGTACAGTGGGCAAAACAATGTAATTTAACAAGATGGATTTAAAATGAGAAAAAAACCTTAGTGGTCTGTTTGAAATTTTTATTTTATACGACTACTAATCTCAGCACTTAAGAAGAAAAATTTAAATTTGTATAAAATATTTTTTGTGCTATGTAAAATTTAAATTTCGAATGGCAATGGCGACATTTCTCGTTTGAATTATCGTTGTAAAACGATAATTGAAATTATTTGTCTGCTGTAAAAGTAAGATAACAAGGTACGATAAAAATAAAAGTAAAAAACAAAGGTAAGATAAAAATAGAAGCACCTGACATTACTTTGAAAGCAAAAAAACAATGTAGATAAAATACGTTGAGATTTTCGTCGATTTGGCTATCAGCTGTTTAACTTAGTGGTTAAAGCGACTGGGCGCGAATCCGGAGTATATGGGTTCGATACCCTCAGCGGCGAATATCTCTTCGTCCATTTTTTTTTTACAAATTTCATAATTAATCTAGACAAGAAATCATACCGAGTCCTATTATTATTAGGAGCTTTATTAAGAATTAACACCAATTTGAACTTGTTTACCGCATTATGCGATGCGAATGAATGATGAAATGAGGAAATGCTAATAAACACTAGTGTGATTACAAGTTAGTACATATATGACCGACGTTAAATGAAACATTATAAAAATCATGGAGTAATAATTTGTAAGAATGTAAGCGCCAATTACTGCTAAGTGTGGATCGACTTCAATGATCAGTTCTTGTACATCGTGTTATATAAAAATTACGTTAAATTAACCAATAATTAGAATAAAAATACTCACTGGTAAGAGTTCCACTCGATCCCTTCGTTAGTCGAGTAGAGTATCTCCCTCGTCTCACTCATCAGCTTGAAGTACTTCACCGCCACCAGCACGCCACCGTGGTCTCCGTAATTGAAGAAGTAATAGTCCTTCAGGATGCGTTTCCACGTGAGTCCCGCGTCCCGGCTCAAATACACGCCCGGTATGCCTTTCAAGGAGCGGCCCACAACGCCAGTCGCCATTATAATGCCGGGCGCTGACTTGGAGCTCATAATGCTCGCCGATCTGAATAACGAATTTGGGCCACCTTTTGATTAGATGTAAATAAATAAATATATTAGGACACATTTTTACACAACGTAACTACTTTTCTTTTGTAAATAAATACATATTATACATATATAAACACACAGACTCTAGAAAAACACTATGTTCATCACACAATATTTTTCCAGTAGTGGGGATCGGACCCACACCCTTTGACGCAGAAGGCAGGTACACTACCCACTACGCCATTCGGGTCGTTAAATAAAAATTTTAGACTAAAGCCAAATCAGCAGTGGACTCAACAGGCTGAATTGAGGATGAAGATACAACTCTACAATTGATACAAGACTACAGAACTCAATGAGACTATCGCGATACTTTCTAAAGAATCTATAGATCTGTGATGTAATGGTGACAAAGTGCAAATTACGAAAACCCTTATCATGAATGAACATTATTTGGATGGTTGTCAGTTCGAATCGATCTCAACGATACACGCCCAAGATAAAAACCCCATGCATTGTGCTAAAGATATCTAAGGCAAAATTCTACAAAACTAATAAATACATTACATTCTCCGCTACTCTAAGTGTTTACCTCATAGCATTGCTTATCACATTTCCAGGCGGGCTGTAAATAAAGGTCAATTTATATACAAACGATCAATAATTAAATAACAACGAAACAGTTAACAGGAATAGTAGAATTTTGAAAACTAAAAGTAGAATTTAGTAATTCTGTTCGATTACATCTTTTGTGTAAGTGCTTTACTTTAAATAAAGACTTCATTGCAAATAACCCTAGCAGTGGTAGAGCCTGCCTGAACGCATCTGCAACCCCACAGGTGTTGCACCTCACACAAAAAAATCAAATGATTGATTAAAAATGTAACCTAATCTATACTTGAATACAACAGAAAGTCGTATTAAAATCTTAATTGCATGAAAGGCCAGGGATAATAGTGGCACTATGAAATGTCATTGGTTTCAATGTAATTTACAATGTTGGTTTCTTTAAATTAGAATTGGTTTATTTAAACTTAACGACTGCCATTTCACATTTTTTTTATCGACATACAGAGGAAACAGCCTACACGCAGCCAATATATAACCTTCAACGCCGTACAACTTCCGGAAACAAAAGAGTCGTTGTTTTACGCACGGTAAGATTTTTTTTAAATTGCAACTCCATTGAGATTCTAATTTGGAACGCAAGCCCAACGCTCTAACGACAATTACACGTGGTGAGTAGGCATGAATCGGATTGTTTTCGACTAATAAAAAAATATTACATTATTACTATCGTCCGATGTCGGCAACACTACATCGTTATCTTCATATACTTTCACTTACTACTACTTTTGTTACTATTTTACTACATTTGTAGAAGAAGAAAAACTTTGAACCAACCAACAAAAGATTAATGTAACAAAAGTATTTAAAAGAGAATAGTAAACTATTTTAACGGGAATTTCATTTTCATTCACCTGTTTTTCTTATTAAATATTTTTCCTGTATACAACAACGGCAAGTAAATTCTCGCCCACGTGTCAAGTTCATGACGATAACGTTACTTTGAAGGCGATAATTAAATTATTCCTCGACAGTACTCACAAGTCGAGTTTGATGACCGCTGTAACATTTCTATATCATTTACCTATTTTATTGATGTTCCTAGGTCCTAGGGCAATGAGGCTCAGTTATTTCATGTTTGAGAGAAATATGGGATGAAATTTTTATTAGATTCATTGGTATCATCATAAACTTGAACATTCGTCATAGCTTAAGTCCTTAAAGAATTTTTTATACAGTGTTAATATAAAAATATTTGGTGGAGAGTATACCTACTTTCAACCTTTTTATTTACTATGCATCCTTATTCAACGTTATAGTTTTCAACTTCATAAGCTCAATTTTTAGCTACTGATATCCAAGGTAAAAATATTCTACAATCCTTGACATTTTACATTAAAAATAAACTTCGATCGTGTTGCGCTGTTTGATATTTATAATAAATATTACGAATAGTTACGCCAGACTTAGTTGAGCTAAATGCGACGACGTTATCTAAACGATATACAAAGTCAATATTAATGACCCTCTTTGACCGAGATGTATATACTAGACGAAGTGACCAATTTCTACGAACACAATCGTAGAAATAATTCCGGGTATCGCAAGTTTGATTCTGGGCGGGAGCACAACTGGAATTAATGTTGATTTCTTGTGCTTGGAATAAAAGACAAATTTATAATTTCAACATATGCTATATGGTATGAACAAAAATAAATGAACACAATGCAATATATAGTACTATTAATGTATATTATTGTAACATAATTCCCTATATGATATAACTTTGCAAAGACATCAAAATCTTGCCCGAGACAAAACCTCATTACCTCATTGGACAGAAAACAAAAAGAGATTTAATAATATATAAGAAATAAAAATAGTAAAAGTAACTATCAATAGACGCTATTAATAAATAAAAAGAAATGAGACGAAATAAGGCAAATACAAAAAAACATCATTTGTTTCTCCATTTCATTTTGTGAGACAATATATAATTTTCAGATATTGTTAAAAATGAGCTATTCACACCCACCTTGTAACAGGATAGAGCTGACTAAACTTCTGGCATAAATGCAAACTGCACGATTTCTCGCTGTCATTAGGGTCCACACAGCTGAGGGGTTTTCCTGGAAAGGAACACGTACATTAACGCCCGGTTTCCGAAACACTGATCATGGTAGAAGTTAGCTAATCAGCCGTCAAATGGCTTGTCAAATGTCATTTGAGTTGCCAAAAGGATGCTTAAACTCTTTGAATTGATCATTCTGATAAATTCAGAGAGAGAGTTTAACCATTCTGACTTAAATTCAGAGAAAAGCCAGTTTAACCTACGATGATCCTTCTAGCTACCGGGCTAAGTAAAACAACATTTGAAAAAAATCCATTTTGTCAGACATTATCATATCTGATTAGTGCACAACTTCTACGATCAGTCGAAAAAAGTCCTTGTTTCAAATATTAACTACAATAGGGGCGTATTGTACGTGGTATCGCATTACAGATAAGCGCAATAGCACATAATAGCTCCTTATTGAATTATCAGAGAAAAATGGAAGGTTAACACAACGTTAGTTACACCGAGTTTGGCCGCGGCAAAAGGAGTCACATATTAGGCATTTACGTTTTTCTACTGTAGAACGGGTACGCTAATATATGATACTGTTAGCAAGCTGTCCGAAATTACAATAACTCGTAATACTATTAGATAGGTAGTCATTTTTGGTCGTACTATCTGCTGAAATAGTATTAGGAGATAACAATATCCCGTAATAATAGCGGATAGATATTTTTTTTTAATTTTTACTGCTAGTCTGCACTTAGTGTAATGTAACTTTGAAATATTTCGATAAAACTCTAGCAACATTTTTCGCCGCTAATACGCGTCCAGACGCTCTGTCTATCGTAATATATCTCGTAATACTATTTCTAATATCTTGCCCGAGACTTTGTTTATTACTTGTTGTAGATCACAGAGCAAATTGACATACTGAATAAGTTAATTACCATCTAAGGCTTCATCGTAACTCGCGATCAGAAATCTATTTAGCACTCACGACTATAATTAAATTAAATGTTTATTTTCTCAGAAGCTATGAAATTTCAATTCTTATAGTGACAATCTGTACACTTAAGATTAAATATAAAAATTTGTAAAAAAAAAGAAAAGACGAAAACTTTTTAAAAATATACAATACTCGAACGTCGCCGAGCAATCAAATTTATAAATAGATTAAAATGGTTACAAAGCTATGATAACTAGTAGTCTGGAACATTCTAGACAAGGGAACGTCAGCTCATTAGACGTCGCGTTCAATGACACTGCACTTGATTGTAATCTTAGCCCAGTTACTCATTGGGTGCATTAAATTTGCGCTTATTTAAGCTACACAGTTACATGTTTAAATTAGAGCCAAAATTAAAAAAAATAAATAAAGAACGCAGGCATGCAAACTTCAAAAGTATTGTTCCTTTAGTTTTTAAATGCATCTTTACAAATATATAAATTTGAAGTGTCTTATTCGTAGTGCCATAAATAACAACTTTTAACTGCAATGTTTACGCGGCATACGAAAAAAATTATTACAAAATTTTGATAGGTCAGTGTCCGGCCGCTCGCTTTTAATTCAATATACTCGAGCAACCTGAGTTCAAATCCCGATGCCGGCGACAATGAATGTGTTAATTGCAATTTTAAATGCTGACTCATCACGTGCTCTACTGTGAAAGAAAACATCGTGCGGAAACCTACATATATCCGAAATAGTATTACGAAAAAGATATTTCGAAGATATGTGAGGTGTGCCAATCCACGGTTGGAGTCGCGTGGCCTTATGCCTAGCAGCAGACCGTATAAAGGTAATAATAGTATATGTGCTTATGCAAGCACGTAAGAAGTTAGAATACATCTTTGGCGTAAAGACGTTTTAAATAAATTGGAATAATTGGTAAATGTCAAAAACTTGTTATCGGTTGCCAAGATTTAATTGGTTCACAAGCATCAGGTCGCTTTTTGAGGGTCAAAATTTTACTTTCATAATTTCTCCAAACGCGCCAAGAGTTAGAAGTGTAACTTCAAAATTTTCTACTTGTCTAAAGGAAAAATAAATAGAGATATTTTTCCGAGTAGAAAAATACTGAAACTCACCATTCTCGTCCTCCGCCGGCGGTTTGATGGGCGACCAGGTGACTCCATGGTCGAAGGTAATCAGAGAAACGAGATGCTCGGGCTCGATGTTGGCTATCAGCGACTTCGAATTCACCTTTGACGCAATGTAGATACCCTTGAGGCCCTCGACGCGGTACAAATCCGTGAAAGCGTCCTCCGTCACGTCCCTGATGAACAAAAATGGCCGATCTTAACCACCTCTTTTTTATGTGAAAAAGTGGCAAACGAGCTCACGGTTCACCTGATTTTAAGTGTTAACCGTCGCCTTTAGACATTTTCAACACCCTTAGGGTTGCAAATGCATTGCCGCCTTTAAATAAAGTGGGCCCCGGCTACCACCTCACTAACCACACGTTGGAACGTGGAAGTGTAACACTTCTACTTTACGCTGGTCTTCTGTGAGGTCGTGGTACTTCTCCGGACGGACCTGCCCATTCGTGCAACAGTGAACACTGTTGCGTGGCCTTACACAGTAACCTCTACCTCTACCTATTGAAAGTAGGGAGAGCAAAAACGTGCCTGATGAATAACTTAAAAGTATAGAGAGGAAAAACAATATACTTTAAAAACGATTTTCATTCTCTAATAAAGTGAACAAAAAACCGATGTATAGACTTTCGTGCCGCAAGGATATCGTTTACTTAGTTGGCCAAAGCAATGGTTCTCAAAGTGGGCGATACCGCCCATTGCGGTTTATTGAAATTCCAAATAACATTGGGGGCGCTAAATAAAATTCCGTGGACGATGGAAAGTATAACGGCACACACTGTCATTACATAAAACAGCCGAATTATTTCCCTATATATTTCTATAAAAAAAATTAGGTGAAGAATGTCTCGGGGGCGTTGGGTGTTAAATTTATCCTTAAGTAGCTACAGGCGAAACAGCAAAAAGTTTGAGAAACAATTGGCGAACACAGAGCGTCTGGACGGTATACGCCGAAGACGCGCGGACTAATACTAGGACAATTTATCCATTAAACTCTCAGCTAATAAAATGAATGCTCAAAACATCTAAATACAGATGTAACCCAGATGGAACAGAATAGAAAAAAAGATCAAAGCTGAAGTGATGAGCCATTACGCCAATCACTTTTCATCATCATCGTTTCAACCTAATGAACGTAGCGTTCTGGCCAATTCACTTTTAGTATCATTAATTCTTGAAATCTTTTATAATGAGCATTATTTTAAAACACGGGTATTAAAATTTAAATTCAAAAATCTTTATTCAATGCAGAAGCATTACACTAACTTATTGTTTATCAAAATAAAAATATTACTAAATAAAAATACTACTACTCGACGGGGCATTTTTTTACAAAGAAACTATATAGTTCGTAACGTTTCATTATTTTTTTATCTCGTACGATAGTTATAAAACCGTCGACTATTATCTCGAATTACAACAGTAATGAACTTGACATGAATGAACCTGGCATCTCACACGCGGTGGTATCGGACAGTATTATGTAAAAAAAAATGCTATCTTCATAGACCGGTTAATAAACCCGAACTAAGTAATGTCTTTTTCAGTCAACTTCTTCTGTGAAAGATAAACTACGGAAGCAAATATCCGTATCCCGAATTGAGACGGTTAGAGATCGATCCACTTAAAATTAAACTAATCCTAACATTTCAGAGAAGGGGGAGAGTTAGCTTGTGGTTCACCTGATATCAAGTGATAACCGCCGCCCATGGACATTTTCAACACCCGTAGGGTTGTAGATGGCAACTTTTTATAAAGCAGGCCTCAATTACCTAACTCACAAGACGAAACGCAGAAGTATAACATTTCTTTTTACGCCAGTCCCCTATGAGGTCCTCCTTGGAGGGACCTGCCCATTCCTGCACAGTCACTTACCCTCACAGTTCAGACAACCACGTAACAGAAGAGACAGAATACATAATAGAAGCTTTTCTGTCCATGAAAGTAATCTCTACTTTTGTAATAACATTAAGTAGACTTTATGAAACAAAATTAGATGACCTTTCAATAAAAGACACGGCCACGTAGTTGAATGGCCTTTCAATTGAATCACCTTAAAAAATAATAATAAGTGGTTAACCATGACCACTTTAGCCGCGATTAACAGTGTAATGTCTAAATAAAATCCTTTGGAGTGCCAGGTTTTATACGGCACATAATAGTGCATATGGTAACTTTATATTGCGAAATATGCTATGTTTGTAGTCATTAATGTAGTTTAGTTTCGGGTAGCTAAAATAAAAATAAATAGATACGTTTTCAACTAAGTTTTATTTTAAAAAAATATTTATTATTTCTTCTGTTCTGTCTTTTATGTTGGATTATACAATTCATAGTAATTTATTATATTTCATTGAGATTAACATATGGGTTAGTACTCACTCCAGCCAGCTGTCCTTCCAGTTTCCTTGGGGGAAGTAGCACAGAACCTGTTCTAAACTCAACACGAAGTTGTACTGATCAAAGTTGCTGCTAATCTCGGAGACATAGAGGTTCACCAGGTTTTCCGTGTGCATGACAGAGATGAATATACGCTTGTCCGTCACGTCGGCAATGTGGAACTTCTTCCTGTCCAATTCCGTTTGAAATTCGGCTCTATGGAAAGGACCTCTTTGGTGTGAAATGTAAAGATCCAAGGTGCTGTTCTAGAAATATAAAAAAAGATAATTAATATTTCCACCTTATTAGTTTCAGTCGCTTGTGAAAATAAGTTCCATATTGTACGTATCACTTTTCCAATGTTATTTATTCACATCGTGTTGAATAAAAATTTTAATAATATCGATGACCAAGCATAGACAATTGCTTCTGAACTGGATATTTATTAATGTGAAATCTATGTTTGTAAAACTTCCTTAAAACACAGAATAATGTTTGTAAGGGCAATGTTTTTGAGAAGAAATGTAAAAATAAAAAGGAATTAGAAAACCCCGATAACTTTAAGCGATGATAAAGTGCTTTTTCCGTATCAATGTACTACGATAAAGTAAATACAAGCTCCCGAAAATTCTGACTCTGGTGTTGAAGGCAATAGCAACCATATTACGCAGCATATTTTATGATATTTTTAAAACTACTGGTGCTCGCCATCGAGATTTGAACCCGTTATCGCATAATCGCAAACCGCACCCATTCTTCCAATCATCAACATAGCCCACAGCGACTAATTATTGTAACATGACAGTTAATAAATAAAGATTACTATGGCATACATACATTCTTGTACGAGCTAATTACAATGTTAAATACTAATATCTATGAAATAATAAATATTCATGTGAAGTAAAGGAATATAATTGAGAATATAGCATTAATTTTCAGATTACGCATTAAGAAATGTAGTCATTATAGCGGTATAGACCGCTACATATTTTTTTATTATTATGATCACAAAACGAATATGTAACAAATATCCACGTACATTGTATATATGTATATGCCATTGGTAAATTTTAAAATCACATTAACTTCGACCTTAAAATGTGCATTAACGCATTTTTAAATGCGTTGTTCCAACTTGTTTAAATTCACATATGCATATAATTATACGAATGATTATTATCTATCCGAGCAGAACGCTTCGTTTTTTTATATATTGCACCACAACATTTCATCAGGTTGTATATCTTTGTATAAATAGTTTTTAGCATAAATAAAGACCCCTGTGACTCAGTGATTGATATGATGCCGAAAATGTGGTGTCTTCTTCGGCCAATTGAATTTCTTTGCCAAACCAGTCGCGTTACAATAACATTATGATAGCATAGTTTAATGTTAATTATGTCTAAAAGGAAGAAGTAACGTCACACGATAAGATAGGGCATTATCGCTAGATAATATAGGTAAATAAGCTACGTCGCGATCAAACAATTCGTGGTTCCTGTTATTGATTAATTAATAATTCTGTATATTATTGATTATGAACGGGAAATTAAGTACTAATTGAAGGGGTGGAAAGCGAGCTGTAACAAAGTTTTGGACGAAGTGATAGAAAATCATAAGTACCTAAGAAAAGATGAACATAACAAGAAACAAGAAATTACTTTAAAAAACTTTTAAATTAAACGGTTTTATTTTATGTTTTTTTTTTTTTGGTAATTTTTTTTTGTTAATACTGTATTGTATGTCTAAATTAAATGTGTGTACCAAATTTCAGATCAATCTGACAACGGCAAGGTGCTTAAATTTCAATTTCTAATTTTGACCCAAATAAATAAACAAACAAATTCCGTACGGGTCGAGCTAAATAAAACCGTTTAAAAATAGCTCAAGCTGGGAGCTTTCAAAAAACGTACTCCTCGATTTATATCTTATTATATATAAATAACTATTGGATCGACATTGGCTAGTAAGGAACCTCCAAGAATTTAACAGAAAATCAGTACACAGCCATGGGTTATCTCTTTGTTGATATTTAACACCCCAACCCTACACGGTTACTTGACACAATATAGTCAACAAGAAAATAAAAGTATGAGTTAATAACAACTTTTAAGCCTTTTATGATTTTTTTCTTTAATGATTTTTGTATGAGCATTTTATTTCTATACAGTCCAAAAAGATCGAACCAAAATGATGTAGATTTCGACGAAACCAATAATTTTACGGTTGAGTTGTTGAATCAATTTCCAAATTCAAAATCTAAATGTCATTAAAATATTGATTTAATGAAATTTAAATCAGTTGTTTTAAGCAAACATACCCCAATTTTTATGCATATATTTGGAAGGAGTTTTTATCTGCAAAACTATACGGCCATGAAGAAAACAGCTTTAAATGCGCAGGTATCACAATAACGTATACAAAGCCTGTTCATTTGAATTCAGAAATCGAAAGAAGAAATTCTCTCATAATAAAACGTAAACAATAACCAAATATTTCGTAGAAAGTCGGGGGGTAATTATGGAAGAACGTTACGAAACAAACCTAAACTTCATATATTACGTTTTAAGACAACTTTCTCCGCTATTCTTTTGCGCCCGAGAATGTCGCAATATAGAATTAAAACATTGCAGCTATATCGACTTTTTTCACGCTATAATATCGTTAAACGAAATATGCAACCATTGACATAAATTGAGCGTGTCATTTCATTTATGCATATTCCTAAGCCATATAAAGACGGTCAAAAACTAAAACAAGATGTCATATTCTTATATATAGATATTAGCATGGATCGTCTGTAGTAAAATATTGCATTTTATAAGATAAAAGACAGCATTAGTTAATTTAATTTAAATTAGCTACCATTGTCCTTTTTCTATCTATTTAATTAATACCTTTAAACGAGCAATTCTTGTATATATCGGAATCTCGAAAACGGCTTGAGCGATTTTCATGAAATTTAGTATGTGTGTAGATTCGGGGGCGAAAAATCGATCTAGCTAGGTTTCATTTTTAGAAAATGTCCTTTTATCCCTGTTTTCAGGGAATGAAATATATCATTCGAATACGACGGTAAATTTCGCCGAAAAAAAATGTTGTAATAGCTCGGTCGGTAATCGGGCGGCCCCAAAACAGAAGGCCGCGGTTCGTGTCACGATCATTTACACACTTATTTTTTTTTACTTTTTTTTTTTTAAACCAGATCATAGCTTTCTTTATTTTTTTTTAATTTTCAAAATACACGATTTACCAAAAAAAACCGAGCGAAGCAGTAGGTAGGTAAATAGCCAGTGGCGGATTTGCCCTAAGGCCCAATAGGCCCGGGCCTAGAGCGGCCATATAATAGGGGTGGCCAATCATGACAAAAAAATTCACTGATGATAACAAGATATTTGATGGGTGCCGAGAAAGGGGCGGCTGGAACTTACTACATGGGCTGGGGCCTAGGACGGCCAAGACTACAGATCCGCCACTGTAAATGGCAGATAAAACCAAATGGCAAAACTAAATAACAGTAATCGGTATAAAGGTATAAAGTACCTATATTGACGACTTCGAACTCTTTTAATATGCAATGGGTACGGTGCTAGTTCACGAGTATATTTAGTGGTCCTAGACGTCAAATTAATTTAGCCATAAATGTTTGAAAAACATCATCCTGATGAAGAATCCTATACTAAATAGTCCTAGAGCCATTGGATGGAAGCTTCGGTGTCGAAACTGTGCTGCGAAACTAATTTTTATCCGAATAACTTGCTTCACGGGTAGATAAAAGTATATTTTCATAGTTATTCTTTTTTTTATGTGAAAAGTTGCCAAGTGAGCAGGCAGTTCACATGAGGTTAAGTGAATAACACCGCCCATGGACATCTGCTTCACCCGAGGGCTGCAGATGCGTTGATAACTTTTTGGAAATATATGGCTCCGGCTACCCAACTCACGAGACGAAACGCGAAAGTATTATACTTCCACTTCACGCTGGTCTTCTGTGAGGTCGTGGTACTTACCCGGACGAGCCTGCCGACTGTTGCATGAATGGGATATGTCGGTGCCCACATTAGAAGGGTAGTGAATATAACCTGAGTATAATGCATTTAAACCAGCAGTATCTAATAATAACATATAATGTTTTATAAGAGATAGTCACTAAATAGTAACTAAAACCTACTTTTACGTAAATTAAATAAACTCCTCGATGAATATTGTATGCTATTATTACTGAAAATCATATCATAATAACATATCTAATTAAATGATTTTAAAACCTTTTTTTATTAAGAATTCCAATTCATTACATGACTTGAGGAAAAAAACTATTAACGTAATGGCTAAAAACTTGTAGACATTAATGTATAACATAATAATACAGCAAATCGACAGAAATTCTCGTCCTTATCGCCAAAAGGAGGAAAGTGCGAGTGTATGAGACTTTTTTGCAAACATTTACATAAAATGTAGGTATTTATGTGACTAAAATTTTAAAATAATAGTAACACCCACAAAACCCATAAATCAAGTAACTCATAATACATTCAGTCAAATAACGAAATAGCTTCTGTTGTATATTAACTAGGTTTACATGTAGAGGTACGAATAATCTTCAGAGAACAAATAAAAGGAGGCATACAAATAAATTTTCATGTAACAATATGGATGGGAGCAGTGAATAATTTATAATAGTATTAAAATAATTTTACTTTTTTTATGATTAAGCTTTGCATGCTTTTTTAATGAAATAATTTTATCTTTGCCACATAGTTTTCGGCAATCAAATAGAACTCCCTCCTCAAGATTTCGCCAAAACGTATCATCGAGTGGACAATTAGAGCATAGTATGCAGAAACGTGTCACTTTTCAGAACTGCCCACACAAAGTAATTGTCTATATCGTGTTACAAGTAATGTCGATGATTCACTGACGTTAGTCACTTGGGTTTCACAACATTACTGATATAAAACTTTAGGCTTTTTTGATGTTTACTAAATGAAACCAGATAATTCAAGGATTTTGTGGCATTTAAATGACTTCAGCCGTCTCTTGCCCACAAAAGCCTGCAGAATGCATTTAAAACTAGGCATAATAATTTTATTCACGGATACAAATGAAAAGAGCCGTGATAGCTCAGTGTCCGGGCGCTCGCCTTTAATTCAATATACTCCAGGAACCTGATTTCGATCCCCGGTGCCGGCACCAATGAAGTTTTTAACTTTAAGTGCTGAGTTATCACGTGCTCCGCGGTGAAGAAAAACATCGTGAGGAAACCTACATAATAACAAAAAAAATATTTTTCGAAGATATGTGAAGTCCGGTAGTTTCCGTTAAGTTTTACGGTGGTAGGGCCACGCAGCAGCCTCGAAACCCGTCCGGGTAATCACCACGACCTCACAGAAGACCAGCGTAAAGTGGAAGAATGACAAATACTTTCGCGTTTCGTGTGGTGAGTGAGGTAGATGGAGCCCAATTTTCAAAAGGTTGTCAACGCACCCGTAACCCTCGGGTGAAGCAGATGTCCATGGGCGGCGGTATTCACATACCATCAGATGAACCATCTGCTCGTTTGGCAACTTTTGTGAGCAACAATGTGAAGTCCGCCAATCCGCAGTGGGGCCGCGTGGTGGACTATGCCCTGATATCCTCTGTATAGAAGAGGCCTTTGCCCAGCAGTGGGACATGTATAGGCTGTTACTTTACTTTTTTATACAAATGAGAAATCGTTCTTATTTATACAACAGTGGACGTGTTCCGACTGATGATGACTATGATTTATTTATTATACAATATGTATTACACTTTTTTTAAAAAAAGCACAGAAAACTAGAGACTCAATATGTAAAATTTAAATGTGTAACAAAGCGTCCATTAGTAATTACGAATGTAATACAAATAGCAATCATTAGAATACCTAAGATATCACCAGTAAATGACTCATCAAGCCATATAGAAATTGATTGTACGCAAATTTTTCATAATTGTACATTCTTTAAACAGATAAGATGCAAGTGAAACGACAAACTCTCTCATGTAGAGATATCCGGAGAGTTTTACGGCAACCTTATTCGCTCAGTAGTAGTACTATCGCCATGATAGTGTTTAATCCACATATAAAAATCCAAAAAATTAAGCTCACCAATAATGGGAATTGAAAAGTTTCGAAGTAGCCCACGAAAGTTCATGACAGGCCTCGCCAGTAAAAAATAAAAGGAAACTCCTTGCTATCCTATGAACAAATTTAATGAAATTCTTTGCTATCGATTGAAATAAAACAATCTCCGTATATTGTGAAATCGCAACTCGAACATCTGTTATTTACCACGACGTACAGACAACCAAGTTTTAAATAATTTTTACACTGCTTTTTTAACAAGAATGAGTTGCCAAACTGTCGGATGTTATGTATTGACCTTGGGGAAGGTCGTTTTACTGCAAAAACATAAAAAAAAACAATAAAGGAAACCTTTCCATGCACGACTAAGAAATAGTAATTAAATTCGACAATCAGAATTGAAAAAAAGAGCTATATAAAAAAGGGGTTTGTACCAATATAAAAGAAGAACATTTTGCATTTTTTTCAAACTGTATTATCTATATAAATAAAATGATAGAGGTCAGCCGCGCAGGTGCGGAAAGCCTACTGAAAACATTTCAACTAATTCTTCTAAGTTTTATTTCTTAGGCACTTAGTCATGGAAACAACATTATCAAACATCAGTGATGAGTATTTCATTTTATGCACATAGAAATGTACATACATTGTTAATATAAAAGCAACACAGAGGAATTTGCGGGTATCCAGTAGTAGTTAATAAATGGATAGATAAAACTCTGTATATAGTGTAGATGAGTGAATATGTATATTATAAAAAAATGGCAATACAGTAAAGAAAGAAGTCCAGAGAAATAAAGAAATCAAAAAAAAAAAATTCAACGTCGGAGTATTGAGTTTATTCACCTGATGATTAAGAGTCACGCTCATACAATACCTAACGAGGTTCAATGATTGCTCCATTAATCGCTTGATGGTGTGCATCAGACAGTTGAACAAACAACGGACAAAATCGTTTCCAAAAAAAATATCTTTCTAATATCTGTATGACCAAGTGCTGTAAATTATGATTTATGCTTATTAAAGTGATTCAAGCTACATGCGAACCAAAGTAACGATAATGTTGTTGTCTAATATGAATCAATAGTGATTTTACATGAGTACATTAGATAAATTCAGTCAAATTATAGCCACGGAAACTAGTGATTACGCAAGCCATACTTTCATGTAATGATGCTATGTACTTTTAATATAAAACTTTTCACAGATCTGCATGATGATGATAAAGACCTGACATGATGGTAAAATGAGATGATCCGAAAATGGTGGACGTGTTAACATACCGAACTAGTGTGTTTAATAAGGCCATTCGTACGTGCTTTAACAATGCCGAAGTTATAAGATATCGGATAGAAAGCTTAAGGAAACCTAGCTAAGGAAACGGTGAAATACTTTAACTGATCTTTTTGCTTTCAGTATGTACACTATAAAAGCTTCAACGAACGCAGAACTTGAGGACTAGCCTGATATCACGAGCTCGATACGGCCCACCGGGGGCATTGGGGGCCGCGCATGTGGTTCATGCGAGCGTCACGTTAAACGAGAAGAATATCACCTAAGGGCCTTGAAGGTTCGGCACGGACCGTGACCCCGATGGCCGTTGACTGTATTATTTGGAGGCTGGAGACGGCCTGTGGACATTAAGAACCGCCCTGAAACGCGGGTGTATCTAGTGTACGCGTTGTTTTTGTTTCGCCGTGCTCTTGGTGAGCTAATCGGCTATGTGTGGTTGGCACTGTGTGAGTATAGCGTTGCCTAGCAGGACGCCCGGTGGGTGCGACGTACCTATGTGCCCCTCCCCGGTCGACAAGGACGTTACTTTTGTAAGGGGTCGCTTTGATGTCATGTCGGTGATTCACCACGTCTACCACCAGAGGATTAGAATGATTTACGACTAGTTCGATGAATCAAAACTCTTGAAAATCGCTTAGCGTCCGGACGGCAAGCGCGACGTTATGGGTTGTACGCAAGATTTGTATAGTAAAAGTTTGTGCCTTAAGGGGCAGTTTACTAGAGGGATTTGTTAAGATATAGGACCAGCCCGATACGAACACGGAACGCGTCATTCATCTTCTTTCCCAATGGATCAGTTGGGGTTGTTATGTGATTTTTTGATGGGCGACCCCGGGTCATTGGGAGTTTGGAGTTGGCACCGGGACAGGCCCGAATGAAGTGTATTGCTAGTGGTGGTTTACATCTATTACAACAACGAGGTATGATACTAGGTAAGAAGTTAAAATTGGGAAAGGTACAAATTATTATTGGAACTAATAATTAAAATGTGCAACATTTTATTATCTCCCCAATCTCTATCCCTAATATACTGACATTATTCTCCTTGTCTCGACATACAAAACAAACTTAATGCGCACAATGTACGAAAATACTTTATTATTTTTAGTCAAGAACATTCCAGGACGTTACAAGGTCACAGAAATTTACCGGTCGCTAATTATCGATTGCAATAATAAGTGTGCGATAGTGTAGAATATTAACGCTTAGTATTTGAAAAACATGTACCTACACCTTGTATATCAATCGTTTATTAAAGCAAATAAAGTTTTGGTTAATTTTTTTTACAATAACTTCACAAATTTCATTACGGATTTACTTTTCGAAGTTGTTAAAATATATATTAATTGCAATAAAGTAGATAATGTTCAAGTAAGACAATATTAAAGGTCAGTCTCAGCGCCATAATTGCCTCGTGTTATTATCGATTTTACTAATACATTTAGCTTCGAATCTAAAATGGTCTTTCGTTTCAATGTCTATTTCAGCCTTATAAAGGCTTTATTTATTCTGTTTGACTAATACGTGGACAGGAAATGTCTATTTGATATATAATAACTATCGTGCTACAAATCAAAATGAGTTGGCAGCGGCATGTTCGGCTGTTATGTGTGCTGTTGGGGCATTATCTCGAAATGCACTTTCGATGACAATTCGTAACAAAGGAAAACGAAAACCAAGTTTCCCCTTATCGGTCGATGTGACAAACGTTTTCTCCCTCAGAAAGGCTTTCGTTTTCGAATCACACGGCGGCTGTCGGACGTCGACATTTCGATAACGTAATCAGATTAGTCGACAACTAACTTTATTTCTTTACATAGGCGATCATTTTATGGCTTCGGCGTAAATTTATCACGCGTATTCCATGCATTGTTTGAACATTTTAGGTCTCCGGTGTAGCCCAAAAAAATATGCAGAGGATTAAAAAGTAAGAAAGGCTTCAAAGCGAGAACGCAGATGGAGTGTAAAACAAATTTACAGACTTTTAATTCATAGGTAACTTAAAGGTAATTAAGCTTAAAAGTAAAAAGAAAAAAAAACAACAATAAACCGTCGACTTAATGAATTATAAAGATGCTTTGTTTCCAATTTCTTAACACTTAACGTAAATTAAAAAAACTCAACACTAGCTGGGGAGCCCGAAATATCTTTATGTCCTCATCGGTGAAGGAAAACATCGTGATGGAACCACAATGTTTTCTAAATAAAAACAAAAAAAATTAAAGATATGTGAAGTATGCCAATCCGCAGTGGGATCGCTTCGTAGGCTTTACCCTGATACCCTCTGTAGAGGCACACATACTTGTATAGGCATATATAAATACTTTTTTTAATTGAAATATCTTCACTTTTATATCAAATATATGGATAAGTATTCCACAATCAGATCACACCGATTGAATTCCCAAAAGCTTACAAGTTACTTATCGTGTTATTAATATGCTCTATTTCTCAGAACTGACCCTGTACTTATACGAGAACGCTTAGACATAAAGAGCAGTGCAATTTCGCCCGGTATTATTCTCTTGATAAATTACTTCCTCTGTGGAGTGGATTTAGAGAGGGCTCCATAACCGTATATGTACTGTGTACGTATTATGATACACATACATAAACATTTACGTCCGATCGTAATAGAGTAAGGCATTGTAAATTTCTGCCTGGTGCTTCAACCCATTTTATCAACATCGAAGATTTGACCAAGTTCCCTCTAAATATTGTTGTGCGATATACTTTACATCCCATACGTTGCGATCTCATATTTTCACAGACAATCAAAATAGAATAGTGTAATCATTAACAGATGTCTTAAGGGCATATTAACTTTGTTATAGCAGTTGTTGTTCAGCTATTTCCAAAATTCACTGCACTTATATAATGTAGAGAACAACACAGAATTGGGCATAGTTAAGTCACATGTTTAATATGTTCCACATTTACATGAAGTTGGAAAATTATTCAATCCTGTAGTATATACAGCAATGTATGCATACTTCTGAAGTTTTAGCATGCATACTAATAGTAAATCAGAAAATATGTTATCAGACTGTGAATATGTAATCAGTAGAACCTCGAGAAGTCAAAAACTACAAAAATTGAAAAAAATGTTTTATTCCCTTCCTTTCAACCTCCAAAACTTCGATTAATCGAAATTTCAACCCTCTCTCGGTCGAAATAATCAGTGAGTCCCTGCAAACCATTTTGGTAATTTTTAAAAAAAATTAAATTGAACCTCTGTATCTTGAACACTTTAAGAATTTGTGGACAATGTAAATACAATATATACCATTGTTTCAGAAAAAACAGTTGAAGAACATACAATAAATAAGATTACCACTTAATAAAATGCAATCCCAAGGATAAAAAAGTTATTTATGACTCTAGTAAACAAGTACTTGCTAGATGTCAGTTTATTTTTATTATTTTTGATTTTATTTGAAATCTAGGGAAACAAGTCATTTGCTGTCCATTGAAAAATTGTCAGAAATAGTTTGGTTCTACCATCATCGATTCAGTAGCCAAGACAACTCTTACTAAAGATTTAAATGACATAGAAGAATCGAATAATACTACATCAAAGACGCAAGAACAACATTTAATATTTGATGGAATTTTATAGAGCAAACCAGGAACTCTGAAGAACAAGAATTTTCTCTTTTTTATACCTTAGACAATGCTATAGATAGAGAACAAACAAATTACAATGCCATAGATAGCGAGCCACCAAATTATCTAAAGCAAAAGAGAATAACTAAATGTTTTAATTCCTACACATTTTTTTCTTATTTTAATGATACTTTTGTTATTTCTGTAGCTTGAATTTTCACATCCTCAACTCAAAATTAATAGGAAAGAATTGAAACCTCTACAAGTTAAATTAAAATCTGCTGAAGTTGAAGTCCTCCAAAATTGGAAAACTGTGCAACAAATTTTTTTTGTATTTCCCTTGATGGACCTTCGACTTTAGGTTCTACTGTATCATGCTTTTTATATATTCAAAAACCAGCCAAACTCCCCTGTTACTGTTGTATCTTATTAATATATCACAGATCTCTCATATTATTCTATAATGTACATAAATCATAAAGAACTCAAATTACATTACTAAAACAATAAAGTAATACAATCATTAATATAGCATTAAAAATAAATTTATTACTTACATCTTTCTGCCTCATAGCAAACATGTAGTCCCCCTTGATATGGAACTCTTTAGCATCAGAGAATAATACTTCAGCATTTGTCATGTTCTCAGGATCATTGACACTGAGCACAGTGGTGCTACGGTTTGGTTCCCAACGCTCTACATAAAACACTTTCGAAAATCCAGGCCCAGAAGACCAGAAGAAAGACTTCACATAACTCTGAATCAGTGTGAATGTCTTGCCTCCATTGAAAGTCATATAAAGCTGAAAAAACTCTTCAATTAATGGCTTATATGATATAAATAAAATGGTTACAATTAAAAATTCTATTTTGGTTCATGGACACAGAAATAAGACACTGATAATACAAGAAAATCAACTTGAATTTCAAGAAAGAAAATCAGGTATTAATTTTAAAAATTTTATAAATGTATGTTCAAATTTTCATAAGTATATATATTCACCATTCTGTTACGTCCCACTTTATCCAAAACAACAAATCTTTTTGGGTTGTCTTCATCAAAAGCCAGCTCACTTGGTTGAAAATTGAGCTCTGTTCTATGTATATTTTGGCCATTATCATCAGTATAGTAAAGCCTTTTATTAGTAGAATCAACAAAAACACACTGAAAGAAGAAAGTAAATAAGAACAGAAATAAATATAAATAGAAATTATTGGAATGCATAAAATATAATATACAATAATAGTTTTCTTTTAAAAAATTAACAATTTTGACCATAAAAAAATCTTTTATTTTTTCTCTTCTCTTTTCTTAGTCTCTGAGTTCAAAGATTTAATTTCACCTATTAATATAATAAAGATAGTGGAATACTTCATAGTAAATGTAGCCTGTATTGGCAATTAAATATACTCACAAACTCAGGATGCTTTGGATGATTGAAAAATTTATCAAGTTGAGCATATCCACTGTCAGGAGAGTCATCCAATCTAAAGCTCTCAGTTCTGTTAACAAAGGTCTTCCCATAGTCATATGAGATGAAGAGTGCTGATGGTGAGAGTGTTCCCTTATTCCTGGGGCTAGAATCTCTTGCCAAGCAAATTATAACCTTGGATCCCTCACCTACCCAATGTACCATCAACTGCTGATGACTGTCATTAAGATGAGTGGTCTAAAAATGAAATATGTACATGAATATATAATCAGGCATGATAAAAATCATAATCAGAAAATCTAAATTGATTCAAATGAGTGTTTGATCTTTAAAGAAAACGAAGCCTTAATATAAATATAGATGATAATGTATTTATTTTTATTTGAATAATAAAAACAATATGTAGTTCACAAATGTACACTGTATATGTCAACGTAAATAAATGCAATATCATTGTGTAATAAAAATAGAAAGTCCACAAAACAAAACAATATATACGTAGGTATAATAGAAATCTCATTTTAAAAGTATCAAATAAATCACTGTCATTGTGCAGGCGACAATAAAAATCCAAGTTACAAAGGGGAGACAAATGATTGTGTTCGGTTAATAAGGAAACGGTACATTACCCATGTACTTATATTTTTCTCTAGTGCCGGCGTCGTTAAGGTTGTCGACGCATCCCGTTTTTGCCTTTCAAAATGCAAGCCATGATCTTCTGCATCGAATTTATTAATTACAAACAGTTTTCCGGAACCCTGAAACGGTTCTTGTGCCACGTACAATACTTTTTCCGACAATTCATGCTGGTGAAAGGACACAACATATGAAATGAAACACAATAATGCAAGAAAACTGATTCGACGTCCTAAGACCGTAAACATTTTGTCATCACTGCAATTTCAAATCCATCCGATCATAGACGTAAATTGAACAAAACTGCGCAGTGTAACAATAAAAACACAATGACACTTGACAGTATTATATTTTATTATTAAACTTTAGCGGCTTGGGATTTCTCCATACAGCACTTGACAATATCATTTACTTTGACAGTTACATTCAAGGCCATCAGAGACTGTATTAAACTGAATTTAGTATGTGCGTAGATTCGGGGGCGAAAAATCGATCTAGCTAGGTTTCATTTTTAAAAAATGTCCTGTTATCCCTGTTTTCAGGGAATGAAAAATATCATTCGAATACGACGGTAAATTTCGCCGCAAAAAAAAATGTTACAATAGCTCAGTCGGTAATCGGGCGGCCCCAAAACAGACGGCCGTGTTCGTATCACAATCATTTACACACTTATTTTTTTTCTATATCTTTTCTTTATTTTTTATATTTCCAAAATACATGACTTACAAAAAAAAAACCGAGCAAAGCTCGGTCCTCCAGGTACTAATGTTTAATGCTAATGTTCTTTTCAAATGTTGTTTATTTACTGTTAACCCAGTAAAAGCTTGTTCGTAAGATATCCGTAGGCAGAAGACTCAACGCCGACTCAGGAGAACAACATAGCTGGTGCTTGATGATGCTACGACATGACGATGCCGTCCGCCTAGCAGCGTCTCCTTTCTTGATTAATTCTTGGTTTGGAAAGATAGATATTTTTAATCCTTTTTATTTTAAAGAATAATAAATAAATTACAATGAAGCCTAATAATCGTTTTATTGTTTAATAAATCATAAATGATGAAATTACGATGCGTTTCTCTCCCGTTCTCAGAGTGCGGCAACCAGTCGATAATTCTGTGGCATTCGTTCGCCGTACCTAGCACCGGATTTGAAATTAGCACCACCCCTAGGCATTAACAAATTCCACCTCATTACCGAAAGTTATGATATAATTTAAATCGTTATTGTGCTAACATCCATGAGTAGCCTCATCATTGCTTATTACAGATTTTTAGACCTGTGGCATATCACAAGTGACGCTCTGTATTCGGTAAAACAGTAGTAGAACAGTTCTGAAAAAAATCTTAACTTACCAGGTTGCTCTGAAAAGGACTCTAAGAAAGAAGATAGCAGTAGCTCTGAGAAGAGCACTTTTACAACGAACGAATATGTCCAACTTCTTATATTTTTATCTTCAATTTTTCGCTTCATTCTTTACCAATCACATCGCGATGAGAAGATGAATCGGACGCGGGACGCAGGAGCTGCACACGTCTTCACCCGTGGGCCGCCGTGGCAAAAAGACTAACTTAGACGCGCATTCAACCTGGTGGAATGAAGTATGCAGGGGACGCGAATGTAGGATGAACAAGCGCTCTGATTTGTCGTGGATTATTTTTTTCAAAAACGGAGGACGTTCTCAATTCGACTGTAATTTTTTTTATGTTAGTTACCTCAGCACTTTCAACTGAGTAAACCGATTTTGATGATTCTTTTTTTATTTGAAAGCTGACGCCCACCCCAGTGCACAAAACGATCGGCACTCGGACTCGTTTTTGACGCGTACTCGCCGCAGAGCATCATTTCGCGTACAAAACTGAGCCGGGCCATGCCGAAGACTCGTTTATGCGGCAAGTCCGGCGGCATGCCGCAGGAACCTTTACAAAAGATCCCTTCACTGGGTACCGGTCGATACGCCCGCGCTAATGCATCTCGAGGCCACAGTTGGATATATCAACTGGATATGACTGGTAACTCCCCCATAACAATAGCTTCGGTCTACCTTCCATGTAGATCAAGAGCAGTTATATTGCGCTCCAACTTTGAGGCCCTCCTCTCAATAGGAGGCGCCATCCTCGCAGATTTCAATAGGAAGGACACGCGTATTAATCAACCAGAATAATCAGTCTAGGCACTGCACTCGACTCGTTATCAGACAGGCTCGATTCCGACATCGTTTCCCTCTGCTGAACACACGAACTTCCCCCATATAAGGGTCATATATCGGATTTTTTTGATATTGCGATCGTCAAAAATATCAACTTCACCATGTGCGACATCGAAATGATTAATCAGGTTCATTCTGATCACGGATCACTTATACTTCGGCTATGGCCCTCAGCAACAGCCACTCCCCAAATTAAAACAGTATTCAGTTGGCAAAAAGTAGTCTAAGCTTATCGAAGCTAATCCGCACTTACATTAATCCCCTATAAAATCAACGCTAAACGGGATACGGTGTCCAATATTCGTGACCCCGACAAGACACGTCCACACCGTCTTCGAGCAATGCTCGAAACAGAATGCGGCCACCTATTCTTATGAATCGAATTGCTGCCAATTACGTAATTTATAACACAAGGTGAAAACGCGCATAAGCGCCTTGCGAAACGAATGATACGATTCCCCTCTATTCGATTAAACCTTTTCACCTAGCTTTCTGGATGCTTCCCAAATCCCTCAAAGGTTACCATACTCGTATAACCACGATGCCACAGCTAACTCTCCTGATAACACTGGACGAAGAGAATGCCTAGATGACAGCCTCAAGTATCAATGCGGCCCCAGTCTGCTTCCGGTCAACCCCGAACACCTTCGCAGGGTTAACGAAGAGGTTGAAACTATCACTTTCAAGGAAAGCGAAAGAGCCACTGCGAAATCCACTTCCTCCGGTCATGTGAACCGAAGTAGAGCAATTAACAAACTCGTCACTTAAAAAATTCACGTCCACGCACAGGGCCTGGAATTGAATCCCCCATAAGGTGACCAAACTCCTTTCGGTTAGTTTCATCCAGATACTAGTAATCATCTGCAAAGCGGCAAATACCGCAGTCCATCAGAATGGTATGAATTTATAGTTCCTCACAACCTCGAAACCAGCCACTCTCCCAACTTCACATCGCTCATTTAGTCTACTGAAAACATTGAGGTCTTGAAGTGAGGTGAATGAATAACTTTAGATCGCTTAGGAACCTCTATACTCTCGAGGGCTCCCCATTGCTGAACAGTTTGGCTTCAAAATTAAGCACTTCTGCCCTCATTAAGTGCACCCATTCATGGGGCACATATTATCCAAACGCCTAAGAGGGCTCAAGGGCTGGGTAGGTAATACATCGTTGGTAGGCTAGCGCCATTTTGATGTGTTTTACAACAATTATTTATTACGAGCTTTAAGGTACACGATCTGTATCCCTTTATCTATATACTGCACAGTGATATATCACTATGCTACTATACTACTATGGGGTTTACCCATAGTAGTCCCTACTCTGAATAAAGTAGGCTTTTGGCAGTAGCACTCGACGCAAGTACATAAATGGACCCACGTGAAAAAAAAAACTGCATGCCGAGCCTGTTTCTTCTTGGGTGTTCAGAAGATGGGATGTAGGCGCCAATAAATTCTTTACAGTAGGTAATGTAAGTAGTGTTAGTTTGTATGAATTTGAAACAAGGAATATCCTCTCTGCCTCGTATAACGTTTCCTCCATCGTTCCTGTCACGCGGTTGTTTCCGATCAAGTTTCGTATATTTTTGGCTATTGAAGCCAATGCCCAAATGAAGTTCTAAAGGTATTCTCAGTGAGAGGTTTGGAGATCCAAGGTAAAGAGAACACTTTTTAATAATTTAAGAGGTTTTTACGACATCGAGGTTCGGCTATTATTTATAAATCTATAGATGCATGGGAGCAGTATAATTCTTGAGCTTATTCATTGTAGAATCTCACTATTACCTTATTTGTTTTCAAATCCCGCAGCGCTGTTTTGTTTATTTATCTACAAAAATTTACAATTTACAGTTTCATCTTAAGTGCATAGACTAGCACTATTAATTAAAAAAAAACAAATTGATCAAAAATTTTAAAACTCTTGTTACAAATAATCATCGTTGAATGTTATTTGTAAGGTGTAATTGCTAAAAATACAATAAAATTAACGTAGATACATGTCATAAGTTTCGCACCGTGAGGTCATCGGCCGCTTAGCTTAGTTGATAAATCGTGTGGGCGCTAAACCAGAATAGGTTCGAATCCCGCAGCGCCGAAAGTTTTTGTTCATTTATGTACAAAAATTTACAATTTAAGGTATTTATTTAAATTTGATCAATACCTATAACTATTTATTGCACCTCTAATTCAAACAGATGAAGGTAGCATACTAGTAATTTGAAAACCATGTGATTTGTTTTTTTTATTTTTTAACAGTCATAAAATTACAGTACAATCACACTCTGTTTTGCTTGCTGCTTGGCTTTTTGACGTACTTGTGCGGCGATTCTGTCAAGATCGCGTCGCCCTTGAAATGTGAGAATACGGCCACCGTCAGGTACTTTCTCCACTAATTTCAGGGCTTCAAGAGCCTGCAAAGCCTTGCGGGCAATGCTACCCGATGATCTGGAAACAAAATTAATTTTATTTGAAAAATTATGCAGAGACCATCAATTCTAAATTATTAAATAAAATAAAAAACAGCATATACATAAAATGTCACCTCATACATATTGAAATCCATCAAAAGAACTTGGCTGTAGTGTGGTAAAGAGTTAACCACATACATAATATACAACTTTGAAAAATCTTACCCTCTTTCAGTAGTCAGGTAAATAAAAGGAGAAACGTTTAACATATATACTAGATAGCATTAGCTACAATAATTATTCTATTAAGTTGTCTTTTTGCCTCGCATTTTTTTCCTCATTCTTTTAGTTTTAGTAATCTTAACCTCCCATACCACAAATTATTCAAGATAATGTACCAAAACTTATAACAATACTACAAACAATTCCCTCTTAATGTTGGTCTTTCATTCTGAATATGATAATTCAGTATTCAATTAATGAACTTGATTACACATACCTAGTTTTCCATTCAGGTTGCTAGAGTATATTAAATTAAAGGCGAGCACCCGGACTCTGAGCTATCACGGCTAACTATTTATTATAAAGGCTAATTTGAAAATGCCTAAATTTTAGCCTATATAAAAATTAAATGTTGCAGGGTCATGACATAAATGTTAGCACAACATAAGAGCTGTTCAATCTAATTAACTATTTAAACTAAAAACACTTTAAATTTATCAACAAAACCTTAAAATTAACATTTAACTTCCAAATGACTTGGAGAAATTAAATTAATTTTTTTTTAAGGAGAAACTATACAACATGTTAACAGAAGAATGTTACTATAAAATTACCAACCAAGCAATTAATTTCTCATCATTCTGTACTTCTTTTAAATTATTTAATTATAAATATTTGCACACTATAACATAGAATATAGCAATATATTTAATTACTACTTAAATATATTGCTATATTCTATGTACTAATTATTCTAAATATTGTCTACTAATTATTGTACCAATATTTTACAAATAAATTATTATAATTATATTAAGTTTGAGCACCGATTTAAAGCAGCAGTTATACAGAATGATATTACAACCGAAACCTTACATGACTACATAAACACTTCTAACGCCACTAATCATAAAAACTACTTGCCAATAATCATAAAAAATATGAACCTTAAAAACTACATAATTAAAAAAATATAATTTTCAAACAAACTAAATAAATAAAAAAGAAACATAATTTGTAACATCCTATACAACTATATAAGTTTAATATATGCTACAACAATGACAGGTCTTTCTAATTTGATAGGATTCATTGAAAATAATAATGAAATAATGCCTGGATGCTAAAATGAAGCAAAAAGCTTAAAGCTCCACACCCTCTTAGGAATAAAGCTAAAGTGACCATCAGACGTCTGTGCTACCTGTGAATTGCTAAGCTATTTATCTAACTGCCCATTCTAAAATTTTACAAGTCATTTATTAGACTGCTTGCGTTTTTGTACTGCTATTTCAAGATGAATTAACCAGCAAATGATTTTTTTTTATTACTATTTTTTATTTACTGACAACCCGATTGGCATAGTGGGTACCCTGATTATTGTAATAGAAGGGTGTGGGTTCTATCTCCACAACTGGAAAACTATTGTGTTATGAACAGAGTGTCTATCAAGTAACTGGGTGTTTTATATTCATAACATGTATTTACTTGCAAAAACAAAAGTAGATAAACATACTTCTGTTGTTAACTGGTACCCATCGAAAGTGTTGCTTATTTTGCGACTAGAAAATGTTGTGTAAAAATGTGCTCAGAAAAAATTTAAAAAAAGTTTAATCAATTCTGACATATGAAAGTGAAAAGATGACACTTGCTTTTTGCATAAGACTACTGTGAATGGATACGTAACAAATATTTACCTGCAGAAGTGTGAAGGAGTGACTCCATTACGTTTACGGCCACCAAAAATCTTAGTGACTGTCTTAACTCCAACTGGAGAACGGATGTAAATGTGGCGGAGTACTGCAGCACAACGAACATAGAACCAGTCAGGGTCATAGGGGGCAAGCTCCTTAAAGCGACCAGTCTTCACCAAGTCCATGTGCTCTGGCACCTTAACTTTGCCAGTTCTATTAAAATTTTAAACAATTATTAAATGTTCTATGGGATGCATATTTTCCACTATTAAAAATAAGTAAATAAAGAATAACCAACTTTATTGAACTCATGACTGATAATATTCTTTGTTTAAATTTCTTTTAAGTTTAAATTATCATTAGTACTTATTAAATCAATAATATAACATATTTTACAAAATCTTTTTAGTTTTGTAAGAAGATGGCAAGTGAGCTGAAAGTTCATCTGATGTTAATTTAATACCGCCACCCATGAACATCTGATTGGGAAAGGGCTTGTCCATTGTTAACTCACTCATCAAAAATGCAGAAGAATAACTCTTCTACTACACGCCGATTTCCTATGAGTTTATGTATTACTTCTCAAGACAGACCTATCCATTACTGCAACAATGAAGCCTGTTGCATGGCCCTACCATACTTAGAAATCTATTGAATATATTTATAATCTATTCTATAACATCAGCTATATATTGACTTCATATTCGTTCATATACATACTTTTTCAAATGAGCTGCTACGGTCTTAACGACCTTATCTTGTTCGACATCCTTTAGTGTCACGGAACGCATCTGCAAGTTATTACAAATCTCTTAACCAAAACAAATTTGAAGAAACAAACAACATTTCTAATGATGGTCGAAAACGAAAGCAACTTTTTGAACGATACTATTCGTAAATTATTGAATAATTACAGAAGTATATGAAAAAATTATACTACTCTGTTTCATTACAAGATCAGATCACAAAATGAGGTTAGGTTGTTGTATGACCAACGCACTTTGTTTATTTAAACATTTCAGTTTAATAAAGTGAAATCAATACAGTAAAAGGCAAGTATCAATTTGAAATAATTAAATACATTTTAAGACCGGAAAGCGTTACAGTACTGGGTCCAACCAGCATGAAGATTTTTGACAATGAAGTAACTCAGACCTAATGCTTTACAACTTAGTTCACAAGTTGAAGTATTACCTTTGATGGTCAATCCTATTTGTATTTCACAAAAACCAACGAATTCACTAATTTTCTTTTCCAAAAACCATGTGATAAAACCACGACACTCACCTTGCCTTGTGTTGGCAACCGGAAGAAAGAAAGAGAAAAAATATTTCAGTGTTGACATATAATGAAATACGACAGAGTCGTAAAGTTAACATTTATCCAATACCTAAAAACGAGCAATTCTTGTATATATATATATATATATATATATATATATAATCGGAAACTCGGAAACGACTCTAGCGATTTTAATGAAATTTAGTATGTGCGTAGATTCAGGGGGAAAAATCGATATATGCAGTAATGCCAGACATTGTCGAACACCTTCGCGGCTTCAAAAAAAGTGTTCTACACAATGCTACTATCCTTCTGGTCATTGGCAGGGTGACGATGAAAGAGTGACGAGAGGTGCGGCATTTAAAGAATGCTCTCGTGACCGGCTATAAAGGCGAATTGCTTGTCAGGAATAAATGATTAAA
Source organism: Iphiclides podalirius (assembly GCA_933534255.1). Classification (NCBI taxonomy): domain Eukaryota; kingdom Metazoa; phylum Arthropoda; class Insecta; order Lepidoptera; family Papilionidae; genus Iphiclides; species Iphiclides podalirius. The sequence goes on along the minus strand of OW152825.1, from coordinate 5,760,464 downwards.
CATAGTTTTTAATTCTTTTTAGGATATTTAGTTCATGGTTGACCCGGTTGACTCTTGCGCCAGAGGGTTTGGGTTCAATCCCCACTACTGGAAAAATATTGCGTGATAATCATAGTGTTTTTCAGTGTATACATAAGTGCTTACATATTTATGACATGTATTTATCCACAATGGAAAAGTATGTTTAAGTTTATCGGTTTTCTAATACCCACAAGCGTTACTTTATTTGGACTATAAAACGTTATTAAATGTGTCCTGAAAAATTTGTAGCTTTTATCCATTGTGGCGAGCAAACTGATTGGCCAGTAATTCGGTGGTAAGTCTCTGGGCATATTCGGCTTAGGAGTGCCGATAATAGGCGCTTTTTTTATGTACCTGAGAAGAATTAAATGCCAAAAAGTAGGTTATATACAGGGTGGCTTTTCTAAAGGTGCCCAAATTCACTCAATAGGTTCAGAGATCATCTTTTATATAAATACAAACAAATACAAACTTTTTTTTAATTTAAAAATTGCTATTCTATTCCATAAAAAAACAGAACTTGTTGACGATGCAGTAGTCATTCATAAATACGTCATATAGTTTTGAAACGAACTTGTGTGCGTATTAGATATGAATGAGCTAATTATGAGCTGGGCGCTAAGTGTTTTTCACGGTTTTAATTAGGGAGGTAGCTTTATCTATTGCTCCAGGGGTGATTCGTTTGGTAGAGCCATGGATCTACTTTTTACTTCCTCATCTAGCACAGTTGGGTAATTAGACTTGCCACTTGTGGCTAACTTGCTAGTAGACATTTAATATAATTTATTTTAAAATAAATAACAAACTAGGTATTTCGTCGTTCTATTTCTTTTATTGTATGATTATGTACTCGTTAGTCGAAGGATTTGTGATTTGTTTTGTCTATTGTCGTATTTTTATAGTTTATGGACACAGCGTACTCGCATTTGTCTTTGTCTTTGACATAATTGGAAAATGGCCGCGAAACAAAATTCTATTGCTAGCGATGGTAAATTAATGTTTTGTTATGTTTTCATTGCAGTAATAAAGACTCAATTAAAATACGTTTATATATCAACCGGTTCGAGTATATTATTGGGGCCATTCCCGTGTATATAATAAATATTCCTCAGAATCCTGTGTTATTGTTTTAGGGCAAGCAACATCTGAAGATATTCCCTTGACATCCTTGGAAGAAAGTTTGCTGAGTCTGGAAAAGCTTGACCGAGCATCACCAGAATTGTGGCCAGAACAAAGTAAGTATATCTCTGTTAAAGTTGAAGTTTTAGCCTTTGTTTACCTTCCCAGGTGATAAATTTTCAAAAATCCCCGCGATTTACGTTTCATTTATAATGTTGTCATCCCGTCCACCATTACAGTCCATGTATTCCGTTTGGCATTTCAGTTATAACGACTGTATTTTAAACATTTTATTCAAAATGGGCGACGGCAATAATAATCTTTCCAGTTCAAACGAGAGTTCACAGCGCTCTAATGACTCATTTGCAGTTCCTGGTGTCTCTGAATTTGCCAATCTTCAGAACGCAAATCAATCTCCGCCGTCATGGAAAGGACTTACCAAAGAAGATTATAGCTACATGCAACGTAAGTTTTCGCGGAAAAGTGACCTTTTCTTACAATGTTTTGAAATCTATTGAAAATGTTTACATCGTTACAATCAATTTGAAAGGGGAGTCATATATTTCATTGCTCTCTACCATGTACTTTATAATTTGATCAGTCTTGTTATTGATTTATCTTCGCAATTGCTATCAGAATACATTGATCATTCATTCAAATTGTAAGCTTGTTTTTTAGATATATTTCCATATACTGATTCTCAAAAATGTTTAATTTTTTTTTATGTGAAAAAGTGGCAAATGAGCTCGCCGTTCACCTGACGTTAAGTGATAACCGCCGCCCATGGACATTTGCAACACACGTAGGGTTTTAAATTCGTTGCCACATAAATAAAGTGGGCCCCAGCTACCTCACTCACCAGATGCAGAAGTGTAACACTTCTACTTTATGAGGTTGTGGTACTTACCTGGACGGACCTGCCCATTGGTGCAACGGTGAACACTGTTGCGTGGCCCTATCACATTTAATTTTCGTTCTGACGTGATTCCATAACTTTTAAAATACTTTGTAATCATCCATGGTCCCCAATTAAATGATTTATAATTAAGATACAATTTTAATATTTCAGAACTTGGATCCCTGTCCACTAGTGGTCTAATAATGGAAGTTAAAAGACTTCATGATCTTGCTTATCAACTTGGGCTAGAAGAGGCAAAGGAAATGACCCGAGGGAAATATTTAAATATATTCTCATCTAGAAGGCAAAGGTAGCTTGGCATTCTTGAAACAAAAAGTTATTATAATATAAATGGAATGTGGGTTAAGGATTATTACTTATGTATATGTATCTATTTTGTAACAAAAAACTGGTTGAGCATGTTTTCATATGGTTTTAATGATATTATAAACAAATGAGGCAGATATGACACTAGTGCACTAATATGAGGCACACAAATTACACTAATTGGTGTAATGATTGCAATTCTATATACTGCTATATCTTTCTGTATCATAATATGTTCTTTATCAACTGTCACATTCACTTACATGTCATAATGTAAAGTGGAACAATTTTAAATGTTCAGTATGGATATGTGTCATCTATACTATTAAACATTGTATGATTTTAACATAATTAAAAATGACTTCTTTGTTTAAATCTACTGATAACATAATGATTTTTATTCTTGTTACTTATCATAAAATATTCTAGTCATTGTTTTTAAAAAAAGGATACTAAAACTCAATGGCCTTATATTTAGTTGCGAATGTTAACTTCATACATAAATAACTTGTTCCATTAAAAATTAAATAGATTTATAAAGAGCAGTTACAATGTAAATAAAAATATGTTGTGATCAATTGTTATACATTTATTATCCAACAGAATGATGATGCTAAGTTTATTTCAGAAAGTATAAAACCAGAATATAACAATCAAAAATGTTAAAATGCATGCTATGTGTAACCTCGAACTTTGTTTTCATATTTCCTATTTTGGGTTGAAGCAGAGTATATTAATCAAAACACCCTCATTTGAAACAATTATAGGGTTAGACCTTAACAAACCAGTTCATGTTTTTGAAAATAGGAAACAAAAAAAGTGTGAAAATATTTTTATGGATTTCTTACATTTAATTTTAATTCATGGTCACGGGCCAGACTCTCAGGACCATGGATGCTGTAAAGGGTTTGAAACCTCGGGGAATAAAAATAGACGCGATAAATCCGAAAAATAGTTTCATTTATAATGTGTATTTGTAGTATGCTATAAGGAAAAATTGCCATTGTATTGTTTTTACTTCCCATTTTGATTGTTTTTACTATAATATTTGTATACTGTTTAAGCTTTTGTACCATTTACTAATGGTTAATTTTATTCTTTATTATGACGGCTATTAAAAAGGCAAATTAATAAAGCAAAGCGAGAGAACCTTTTTGTTGTATTGTTATTTGTTCTATTTGAAAAGTTGTCAAGCAAGGAGGCAGTTCACCCGATGCAGTGATTCCCGCGGCCCATGGACGTCTACAACACACCAGACAGATTGCAGATGCATTGCCAGTCATTAAAAAGTAGGCTCTGGTTATCCCACTCACTAGACGAAATGAGAAAGTATAGTACTTTCTTCACTCTGGTCTTGCATAAATCACACATAAGTCACTTAAATAGCCCCCGGCTACCCCACCCACCAGAAGAAACGCAGAAGTGTAACACTTCTACTTAACGCCGGTCTTCTGTGAGGTCGTGGTACTAACCTGGACGGACCTGCCCATTCGTGCAACAGTGAACACTGGCGTGGCTCTACCAAAGTAAAAAAAAAATATTCTTATATAAATACATTCTTATATTTATCTATTGTGGAAAAGGGTTTTATCTACAACTAGCGACCCTCCCCGGCTTCGCACGGGTGTAATGTATTATGCTATAATTATGGCACATATTTAATCTAATTAATAACTTATCAATAATTTATTAGAACAGTTTTGTACGGGAATATAATAGTGTTGGTTTTAGACTTTTTCAGGCTTTTTTTAAAATTTTTCTGTGCGTAAGAACCATCTTCCTAATTCAAGGAGTATTATAAAAAAAGAATTAGCGAAATCGGTCCAGTCACGCGTGATGGCGTGACCAAGGGAAATAGGGATTCATTTTTATATAAATAATAATAAGATTATTGTAGTGGATAAGAGCATTTGAAGAAACTGGGTTTGGTTTTTCTTCCATTCGCAAAGGAGAGTGAATTAGGTTGCAGAAAGCTAGGGCAAATATTTCTTTATGGCCAACTGCTCCCCTGGGAGAAAAAGGTAAAATATTTAGGAGTCACTTTCGACTCGCGTCTGTTATTCACAACGTATATTAATAACGTCCGTAACAAAGCCGCGTTCGTCTCCGACCGGCTAAGCACTTTAACTAACCAGTCAAGTAAAATGTCCTTAAAACACAAATTACTTTTATACAAAGCTTGCGTACGGCCAATCATGTCCTACGCATGCATGATTTTCGCCCACACGCACCCTACTCGCTTGCACAAATTGCAAGTGGTGCAAAATAAGTTCATCTGCCGCGCAACCGGTGCGCAGTGGTATCAACGCAACGTCGACCTGCACAGCGATTGCAGACTCCCGACGATTCGCGAATTTTTCAAAGACCTGACCAAACAGTTCTTCGATAGAGCCGAACAGCATCCCAACCCTCTGGTGGTAAGCGCAGCAAATTACAAACCCGATACAAAAGCGAACGTCAACAAGCGTCGCCCGCGAAATGTCCTCATCGACCCGGTCGAGAAAGGGGACTTAGGTACGTCGGACCCACCGTCGGGGATCCCACCGGATAACACTACACACAGTTAGTGTACCAACAAACACATTAGTTCGCCCTAGCCTCCGAGCACGGCGAGACCAACACAACGTGTACACGTGTCTCACCACCCCCAGCCACCGATTAGGTAAAATCACAGTCGACGGCCATCGTGGTCTCGGTCCGCACCGCAACTTCGATGGCCTTTAGATGACAAGTCATGCGCGGCCCTACCCACAGCGGAGGGCCCAAACCCGTGGGTTCTGGCTAGCCCACCGGTTCTGCGTCAGATGAAGCTTTAATAGTCTCGGGACTGAAAGCACAAACATCAGTTAAAAAAAAAGTGATTAGGTACATTGTTAAATAAAAGTATTTTTCAAAAAATAGGCTTTTTTTGTTCAGAAAAGAGCCAACGCAGGACGCCACTTAGCTCTTTTCTCGACATAACTAGTAGTGATGGACATTGAAGATGTTTATAATTATATAGAGTTTGAAATTACTCTGTATAATGCTTGTATTAATAATATTTAAAATGCTTGTATTACATCTTGAAAAATATTTTTCTCAAGAGTATAAAATGCCTGCTTTTTACTTCCTGTCCTGATTGCTTAAAATAACTTACGTTGCCAGGATTCAAACCTGCGCCTTCCAGACTAATCCCAAACACTCACCAATAAATTATCTCGCTGTGGTCGATAACCCCACTGCGCGAAAATCTTGAAACCTTAGCTAAATAATCTGTTTTTATTACATTTTTTGTAATGCTTGTCGTAATATAATGTGGATCCTTTACAGCAGATTATTATAAATTTTTCAATCGGACTAATTATTGAGCCTCAAACATACCAGCGTATTTACATTTACAATTCTTATACATCTCCTTTGGAGGTAATTACAACCTATTGGATTTACTCGCAGTTAAAACCGATTGACCGCAGTGAAACTTTGTCAAGAAGCAAAAATAAGAAATTGAGATGATTAGATAGATGATAGTTTGCTGGCATTACATCCGTTTATTACCTTAATAGTTAGGAGTGTTGTCATTATTTCGGCTACGTTTTGACCCAGACATTTTCTCGCACCGTAACCGAAAGAGATCGATGCAAATTCGTGACGGACGTTCGAGTCGCCACTAAGCCATCGCTCTGGATAGAACTTGGCGGCGTCGTCGAAGTTAGACTCCTTTAGCGCTGCATCTTGGATCGACATCATAATCAAGGTGCCCCGAGGTATGCTGCGGGAATCAGTCAATAAAACAATTAAATCTCACATCTACAATGAGCGAAGCTGAGATAAACGCACGATGGACAGGGAAATCTCTGTGGTTAGGTAGAGTCCTTAAGCGCAACATCGACTTCATAATAAAGGTGCACCGAGGTATGCTGCGGGAATCATTCAATGCAATTTTACCTCACATCTACAATTAGCGAAGATGGGAGAAACGCACGACGGATAGGGAAATCTCTGTGGTTAGGTAGAGTCCTTAAGCGCAAAATCGACTTCACAATATAGGTGCCCCGAGGTATGCTGCGGGAATCATTCAATGCAATTTTATCTCACATCCACAATAAGCGAAGATGGGACAAACGTACGACGGATAGAGAAATCTCTGTGGTTAGGTACAGAGTCCTTAAGGGCAACATCGACTTCATAATAAAGGTGCCCCGAGGTATGCTGCGGGTATCATTCAATGCAATTTTACTTTTTCAAGGTGCTAAGATGGAATGGATGGAAACGCATGAAAGGCAGGTAAATCTCTGTAAAAATCGGTATGTTGGGTTAATCATGTACCTCCAATGTGCGAAGGTACATATCATGACTGGTGATGTGGGATTTTAAATAGTGCATAGTGCGTGTCCACTTACTTATAACTATCCAGAACTATATTCTTTGGGAGAATCCTGGTCAGCAGAGGTATCGGAGGTGCTAACCTGGGGGAAACAAAGAAAATATAAATAATTACATTTATGATCGACAAGCAACTAAGTTGGTACTTTTTACCTTAGGGTTTCCTTGAGACACGCTTGTAGATATGGTGTTTTATCCTTGAGATTGTTAACTTTATCCAGATTAATCTCGGGGGTAATGTTCTCGATTTCTTGGTAGAGCAAACGCTGTACTCTACTTTGTTTTGCGATGAAGTACAATAAAAACGATACTGTCGAAGTAATCTATGGAGACAGAGTAACGTAAGTAAAATGTTTGAATTTTTCTAATTAAGGTTAATTAATTATTACTTGGCACTAGTTTTCGGTTAGCCTATGCATATTTGATACCTTTTATTAGTTCCAACCAAACCAAAAAAAAAAAAAAACAAACTGAGTATTAGTGTTCTTTGGTTCCAACCGTTACAAACGAATAACGATCAAGCGGCTAACCCGTTGCTTGGCGTTTACCGCTATAAAAGGAAATACGCACACCACCGAAGTCTTATAGGTGTGGAGTACCATTCTTTTTTAAAGATAAAAACTTATCTTTGTTGAATCTATCACAGTAAAATTTGTTTTAAACATTGTGGTTTCTCAATAATCGTGTGCAAAGCCATCGCATTCAAGTTTGGGACATCCCTTAGGTTTATATAGTTTTACAACAAAAAGTTCTGGCCCTTTTACACAACGGTATTCATGAGATTTTTCGAGTGAAGTTCGTCTACAGCCGTGTATAGATTTGAGTAGCAATCACCGAGCTCACTAACATAGAATTAAGATATTCTTTTTTATCAGTTCCGAAACGTAGTTGCTTGCAATAACAACGAAAGTCAACGTTGCCTTAGTAGTAGTACCACCCGAAACCGATGCGATCACTCGTAAAAAAACTAAAATCGTTCGACTAACGAAGTATGCATTGAATTTCAATTAATAAAAGTGCAGCTTTCCTTACCGTGTTCACGCCTATGAGAAGCATGTCCATGAGAAGTGTTGCGATGTCCTCAACGCTCATACAATCTTCCCCGAGCAACATAGCACCAATCAAGGGGTTCACGTCTAAAAACAATACGCCATTATAACCCATGTTGCCAGGGTGTGCGTTATAATGAAAAGAAGCCTACCTTTTACTTTATCCTTCTCGGTGCACATCGCTATGCTCTGTTCCACTTCGAGAACGTGCTTGCCGATCAAGCTGCCGAAAAATTTATACATTACTAGATTAACAATAAACTTGAAATGCTATGCTATATCCAAATTTTCTAATTGTGAAACCTTTTAATTGGCCAAAAATTTAACAAAATTATGGCCAATCAAACAATAATTGTTATAGCTCTAAGTTTTCTGAAAATATATAAAATAAAATAGTAAAAGAAAAGCTATTTTACGAGCGATTTAACAGCCAAGCGCCCTTTACAGTACCGTCGTTTTTATGTAAAAAGAGGGCACATGTGCTGGCGGTTCACGTGATGACCGCCACCCATGGACATTTGCATTGTAGGGTTGCAGATGAGTTCGCCTTTTAATAAAGTGGGCCCCCATTTTCTCACGCACCAGACGAAAAGTACAAGTAATAAGTATAACACTTACGCGGCGATATTCTGTTAGGCCGTGGTACTGCCCGACGTGCTAGACGTGGTTGTCTTATACATGATTTTTACACTTGTCGATACTTACTTAATCGTGCAACAGCGAAAAGACTGTCGGGTGACCCTACCATTTGTATTATAGATATATACTTGTTGAACTCACTTATCCAGGTTGTCGCAGTATTTGACCAGCGAGTACCAGGCGGGCGTCGTGAAATACTTCCACATGCGCACGCCCGACTCACAGCGCGCCACCGCCTCGCTCGCCTTAACTAGACTGTGGTACAGCCACGACATGTCGCACTGGCTGTAGATCAGCTCAGTGTCGAGCATCGCGAACTTCTTCGAGAATATTATCAGGCCTGCGAACAAGAGTTAGTTTACTGCTTAGTTTAGGTACCTGATTGAAGCCGGCAGCCAGTAAGGTAAAGTAACAGCATAGCACAACAACGCAGGTAAATTAAACAGCAAAGTAACAGAACAGGGCAGTTAATAAAGCCTATAATTTTATGTCCCACAGCTGGGCAAAGGCCTCCTCTGTACAGACGATGTTAGGGAGTAGTCCACCACGCGACCCCAGTGCGGTTCGGCGGACTTCACATATCTTTGGAATACTTTTTTTTTGTAATTATTTCGAAATGTGCAGGTTTCCTCACGAGAGTATTCCTTTACCGCTGAGCACGTGATTAGCCGGCAGTTGTAGTGTTTCGTGTATTAAATATCCACCCAGTCAATGCAAATTATATGTTGCGATTTGAAAACGTAAAACAAATTAATTTAATTAAAGCTGTTTATGATAAATAATTAAAATTTACGTCAGTCGCCCAGAGCTGAGCTTGCATATTACGGATATCCACTTTCCACCATCTTTGCATGCCTCTTTTGTTACTTCTACATCAAATCATAAACTAGACGCACAATTTTTTAAAACTGAATATAAAAAATAGACAAGCATAAAGTCTGAGTGAAGGGTATTATCATTATCGTACCAACATGTCAACCACATGAAACAATAAAGAACAAGAGAGAGCCTGAAAGTTATAAAAGTACGCCAAGTATCCTACTTCCTCACCCATACAATCGAATGCCCATTTATTCAACTCCTTCTCCAAGTCCTTGGTTACTTCATCCTGATGGTTCCTCATGTTGTACACTTTTTGTGTAAACGTGTCGCAAGATTCGCAGATGCCTTGCACGTGTTTAGCGATTGCACTATGTAGGGGGACGTCCAACATTGTCCTGCGGCGTACCCACTCTGGTCCGTGACTGATAATAATGAAATTGTAGAAGTGAATAATACAACATCATTCTTCGCTCACCGTCATGGTAAGGCATTAGAAAAATTATAGGAAATAAGGGATTAATTATAAATTTTTAGGTCAGTTTATTTCATACGCAAGTTGATTTCGTAAAATTAGTGTCACTGCCTACTTTGCAGCATGTAGGGAATTATTAATTAGTTTCATTGAAAATACCGTATTGTAAGACCTTCGGCAATATGCCCTTAAATTGATAAGTATTGTGACATAACAACTGAGGCATTGTGTTTTTATAAAAGTAGATAATACGGTAATAATTACATCATGAAAATAAGAAATAAATATCTTTATGTTTTAACATTATACGGTGACATTTTAAATACCCAAGTTTTACATAGACAAATACTCTGTTCTAGAAAAAAAATAATCTCTGTCACACTAATGCTGCACGCTCCCTTGTTGAAACTAAACGCACAATACCACGAAGCCGTAGCTAACAGCTTAGTAATTGCGCCAACCAGGCATCGACGTTAGGACCACTCAGCAGCTTCGGCTTTTGCACGAATGGGCGGGCTCGGGGAAGTAATAGGAAGTAAAGTGGAATATTATTCCTCCACATTTATTCTGGTGTGTGACGTTACTCGAGCGCAGTATTGAAAACGCATCTGCATCCGTGAGGTGGTGCAGATGTCCATGGTCGCGTTAATCACTTTAAATCATGTGAACCACCGACTCGTTCGCAACCTTTTTAAATAAAAAAAACATTGTCTAAATATAATTCTGTGTTTATTGAGCGCACAAAAATAAATGAAATTAACAATTTCAACTTAAATGTACATATGATTGCAGAATACATCTAATAAAAAAACTACCAAAATCCAAAGTCCCAAGCAAGTAAAGTCTTAAAACCGCACGAATACTTTACACTGTGACGACACGTTTAAAAAGTTCTTAAATCCATATATCCAAATAGAATAGTGGATTGTCTAAAGGGAAAAAATATATATTGCTGACCCGTTGAGCAAAAGTTCCTGGTGTTCATCTACACATTTCTACATCAATTATTCATTATCATATTTATACTCACATGGCGTAAATCCCTCCATAAGCATGGCTTCTATGTTCCGTCCTATACTTCTCCAAGCAATCCAAAGCAGACCTTACCGGTTGATCGCCTTCAGCAGTATACACTTTTTGAATGTGGTCGGGACGGTTAATAATGACAACGTCTCTTCCCACCGGGCTTACAAAGCGAACAACAGGACCGTATTCATCAAAAAGCATGGAAAAAGTCCTCGCTGGCTTCTTCCCGTAGACATACGTGCCTTAAATGTAATAGCCCTTTATAATTAAATAACTGTTCTGAGCTAAGAAGTTTGTAAACAAAGAAAAGGAATATAAACAAATCAATAATATTATACAGCGTGTTGTTACAACCGCAACAATAAATGAGCACACGTCTAACGCTACTTACCAATAATCATAAAAAAATATACGTTAAAAAAGTCATAATTAAAATAAATATTTATCAAACAAACTAATTAAGTAAAAAAGAAACAAAATTTGTAACAGTCAGTTGTAGTTGTACAGGACAACTACAACTGACTGATTCATACATTTGGAGACTTTTTCATTTGTTGCCACAGCGTCGCATTACAAGCCTCTCCTTCTAACAGTATGTTTTGTCGCTTTTAAATTCATTCAACCGATTCATATGCTTTGTGATCTTTAAAAATGAACTCGTTACAGTTTTATACGTAAGGGTGTTCTAAAATTGTTTGTTTTGGAAAATTTAATAACTCGGTAAATATTGTTGTTTAAAGAATGTAAATATTCAATACAATTTTAAAAAGTTATCCTCTATTTGTGTGTTCATTTATTGTCGCGGTTGTAACGAAACACGGTATACATTTTTTTCTACAATTAGCTTTATATCTTTATTGAGAGCTTATTTGTATTCAACACGTGCTCCACTACAAGCAAACATGGCAAAAAATATTCCAAAAAAATGTATAGACCAAGATCCTAGCCCTTGTTAGCTTAAGGCCTTGCGGCAATATTAATTAATCATCTCTGTTCAGATTTAATTTAGCCTATAATGGGGCATGTTTAGGCTGTAGCTATTTATTATACACAAGAATATTAACTTCCCAAAAATTGACTATAAAAAATATTAATTCTCATTATTTTTAAGATTTTGGTTTTTTTAATGGCTCCATAGAAACAAGACAATTTTATAAAACGCCAGCGCTCATCAGTAATCTGAGTTAGGTTAACATATAATTATCTAATTATTTGTAATTACCTAATGGTAATATAATTATTACTAGCTCTAGTACACTAAATCTAGCAATCAATTTATGGTATGTTACAGAGGTTTACCTGCACTTAGTCCTAACGAAAGAACACCAGCAGTAATCTGGGTTCCGATGTCTGAAAAATATTGGCTGAAATTTGCCAAATATTTTAAAAACTTGGGTCCAGGAACTTCATCAAACGATAAAACAACGCGATCCTTGTTATTCAATATCACAGGAACTATTCTTTGTGTAGGAAATACATCGCTTATTATTTCGTCATTGTTTGGAGTTACGCCAACTTTATTAGGAATATTTGCAATTTCTATGGACTTAATTGTCTGAAATTGTAAATTTGTATGTGTTAATAACCGTTTTTGATTACATAGATTTTTAAGAAGGTAGTTTTTACTGTATTTTATTGTTCCTAACATTATAACAATTATTACTGTTATCGATAAATTGGCATATATTTTGAAATTTCTCATGAATTTGTCACAATGTGTTTAACAAAAGAACAAAACTTTATTTTTCATAAAAACTCTCTCTAAATATCAAACAAAAGACAACCATCGAAGAAAATGCTATCTGCCATACTAAAATTATTATATTTAAATTTAAACTTGAAGATAGGTATGTAAATAAAGAAGTACGTGTTCTCATGTACACACGTAAGAAGCTAGACTTCTTTAGCGTTACAAAAGAAAAATACCAAAAATTTTATCCGTTGTGCCAGTAAAGTGAAAAAGACATTGAATGCAATTGATAACGGTTTAATTCCGATTCCGATACCGATTTAAGTTTCCCTTAAACATCAGATTGATCTTTTTAATGAACAGAATGATCAACTCAAGAGTTTAACCATACTTTTGGCTACTCAAATTTGAAAAGCCATTTGTCAGCTGAACTTAACTTCTATGATGATCAGAGTTTCAGAAACCGGGCGTTAGTGTTTAATAAGTGGTAAGTTCAAATAAAAGATGACTAGTTATTTCAAAGTTTATGTTTATTTACGAAATTAGCAATCTGTGTGTCATATTAAAATCAAAGATTTTAGTAATCTGTAACTTCAGTGATATTGGTGAGAGAATAAAAACACTCTTTTCCAATTGTCAGAAACGTAAATCAGAAATCCTAGATTCCTTCATGGCACTAAGGAGCGAGCGAGTTAGCTAATGTGGTAGATGGCGGGAGTGATCTCGTGTGATATAACTGTGTTAGCTTAGTTTTTAAATTTTTAGTGTAAAATAGTTATTAAAATGACTAGGTAAAGTATGGATTGATAACAGTACTTTTTTAAATATACTTACAAATCGTGGGCACTGACAGGACAAAGCCGCGGTTAGACGAGGACACAATATCGACATTAGTCGAATTTCATAAATGAACATCTTTGATTTTCCAGAGCTAAAATAGAACTCGGCGATGTGACACCGCATAATATAAAGCAGCTGAAGAAGTTAAACACAGTCGTATTTCCAGTGTCCTACAACGACAAATTCTACAAAGATGTTTTGGAGGCAGGAGAACTAGCAAAGTTAGCTTATTACAATGATATCGTGGTGGGAGCAGTATGCTGCAGGATAGACACGTCGGAGAATTCTCGGAGACTATATATAATGACCCTGGGTTGCTTATATCCCTATAGAAGACTGGGTATTGGTACTTTGATGGTGGAACATGTGCTCAAATATGTTGAACAAGATGGCAATTTCGACAGCATTTTCTTGTAAGTTTTTATTAATAAGCATTATCTTGTCTCCTGTGCTTCATTGCTAAGCTGTGGTTGAAACTGGTGAAAACTCAGGAACATAAATTTCATGCAGTACAATAAACTAACCTATACATTATTTATAATATCATACAATTTCAAACTTCAAAAAATAGGAAATGGTTTGATTTGACTTTTTAATTGCTCCATTTTAATGGTCTAAACAATGATTAATTTAAAAAGGATTTTATAACAAAACAAAAACAAAACTATAGAAAAACAGAAAACTGGTGTGAAGTGCAAGTTATAATATTTTCACATTTTGTTTTGTGAGTAGGTTAATGGGGGCCCACTCATTTATAGGTTGTCAATGCATCTGCAAGTCTCTTAGGTGCTGTAGATATCCATGGTCACTGTCCATTATATCTACTTTGCATGCTTGACAACTTTTCACAAAAAAAAACTACAGGATTTGCTACACCAATATATACATATTATACATGTTTTTTTTATGGTTCTGTACCCAAAGGGTAAAACGGGATCCCATTACTAAGAATCTGCTGTCTATTCATGAACCGTGATAGGTAGACAGTTGAAATTCTCACAGATGATGAATTAATGTTGCCGCTATAACAACAAATATTAAAAAGAATATAAAAAGAATTAAGTGGGGCTCCCATACAACAGACATGATGTTTTGCCATTTTTATAGATGGTATTCTGTCTCTTTGTGTGCGAGTCCAACTCACACTTGGCCGGTTTTTTTTTACTTTAACAATTAAATAAAAAATATGTCTATATTTATTGATTAAATAAAATGTTTTAATTTAGTTTATTATGGCAAATTTTTTTTATGAATAGTTCACATCCATCATATTTTTTATGCTATAGATGGCAATGCAGCAGGCTTTTAACATGATGTTAACTGATTATCGCCACCTATGGCACATTTAGCAAAACTAGAATATGTGTTGCCAAAAAAATGTGGGCCTCGGTAAGCTCATTCACCAGATGACATGTGAAAGTTTGATACTTTCATTTCATGTTGGACTTCTGATGGTCTGAGGCCGCAGTACTACTTCAGATGAGGAGAGTCATGCAGTCCACTGCTACTGTACAGCTTTATCAGAGTAAATTTATGGGATTTTGCCATGGTTTCATTCCATTTTAAACTAGATGTTTGGACATGTTTGACATCTTTATTCGTTATTTCACTTAACCTGAGTTCAAATTTGTTTGTCGTATATGAGTTATATTATGGTATTGAAAAACGATAAAGCAATTTTGTAACTAATTTTCATTACTACCTATTGATTCTGCATAACCACAAATGTGATAGCTAAACTCATGTTAAAATGGAGTATGTACCAACTAGTTTTGTACTCATTGGAACTCCTTCATTAGGGTGTGTGGGATAATTCGATAGAGCTGAAACTAGTCGGGATATACACTGGTAATGTCTCAGGAAAGTTTTAATAATTTTAGAACAACAGATATCTGTATATCTTAACAAATTTAAATAAAATTTGTGTTGCAGGCATGTGCAAGTAAACAATGAAGGCGCTATTGATTTTTATAAAAAGTTTGGCTTTGAAATTGTGGAAACAAAAGAACATTATTATAAGAGAATAGAACCAGCAGATGCTCATGTGCTACAGAAGACTATCAGAGAACCACAAGCTAATGTACCATTGCTTAACGGTTCCGTGCCACATGCAAAAACAAATGGACATGATTGAACACTCAAACTATATCCTATCAACAAACGCTAAAACCTTATCCCAGATTTCAATGTGAAAAAGTGATCGATAATAACATATAAACTGATTCTATTCAAGTCAAAGTTTTTCTCTCCTGAATGAATATTAAGTAACATTTGTAAAGAGCAGGTTAATCAAAGGTTGTGGTTGTGGACATATGATGCCATTAAAAATAGTTCATAAACTGAAACTTCAAATTTCAGAGACTTTGTGTTGTACAAATTCATTGTAAAGTGATCACTAGATGTTGACTGATGATACAATGCATACTTTCAGTAAAATGGGACTATGGCTTACTATCTTGGATTTTAAGAATGTGTAATTTGTAAGATTTTTGAGGTTTGGATAAATGTAAAGTAACTAAAACTTTAGCTCTAGGCATTCTTTTAACTACTTTATTCATTGCATATAAATTTATGTTTATAATACTTGTAAAATTAAATTAAAGTTTTAATATCATTACTATAAGTTCATGTGAATGTTTTAGTAAACTTTGGAGTCTAATTATTTTAAAAATTATCACTTAACATTCAATTGATGTTTTTTACATGGTTAGTCTTTGCAGATTTGTTACATCAATGGCTTTGTTTTATTTGTCCATGTTCACTAACTCCTTGTCATCTGAAAGCCGAGTTTATATATAGATTTTTTTTTTTTATTATGAATGAGTGAACAGAAAGTTATATACATATTTAAATTTACGTTCTTGTTAAATATCGAAAAAAAATCTGCTTCGTGCGTTTTTTATGAACACAGTGAAGATTGTTACCAAAAAGTCAATTTTTCAATCTTTAACCTTTTAACCTATAATTTGTTGATTATCATGTTTCCTTGCAACTGTTAGAAATTAGAACAATAAACATGGATAACACATTAGTTTGTTATTTTTTTCGTGACTGCCGAAAAATGCACAGATCTGACGCCGTTTGTGTTAATCCTATTGGCAATTTCTGTTTATCTGTTTCATTTAAGTGCTGACGTAGGTATGTACTCTGGATCGACTATATAGATATTAGATAGTACTAAATCAACTGCAGAAGTGTTAACGAGAATTTTTAAACGAATATGATGGTATCAATCACATGATAACTGTTGAAAGGTCCACGCAAGTGTTTGCTGTAGAAGGAATGGGCAGGTCCGTAGAGGAAGTACCTTATAGAAAACTTACTTTCGCGTTTCGTCTGGTGAGAGGTAGTCTGAACCCACTTAATAAAAGGCGGCAAGGCATCTACATCCGTAAGGGAGTTGGGAATGTCCAAGAGCGGCCTTATCAATTAACACCTGGTTAACCGCCAGTTCGTTCTACACCTTGTCACATAAAAAATGGGATATTTCTGCGGTTGCGTTAATAAATACATTTTATTACTAAAGTAATAACAAACATTGGTATTTAAATAATATACAACTTTTATATAATACATTTTATTATGAGAACATAAAACATCATTGATGACTAGTGATGCCCTACTGTGGATTATCATAATAAGTATATCCCTATACTATCAATGTTCCACTGGCTTTGAATTTTTCGCAATATGGATCGCATCCCATTTAAATAAACAATTAATACATTTCAGAATTTATAATAGATATAATATGTATATATTATAATGTTTTGACCATACGACCGACGTACATTTATGTATTTAAGGTTCTAGTCTATAAAAATATTAGTAAATATTTTCATTTCATTTTATAATTTACAAAAAAAAAATATAACAACAACTTTATTTACGACACATTTTAGTTACATTACATTCGTGCATTTAGAATACTGTAAAGCTTTTAAAAAGCTTAAAACTATCACAGACGCTTCAATAATGCATTAGAAAAATAACAAAAAAAAACTAATTAATCAAGAAGCAGCTATATTTCTGGGTGTGATTCATTTAAAGTAAAACTTTACGTGAATACTGATAGGGTATGGTAAACAAATTTGAAATCAAATTCAATAATTTCAATACATATTAAATAAATTGCGACAAATAGCACATACAATAGAAATAAAGGCATTCAAACAATTTATCAAAAATAGGAAAATGTGTTTGTCAGTCAATTTCATAAGAATGTAAAATCTTCAGGCGATTTGGATACACTATAAATGAGTTCTAAATACGTTTGAATAAAATTCATACGTATGAAATATGAATAAACAATTGAAACAAAAATAAAATAGCACAGTAAAAGCCATTGCAAATGCGTTTGTAATGAAAATTCCTATTCTTAAAGAAACAAAAATAACGTTACATTAAAATTAACAAACATTCAATAAAATGTAATTTCAGGCATTACACGTAGCTAGCCTTTTCTAGCATTTTTTCACCGTTTTGATGTTACGATTCCTTCATTATGGATCAAGTGGCATGTTAACTGTTCATTAGGAAATTTAATAACCACGGTATCGGTATATTGACATGCAATTGCCCAAGATAGGGAATTTCAAAGCAACAATACGGACACCGAGCTTCCACGGCTTATCAGATTCTCAGCGTACAAAATGATTATAAGATAGTGCATAGAACTAGTTCATTTATCTCCACATAAATTAGTAATGTATAAAATATTAAAAACAAGTTTTTCAGCATCTTATTCGAGTTTTGCAGCAACTACACTGAATTAATGTAACGAATTTATATTGTAATATCCGGTGCTAACAATTTTTGGGCAATAGTTAAATGAAATAATATTTGGATTGTTTGAATAAAGGAATAACTATATAGAGAGATATGTCTGTATGTCTCAATGTTATTTCTTCTTGTATATAAAGATAGTGTGTTATCTTTATATACAAATCTATAAAAAATAAAACACTTTACTACCAGTAAGTTTGTGAATATTTCAATATTTATGTGGATAAATTCTAAAATTACTTTTGAGACGACATAAAATTCTCACATTTCGAGAACTGCATAAATTATCCCATTTCAAATCTTCCTAGCTTAATCAGAAATTGCTGATTAGCAATTTTTAATAGTGAACAAAGAAATATCTCAAATATTTGTAGAAAATATTAGTGAAGTTAATATTCAGTACCTCTTAAGAGCTCTACTTTTCATAATTAACGCATAGTAGGTAAAATGTAATTAAATTCTATACAAAAAGTTGGCATTATAATTATATACGTCGATTTGAACACATTTTTCACAATACCATAGTAGTGATTTAATTTTGATAAACAAGAAAATATGAGATTAGGTTTTTATCAGTTAATCTGACTTAAATTAAAAAAAAAAAACAGTTTCCTGTATTTCTCAATTGAGAAGAAAGCCATATTCGGAGGTTCTAACGACTAAAATCGAAATGGATTTTTGGATTATGACACTATTGACGTATGATGAATAATACTACATTATTTGAAATATGACCATAATTCTTGGGTTCAGTGAATTTTTTTTAATGTAACTATATTGTCGTGTTCAATTTTTAAATGTCATTTCCTTTACATTACTTTACTTTACTACAATGAATCTAGCAAAAGTTTTGTGAGAGGAAATGGATAACATTTTACTTATATTTTGGTGTTTCACAATCTACAGGACAGTTTCTAAAAGTTTATGTAAATGTACGGCAGCAAAGTGCACTAAAAACGTTCAATTTCCTAAATCGTAATTTCGCTAGTTAACTGGTTAGATATCTACGTTTTCCAATAAACTTAATTAATGACTTTCTGCCAAATTCTGGTCCATGCATTTGATAAATTCGTTTCTATATTATGCAATAATGCGATGAAATTGACGTTAAGATTTTGTTTTTCATTGAACTAATCGAAAAATAATAGACTAAATTTCTAAAATTAATAAAATAATTAATAAAAACACAGTATTTTAGAAAAAAGTTGGCTCTGAAATAACAATCAATACAGTAGGTATTACAAAGATTTTAACATATCGAGCGCGCAAAACTCAAAATATGCGCATACAATATTGCAAAACTTAATGGCGGCTAAGAAGTTGCGAGTTCAGCCTTGTCGTAGAGCGGTGTGATGTGCAAAAAAATTAATGTTTTTCTTTTCGTAAAAAGGTTTTTTTTATTTCCATAACGGGACCGGTTTTTGCTTACTATAACGCGACTAAATTAAAAAGTGAGTATTCACACGCAGGAACGCTTTTTACGTAATGGAATGAATAAAAGTACAATGATGAAGCTTGATCGACATGCTAGAAAAGGGAAGCATAAATAATTTTTTTTTGTTTACTTTAAAATCCATTGACTTTCCTTGAATTGAAATTCTGAATTAAAAAAATGGACCTAGCAACACTGACAGAGCCCTACCGCTTACTTCACAGCTGCTATTAAGTTTGGCGCGACTCATACCTACTTTAGAGACATCGTAGTTGCTAAATGGGGGACGGGTATTGCCGTCTCTTTCGCGCTGAAGCCCAAATAGCTTTCAGACTTTCTTTCACTTCACATAACTATTTTTTACTATTTTTTAAATAATATATTTTCTTGAATGTTTAGGGGACCTATTCAGATAATTTTTGGTAGGCGCATAGAATTCCGGGGCTAAGTGTAGCCCATTTTAGATTTTTAGGCGCATTTAAGATTTGCACGTTTTTATTAGGTTATCACCACATTTTTATTAGAATATTATGAATTAACTATATATTTGTATAAGTAAATAGCATTTATTATTAAACACTTCCTTCCCCCCGTAAAAGTGTACAACGTTTTTTATTAAACAATCTTCCCCCCACCTGCCCATTACCATTTAAAACAATTAAGAAAAACATACAAAACTGTAATTAATACACGACAAAATTTTGGCAATAATAAACAGCAATCACTCAATAAATAACTACAAAACACTTATCGACGCATATTACATGGATTTTTCAAATTCTGCAGAGTTGGACAGATTTCATTGAATTATAAATAGCTTTATTAATATAGTGGATGGCAAGAATATCATTTCAGTAGAGCATGGGTAAGAGTTTTCTTATACCTTCATTTATACTTGTACTTTAAATGTATTGCTACGCAATATTTAAGTTCCATATATTTGTTATGCTTATTGAAAGATAAAATAAAAAGACTTCCCAATCTTAGACAACAACTAATACTTACTACAGATTAGCAGTTTCGCTTATATTCAAGCTTAATTTTACATATTTTGCTTGAGAACAATACAGGAGTTCGATTGTCTTTGGTACAATAAAGACGATAATTTTACTTTGTTTTTTAAATTTTTCCGAAAGTATTGTAGGCAAAGGAACCGCGTCCATACAGCCCATTATTTTTATTATAGATATTAGGCACAGGCACACACATTAAAGCCTTACGGGCAACGGCAACACAGGCCGCATATTCATAACTGTTCCTCCCCATTCGATGAGGACGCATCGTTTTCTAAGTCGAGCAGCTGTTTAATGCGCTTTACGCAAAGCTTCGAACCCTCGTGCGCTTCTTTGGCCATCTGTGGAAATCGATTGAAATTGTATTATTATTACGTCACATCTATCGGAGTTTTCATTAAAATTAACAACAATATAGTACATTATATATATAGCCGTGATAGTCCGGGAGCTCGCCTTTAATCCATACTAATATTATAAATGCGAAACTAACTCTGTATGTCTGTCTCGCTTTCACGCCAAAACTACTGAACCGATTTAAATGAAAATTTGTACACAGATAGTCTAGAGCCTGAGAAAGGACGTAGGCTATTTTTTTAAGGAAACATATTTATTTAAGGGCTTCAACGCGAGCGAAGCCGCGGGCAAAAAGCTAGTTCAATATACTCGAGCAACCTGAGTTCGATCCACGTTGCCAGCACAAATGAAATTGTTAATTTTAAGTGCTGATTTTATCACGTGCTCAACGGTGACGGAAAACATCGTGAGGAAACCTGTACGTTATAGTATAAAAACAAAAAAAAAATTTCGAAGATATGTGAAGTTCGCCAATCGGCAGTGGGGCCGCGGTGGACTATGCCCTGATGCCCTCTGTAAAAGAGGCCTTTGCCCAGCAGTGGGATATGTATAGGCAGTTACTTTACTTTCCTTTGTTAACATATTGACATTTTTAAAGTTCACAGAGTTTAATTGCATATGTAGATCGGATTACAAAGATTTTATTTATAATTTTAAATAAATATAAACTGTAGGATAAAACCCTCTTTGTAGGTTATTAGTAACCTGTGCTGTGAGGACTTTTCACATACATAAATTTCACTTGGACAAACACTCGGATAAGAAACTATTATCTGTGGGCAACTCAAATAGCTGTCCCGTGTTGAGATCGAACCCACGACCCCCGGCGCCGAAATCAACACCTTGGCAACTGCGCCACAGAGACACATTTAATCTACGTCGTTTTAAATCTCCAAGCTTATTGCTGATTACAATCTTTTGTTAGTTTTTTGCATTCGACTTTTTGCATCAAACATTTTAATTAGTTTAAAACGACTACTGTTCGTTCATCGCAGCGAGTTATTGTAAAACTTACCAGGGAGAAATTTAAAAATCCATGCGGCAAACCTTCCAACACATCAATTCCAACCTCGTTGCCAAGTTTCTTTAACTTCTTCGCGAACATAACGCAGTCGTCCAGACATGGATCTAGGTGTACGGTCTAGATGAGAACATTAAATTGTTAATAGGAAAACATATTATACAGTTTATGTAGATAAAGGAGGTTAAGATTTTCGTCGGTGGCAATCAGCCGTTTAGCTTAGTGGTTAAAGCGTCAGGCCGCGAATACCGAGGACGTGGGTTCGATTCCCACAACGGCGACAATCTTTTCGTACTTTTTCTACATACTTTAATTTTACAATAATAGTTAATTTTCAACTAAAGTGAGAGAAGAAAAGAATTAAAGGACCAACATTAATCTATTAATTACTTTTCTAACAGCATATAGATTCTTTTTCTTCTAGTTTCTTCTAGTTTTTAAAACATTGCCCTTAACATTAACATTTCCTGTGTTGTTAGGACGTTTTACAAACATACATTTCACGTGGACAAACACCCACTATCTGCGGGTCGCACAAATAGTTGTCCCATGTGGGAATCGAACCCATGACCCCTGCCACCGAAGCCAATACCTTGGCAACTGCGCCACGGGGTCATCAAATTGATGTTGTCATGATATTGATGTTATTCAAAGCACGCAAAATTCAACGATACATGTTAGGTTAGGTTAGTAGGTAATTGGTATAAAATATAGTTAAATGATATAGGTAAAAACTATGACACAGACTGAGCTAAATTTGCTTACTAGTATCCTGACTGGGGGGAACCTCTTGAGCAGTTCCTCGTCAGCCCAATACGGAGACAGGAGGGGATCTCGTGGCACCGAGAAGATGAACTCGTCGGAGGGGCTGCGGGCGATCAGCGCGTCCAAATTCGTACGTACCGCCAATCTGAGGAGATAAAGAAAGGGTTAACTTATTTTTAATCGTTAATCGTGTATTTAATATTGCTTTGTGAATTAATACCATTGGAAAAATAATAAAAAAAAAAAAATAATAAATTTCAATGTATAGAGCTTTTGAAAAGTTGAAAATAATCATTTCATAATCAGGATTTGTGGGCATCTTAAAGTATGCAAAAATCGCCCTGTATTTTTTTAGGAATTAAATGTTTAATCACTCTTCTCTCACTACTTCAACTGACATTGATTAAGGTGTTTTTCCAAAGTAAAGAGTAAGTCAGTTTTAATAGATTATTTGAGGAATTTTGAGTTTTGAATTCAGCATTAGAAAAAAAAGCTAAGACATAAGTAAAATTCCACATTGCATATTTAGTTGCAAACTTTGCAAGACAGAGAAATATTATAATAATTAAGTTCGGCAGTAATTCTGCAATGTTTATTAGTATTACATACTTACTCCTCTTGTGTAGGCCTATTTATTGAATTCGATCCAGTAATATAGGCGAATCGTGACGACATAGCTCCCATTATGCCAGTGGCAGCTTCACTTATCCTGAAAACCAAATAACACAAATGAGTGATACACTCTATAATTCTATATGAATGGAGATAGGATAAGTAGGAAGTCCCACTGCGATTGTTTTGGCAGAAAACAGTGATATCATATTTTCCACAATGTTTAATCAATAACAACAATTTAAAGTTAAATCCAACAATAAAATTAAAACAAAACGGATAATTATGGAAAATTAACTGCTATTAATTTTTGTTTACAATTAAATTTAAATCTATTTATTTTTACAAATGTTTTAATTAACAACTAATTCATTGTTTTATCATTTCCACCGAGATTTGATTTAGATGAATCTTACCTAGTCTTTATTCTTTTTTTGCTATCTTTGGTGTCCTGTTCGTCTACCAACGGCGGCTCTCCGATCAATGTGCTAGACGCCTCAGACTCCAAATCCCTGCAAATTAGACAAAGTAACCGATTTTGGTCACATGCAAACCTATAAAAGTCATAAGGTTGAACAAATACCAATCTAACTGATCACATAGGCCACTAATATTCTTCAGTCTCTTTATGCGACTACCTCTCAACATTGAGTCCATTATTATTCAGATGACTTTATACGATTAATGGTAGTAAAAAGTTGTAACAATGGTAAGAACTTATTATGCAGCAGTAAATATTCTTGTGCTGTATGGAGGTGAGCTTTAACATACATATATGTGGACTTTAACCTGGGCAAAATAAAAGATGGTATGTAATAATGATGATAATGTCATTGTCAGAAATGTAGTTATTAAGATAACGGGTAGATATAAATTATTTATTAGTTTATCGATTAAAAGCTACCATTAATATAATAAGGCATAGTTATTAGTTTAGAAAATAGTGATCCATTGTTCTGTTGGCCCAGCCACAAAATTATATTGGTAAATTAAGATCACATTGACCAGTTGAAGGTAGACTTTGTAATTAATATGAAAAATCCATAATATAAAATTATAAACAGTCAGAAATTGATGACCACTGTATTTACTGTTAACATCTAAGTTGATTTAGCAGATATGAACCGTAGTCAAAAGCTAGTCAGTAATAATAACAAGAATACCTGGTCGAATCTGTTTGCTTGTTAGGTTTGATAATGGGAAAACGTCGCCCTTCGGAGTCCGTATCGCTGTCCAATACATATCGTTCAAGAAACTCGGACACATATTGCTGGGATTTGTCTTCTGTAGGTGTTACACCTGAAAAATTATTAAGAAAATATAAAATAATCATTTATTTGCTTTTAACATGGTATAGAGGTGTTACAAATCATTAATATTGAACTACATAATAAGCTAATTCATAAATAACAAGCAATATATTAATGGTATGAACTAAAGTTACTTTACTTTATCTAATATATAAAATTCTCGTGTCATGGTGTTTGTAATTGAACTCCTTCGAAACGGCTCGGATGATTTTCGTAGGATTTTGTGTGCATATCGGCCAGGGTGGAGAATCGGACAACATCTATTTTTCATCCCCCTAAATGTTAAAGGTGGTCCACCCCAAAAAATTTTTTCTACCCTACAAATTCCTTAGAAAGAATTTATACGGCAAGACAACGTTTGCCGGGTCAGCTAGTTATTTATACAGCGTGTCGTTACAACCGCGACAATAAATGAACACACGCCTAACGCTACTTGCCAATAATCATAAACAAATATAAGCATTAAAAAAATTCCATAATTGAAAAAAAATATTTTTCGAACTAATTAAATAAAAAAGAAACAAAATTTGTAACATCCTATAAAACTACAACTGACTGATTCATACATTCAGAGATTTTTTCATTCTTTGCCACAGCGTCGCATTACAAACCTCTCCTTCTAACACTGTGTTTTATCTCTTATTAATTCATTAAATCCATTCATATGCTTTGTGACCTTTACAAATGAACTTTACGTTAAAGTTTTATACGTAAGGATGTTCTAAAATTGTTTCTATTGGAAAATTTTATAACTCTGTAAATATTGATGTTAAAAGAATGTAAATGTTTAATATCATTTTAAAAAGTTATCCTCTCTATGTGTTTTCATTTACTGTCGCGTTTGTAACGACACGCTGTATAAAGTTAAAAAAAATCAGTTATAATCAATTTCTCAATTAAATGTCACAATTTATAACAAAGAGCCAAAAATTTATATATGTATCAAGTCTTCTTATTATAATTTTTTTGATGTCATAAAAATTATAATCATTTAAAATTAGTAATTTTATTATTTATAAAATTTATTTACGTTATGTGTAGCTCTAATAGTTCATGATTTGTGTGGAATGGTTTGGGTAGTCCCTACGACCAACGCGACCTAGAAGATCTATTGTAGTTTAGAACTAATCATTTATGCCTCGATTTTTGCAAAACGATGAACTACGCGGCAAGTTTTAGGCTCGATTTTCACCCAGAATAAGTATACTTTTGCTTTACGTATAATTATGTCGTATAATTTCTGTTTGTATGTTTACACGTAAAATCCCTTCATGGGGTACAAATAATTATAAAGGTATTATTTAAAAAATGATAACCAGAAGGAAAGTCTCAAAGGCCCTATTAATTTTGTTTAGCACACTAAAACATCGTATAGATAAATATGCCTCCGTTATTTATAAGGGTCAGATCTATAAAAAAAAAAAATTTACAGTTTCATTATTTAAATTATATCATTTCTAAGTTCAGCACTGGAGCAAAAGAGACAGGCAATAGCAGGTTAACATACGAAATTCTTCCTGCTTCGCGACCAGATCATACCCATGCGAAGATGCTACATTTCACTAGTACCAAATAAGTTTAAACAGAATGTATGTTATTTTTATCCAACATTATGTATAGAGGAAAGCCCAAGACGTCGTCAATAGGGTTGTAGTTGTACCGTGAAATACACTAGTAGGCGTGAAGTGGAAGTGTTATACTTCTGCGTTTCGTCTGTGTGTGAGGTGGCCGGGTCCCACTTTATTAAAAGGTGGGAACGCATCTGCAACCCACGGGTGTTGCAAATGTCATTGGGCAGCGTTTATCTCTTAACATCAGGTGAACCGCCAGCTCGCTTGCCACCATTTCACATAAACTCGGACACTGGAAAAACACTATGTTCATCACATTATTTTTTCCGGTGGTGGGGATCGAACCCGCACCCTGGCCTGAGGCAGCTTCACCCACTGTGCTCATCGGGTCGTCGTAACGGAACGTACGTTACCTGTGGCGGTGTGCTCGCTCTGCAGCGAAGCGGCGCTGATGGTTGTGTCCGATGACTGGCGCCGCTCGCTGCCGGACTTGTGCGCCTGCAGCTCCGCCAGGTCCGATGGGGACACCTCCTCGAATGACGACGGGCCCTCACTCCCACCCTCTGGAAACATAATGAAACATCGTAATGTCACCGAAGAGGCAGCCCTACTTTTCTACCCTCTGGAAACATATCGTGATCTAACATGACGGATTGTCTCTCATTAATGTCGTGGCAACCCTGCTTTCGTGCCCTTTGGAAACATATCGTCAACAACATGAAGGGTTGCCTCTCCTTAATGTCACCGAAGAGGCAGCCCTACTATCACACACTTTTCGGCTTATCATTAGAAATGTTTTAAGATTAACTAACGACAATTTCGTACCTAAGAGATATAGAATAATTTGTTATTACTAATGCCCGGTTCCTATATTCAACGAACGGGCGTTAGTTACATAGCTTCGTAACTTTCATAACGACTTGTAGATTAAAGAAACGCAAGTAACTCGTAAGGAAAACGTCTCGTTTTGTTAATATAGGAACCGGGCGTACACGCCTTTTATCTTAACGACCGTTCCTTGAACTTAGGAACCGGGCATTAATGTCACCAAAGTGGCATTCCTACTTTCATACCCTCTGGGAACATCTAACATGACGGATTGCCTCTCCTTAATGTCACCAAAGAGGCAGCCCGACTATCACACACTTTTCGGCTTATCATTAGAAATCTTTTAAGATTAACTAACGACAATTTCGTACCTGAGAGATATAGAATAATTTGTTATTACTAAATGTTAATTCCCCGTCCCATGATTGGTGTTTCGATTTCCCTCCCACATTGCTGTGTCATTATTCCTGTTATTTCATTGTTAAGAAATAGCGGTCAAGAGGAGATGCAGAAACTTATAAATATGTCTTATCGGTATAACTCGGTGGTGCAGTACTCAGCCATTGACTTTGTTTCGGACGTGGGTGTTTATTCCAAAGGAGGGTAGAAGCCGTAAAAAAATGTTTTAAATTGTGAATTTTTGTAGGTAAATGAACATGACCTATAGCGTAGAAAGATATTAACAGAATATTTTATTGCATTTTTAGCAATGCTTGGCGCCATCTAGTGTGCATCCTTTGCAACATGCACCACCTTACAAAGAACATTCAACGACGAACATTTGTAACGAGAGATGTCGCGCCGTGAGGTCATCGGCCGCTTAGCTTAGTAGGTGCAGTGTTTGGACGCGAAACCGGAAGACGCAGGTTCGAATCCCGCATCGCCGAAACTTTTCGTTCATTTATTTTCAAAAATTCACAATTTAATGCATCATCTTGCAAAAAAGCAGATGTTGTTATTTCCATGATGTGTGTATCACCTTGGGACGGGCTCACTTTGAGGAAACCGTTGCTGTCTAGCGGAGTAGTGGCGTTTGAGACCGTCGTCGGCTCTTTGTTAGGGCGACCGTCAGACTTGCCTTTTCCCGTTGAACTTGGGCTCGCGTACGCTGCAAGAATTCAATTGTCTCATGTAATTGAGTGTTCTCGTGTGTTAATTCAGACTTTTAACAGTTTTTTTTTATGTGACAAACGAGCTGGCGGTTCACCTGATGTTAAGTGATAACCGCAACCCGTGGACATTTGCAACACCCGTAGGGTTGCAGATGCATTGCCACCTTTTATAAAGTGAGCCGTTAAGCCTCACTTACCAGACGAAAGGCAGAAGTATGTTCCACTTCACGCTGGTCTTCTGTGAGGTAGTGGTACTTAACTTGCGTGGTCCTACCACAATGTTCTAAACTTATTACCAGTTTAAAATAATATTAAAAATTAAATTCAACTAGTTTTTAATAATTGGATACAGGGAACCGATTGAACTGTGAAATCGTTTTCAAGCGTTTATACTATACTGTAAAAATCTTTTCACGTGACAATATTGGATATTATAATTTATGATTCACAATGTACCTGTTTTCATAGATAACTTTTTCTATTAATTTAGTAAGTAATTATTTTATTAAGTAAGTATTTACCTTAATAATTCATAAGTCGCTTCTATTTCACGCTGGTCTCTAATCAACAGCAAAAACTGTATGCTCACTTACGCTCAATATTATACATAGGCCAGGTTTTTAGACAACATCAAAAGCTGTGTGCTTTCGCACTTAAAATTCTACAGAGGGGGAGGAATTTTACCTTTGAGACATCGCATCATAAATCCGAAGGGTAGGAGAGGATCCATCAGGCAGAGCAGTCTGGCGGGGCTGGGTATGAAGCTGACCAATAGCGGGGCGTAGGCCATGAATAGACCCTCGGGGGGTCGGAGACCAGCCGAGAGGATCTTGAGGGTGCATCCGGCTATCAGGTTAGCGCCAGCCGAGTCGCCGGCGAACACTATACGTTTCCCTGCGAAACAAATTGCTAGTTGAGATGGATACTTGACAAATTTTAACAAATTTATGCGCCGTTGTGAAATACGTGCGCGGACTATATTCACGGCACCGATGATGTTCGTGACAAATTTAAAATGGGAACATTTCAAATTATTACGCTATGAATATGTTTATATTTCGTAGTAAATATATCAATGATCGGCTTTTTATTCAAGATTCTCAAGCAAGTTGATTGTGAATTAAAGTGAATCGATGAAGTTGTTAATTGCAATTTTAAGGGTCCGACCAGGCTCTATTTACAAATCAGACTAATCAGTGTGTATATATCGACGTATGGAAACTTATTTGTTATAACCAACAAAATAGAGACTTCACTAGTGCCTAAACATTTTTAAGTAGGTATCTACTTAAAAAAAATACTTCAAAATTTTAGATCGGAGAAGAATGAATTTAAAAATATTTAATGTGCTTTTACCAGACTCCGCCACGCAGGCAACGATATATATGTGTATATATGTGCTTTTACTGTGGGTCCAATTTGAATATTTTTACGATTGATTGACTTAAGGTGATACATTAAAATTTGTATAAAACGCACGAAGCGTTCCGCTTTCCCACCCATACGCTTCAACCATTAAGCTAAACGGCTGATTGCCGCTCCGATGGAAAACTCAACGCGTTTTATCTGCATTGTTTTCAATTTAGCTTCTTAGCTTAACGGCCCTTCTGGCCATTCGGTGTACGCACCGGTGGTGCCGATCTGCGCGAAGTTGCCCACCATCCAGCAGTAGGCGAAGAACACCTCCTCGAGGGCCCTGGGGAAGGGCGCCTGCGGGGCCAGGCTGTAGTCCACGGAGAGGATGGGCACGTCCAGCTCGGCCGCCCACTCGCGCAGGTACGTCTCGTGCGACTTGGAGCTCTGCGCCACGAACCCGCCGCCGTGGCAGTGGAACAGTACGCCCTCCGCCGGCGGGCTGGAGCCGCCCTCGCCGGTCTGAGCACGGAGACTGGCTAATCAGTTCGCGCAATAAACTAGGCTGTGGTTGTGGGTCACTCTGGCCACCAGGCTAGCAGGCGGATAGAGTGATCAAAACTGTGTGCCCTCGCCGGTCTGCGAACGGCCGACCAACGATTAGGTGGAACGATTTAGGGTCCTTCAAGAAGAAAGTCTACTCCTACAGTACCCGCCTGTTCGCCATCACAGCTAATAAAGCAATAGACTAGTTATTGCACCCAAAGATTTGCCAGTTTTTTTTTTCTAATAGGAAATTAAGGCAAACTAAGAATCGGTCACCCGATGGTACGGTCACTTGCAACATCGGAGTAGTCACAATTGCATTGCCGGCCGGTTTATACCTAACTGATTAAATCCAAAAACAACCATGGCTAATAAGGATACCTACTCACCATACCGGCCCTTTTGTTGACGCTGATCAGTCTGACGTTGAGTCCTTGGAGGCCGACGTAGTCGGTGGGCGGCGGCACGGTGGTCTCCTTGCCGTCCAAAGTGGTGACCGTTATCGGCTCCGGTGGTATCGTAATCAACTTGTTGACGGCAACGGTCGACGACATTAGACTGGGCACACGTTTCATTATTTCTGCAATTAAAGAATAGATATTTGACCACCACAAAGAATCCTTGAAGGGTGGAAAGTCGGCTAGCAGTAGCATGGTACGGGTTCAAACCTCTGTTTGGTGCATAAATGTTTTTTTTTACGATTGCATATCT
Organism: Iphiclides podalirius; assembly: GCA_933534255.1. Classification (NCBI taxonomy): domain Eukaryota; kingdom Metazoa; phylum Arthropoda; class Insecta; order Lepidoptera; family Papilionidae; genus Iphiclides; species Iphiclides podalirius. The sequence goes on along the minus strand of OW152825.1, from coordinate 5,729,783 downwards.
GAAGTTATTGATTAGGTCATGTCCCGCGTCAAAGATTTCCTGTTGGGTTGGATTGATTTCGCTTGCTATACTTGTCTATATCATTGAGTGTGCAAGAGGTGGCTCTTTGTCATTTAAATGAAAAATTTGGATAACAGATTTCTGATCCTCAACAGCGTTGAACTACTATAGTTATGAGTAATATCTCCACAGTATACTGTCCAACCTAAAGCTCGGGTTGAGCGAAAGAAGAGTTTCGACAAAAAAACTAGTTTCGGTTTCGGCGCCAAACCTACCGAAATTACGACCGAAACTGCATTCCGGAGTTCTCGCGCTGTGATCATATAATATATGTCATCATCAGCGTGTTAAATTCCGTCCATGCAAGCAAGCGACGAAGACTAAAAGAAGCGATGGATCGTTGAAGGTTTTTCGTCAACAAAAAAAAAATCTAAATCATTTATTCATCGACATAAGAAAAATACATGTCATTTATTGATAGTAATTTTTTTTTTAATCTATTACCGTTACGTAATGAGGTTCCTGTAACGGAGAAGAAACAGGCGAAAGAATCTAACCGCTAAAATAAACCTACTTTAAGTAACCTATTTTGAGTCTTTTTAAGGCGCATTAGTATTTTTTTCTCAAATGAGGTTGTTAAATTGATTGTTAAATTGATTAATTGTTAAATTGATATCAATAAGTGAAAGTGTCGAAAACTACATAACTATATGATATAAAGATGTTTATTTTTCCCTCAATACATGATCCTTTTTTTAGGAGTTTCGGTTTCGGCCGAAAGGAGACAGTTGCCGATTCGGTTTCGGTTTCGGTCCTAAAAACCAATTTTCAAAATTTGCAATACGACATAGACTTTAAGACTTACATAGGAAAATAAACTGAACAGATAGAAGTAAGACCACATAAAAATATACTTATTTTTGATAAATTTCACTATAACCTATAAATTCTGAAAATTCAATTACTCGGCACCAAATTCGCAACCTAATCAAAACAACAATAAAACAATTTTACCGTAGTAGGGCCGCGCAACAATATTCACAGTTTCACGAATACTCAGGTCCGTCCGGGCGAATCAAGACCTCAAAAAAGATTGTTCGAGACGTGAAGTGGAAGTGTTGTTACAATTGTGCGCTTCGTCTGTTGAGTGAGGTAGCCGGAACCCACTTTATTAAAACGTGTCAACGCATCTGCAACTCTATTTGATGCAAATATCCACGGGCGGCAGTTATCTCTTAACATCAGGGGAACCGCCAGCTCGTTCGCCACCTTCTCACATGAAAAAACCCAATAAATTCAGATGATCCAATTCACAAAAGCAAGTCGGCGAGGTACACCAAAAACAAGGTCAACGATAGAACCAAATGTTGCGCACCGCTCTCGGCCAGGAACCAGAACGCCTTGCAGAACTCAACGCTCGCCGACTGCGATATGTTCACGATCCGGCGCGCCCTCATCTCGGGGTCGATGAGGTACTGGCCGCCCGTCCACACCGAGCTGATCAGGTTCCCGTGGCTGTAGTAAGCCTCGGAGAAGCCGGCCATGCATATAGAAATGCCCTTCAGTATGCCCCGCATCGACGGCGTGAACTGGAAGCGGAGGAAGTTTAGCTGCATTTTCTTTATGAAGAGGTTATGAGAAGGTTACGAATAATTTTCATTTTGGTAGGGCCACGCAACAGGTCCGGGCACGGCACGTCCGTTCGTGGACGTACCACGACCGTAATAAGACCGGCGTACGGCGCAAGGTCGAAGTGTTATATATCTGCGTTTCGTCGAATGAGTGAGGTAGCCTGGGCCCACGTTATTAAAAAGTGGCAACGCATTTTCAATCCTACGTGTGTTGCAAATGTCAAAGGACGGCGGTTAACACTTATCAGGTGCACCGCCAGCTCGCTTGTCACCTTCACAGATAAAAAATAATTAAAAATAATTATACGGACGGTTCACGCGACAACCTTACAACGATTTTTTTTAGTCGTGGGCTGTACTTATTAGGGCGAGCCGACGCATTCGAACAAAGAAGGCGTAGCGTAACTTTAGCACGATACAATGATGTTGCGTTGTTTATCTATATCCTTACTAATATTATAAACTCGAAAGTTTGTATGTATGGATTGATGTTTGTTACTCTTTCGCGCAAATACTACTGAATAGATTTTAATGAAACTTTACAATAATATAGCTTATACATCAGAATAAAACATAGGCTATAATTTATGTACATATTTTGTGTATATCTTCTCAAATGTCTTTCTGTCTCAAAGTTACGCCTTCAGCCTACGCAGACGTAGTCGCGGGCAGCAGCTAATAATAAATGAATGATCAATAATTTTAATATCAGGACATATTTTTGCTGCCCCGAAACAAGAAAAGCTTGTACTATGGTTACCATATAACCGATATTTTAACATAATTCTTTTAGTAAATAAATATTTATTTAATGTGAAAAGTTATCAACCAAGCATGCGATCCATCTCATGTTAAGTGGATACCGCCATGGATATCTACAGCCCTGAGAAGATAACCAAGAAAGTGCCCCGGTTACCACACTCATCAGACGAAACGCGAAAGTATAATAACTTTTACTTCACGCCGGTTTTCTGCGAGGCTGTGGTACTTCCTCGGACGAGCCTGCCCATTCGTGCAACAGCCGAAGCCGTTGCGTGGCCATCGATACATAAACACCCAGACATTAGGAAAACACTGTGTTCAGGATACAATATTTTTTGCACTAGTGGGGATCGAACCCAGATCCTGTGGCGCAAAAGACAGTTTCTCTATCCACTAAGCCAGTCAAGTCGTCTAAAAGAATCCATTGACGTGCTATGCCACTGCATATCAATGGCAGTGTAGGTCAATGTTTTTTCTTTGTTGAAGAGGTTACTCATTTGTTTCCTATTAATTAACATTTCATTGCCTCCTAATCTACTCAACGGGAAACGATAAAAAAGCATACAAGTAACAAATAAAAGCTAAATCTGGCCTTGTATCGCATACCGGTAGCAAGGCTAAATAAAAGCAACACAATAATGTTATTGTTACAATCAAACGACTCATAAATTTTTACTTTATAAATTTTATAATTGCGATGTACAAAGTGGTACAAAATGATGAACAATAATTATTCTTTTAGAAACTTGTAAAACTAGACTCGAATCAGCCGGACTAGAAGTTTACGTAATAATTTTAACAACGATTTATTTCCCACAAACATCTAATACGTTCGAAACTAAATAAGCTATGTTATGTTTACCCGTCTCTCTCTGTCCAAATACGTTAAGAATACGCGAAAGGCAACACTTATTAAAATAAATATTTTTAAAAACCTGAAACCCAAGACATCTTCCGTAGAAGCAATACTGATTGATGGTGTCGGCCTGCGAGAATAGCTCTTCTGGTGAATGCTGCTCAGTGGGGAACAGGTCGCCAGGCGGCGCCCACGACAATAAAGTTTGCAGATGATGAAGACAAGTCCCAAGAGATGCGAGTAGTTGCCCGCAAGACTCTATTTCCCTGAAAAGAACAATTACTTTTACCGAGTTTCTAGTCATTTCAACATGCTTGCGACATGCTTTTTCGTCATTTTTATACCAATTAGAGCTCTTATAATTTAAACATACATACTCATGTCACCACAAAGACACACGCTTCGCGCGCTCACCTCTAAATAATCGTCATGTTTGTGATTTGCAATACATAACTTTATCATTAGTATTGTTGTTTCAAATTGGAACGGAGCAGATTTCTGAGATACAGATTCTTAGTTTAGGATTCAGGGGCTATGATTTTATGAATAATATTCATGGCTGTAATTTTATGAATAAAGTTATTATTATTTGAATACGTGGGAATCAAGCTATACATATTCCTTTAGACGATAGCAAAAGCGGAAACAACATCCAACAAACAAGTTCTTTTAATGAAAGTTATAGCTGTGATGTTGACGCGCTATTTAGAGTTGCGGTTACAATAATTATACTGGAGAAATGTCGTATTTCTGATTTAGATTCAATAAAGTTGCTGTCTGACATCAACAGTTGTAAAGTGTACAGGTGTTTCACTTGATGTATATGTTTCGCTTTGCGGGTCTCTTTTCAAAATAAATTGTACACTTAAAAACTTTACCGATCGACTTGTAGTATACAGGGTGGTAGGTATATTTTTTATTTATAAAAAATATATTAATATTTTATTTTGACCAGAATAATATCAATTCAAAAATTCTTTGTTTATCCCGTTAAGAGTGGTCACCCTATTGATAAGCGGTTTAGTAATAATGCGTTCAGCGAAAAGTTTTAGTGCTCGTGAATAGGTTATTGTATTGAGACTGTAAGGCGGGAATTTTTTAATGTGTCCATAATGTTTGAAAAGATTAAAAATAATCTTTGAAAAAAAAAATGAGCTCACAAGTACGCACCAGATGTAGATTTAGAATAAAATTCTGCATATGTATATCGTCGATAAAATCACCCTGTATATGATGAAAACCGCCGCCCATGGATATCTACAACACTAGAGGGCTTGGAGATGCCTTAACAAACTTCAAAAAAGTGGGGCCCCGGACATCTAACTCACCTGACGAAACGCAGATAAATAGTTCCAGATCACCAGGTCTTCTCTAAGGCGTCTGGTAACTTCCCCGGTTGAGCCTGCCCATTCGTACAACAGCAGAAGCTTTTGCCTACCTCTGCGCATTATTACAAGGTACTCGAGTCGATCTTCGTTCAAATCATTCTCCACTATTGAACCTAACAATACGGAGCACAAAAAAAATCCATGTCCAGCTGCGAATTTAGTGTAGTTTTCGTTTATTCACAGGTAAGTGAATTCCAAATAAGCGAACAAAATAAATTAGGCTGTAGACTTGTCTCATAAATTACAGGCTTTTTAATAAATGATATGTAAATTCGTATTGAATTATTTATAAACACGTTTTCGTAAATTATTCAGGAAGATAAATTCGCAAAGAAAAACTGCCCGCGTCTTTCTTTATTACTGGCACAAATTAAATTTTACCATTTGGTGCCGGATGATGGGGATCTATTTAATATTTTTTTTTGCCAAATTTACAATAGAACCGTCGTGAATTTGTTGTTTCGAATATAACAACGGATTTGAAACGACATTAAAATAACCTATTTCATTTAGCAAATACTCTAGTTCACAATGAACTGAAGACGTTAAAGAGAATACGTTTACAATCTAATACCTTTAAACGAGCAATTCTTGTATATATATAATCGGAATCTCGGAAACGGCTCCAGCGATTTTCATGAAATTTAGTATGTGCGTAGATTCGGGGGCGAAAAATCGATCTAGCTAGGTTTTATTTTTAGAAAATGACCTTTTATCCCTGTTTTCAGGGAATGAAAATAATCATTCGAATATGACGGTAAATTTCGCCGCAAAAATAAATGTTATAATAGCTCGGTCGGTAATCGGGCGGCCCCAAAACAGACGGCCGTGGTTCGTGTCACGATCATTTACACACTCTTTTTTTTTACTTTTTTTTCGATTCCAGATCATTGCTTTCTTTATTTTTTGTTTTTATTTCCAAAATACACGATTTACCCAAAAAAAGAGGTCCTCCAGGTACTATTCTAAATACAAAGAAAAGGGGGCGCATGGTCCTCTTATTTGCGCGGCAGAGTAAATTGTTTGCTGTCTCGCTCCAACTACACGTTAGTTACAGACTAAATTTGTAAACAACGGTATTATTAGGTTTCGTATTGTAAAAAAACCGATTAGAATTTCGCTAAAAAACCATTTAGATTTTAGGTAGTTATTATGAAGTTATGACTATGGTACTCGGGGATGATTTGACTTAGGATTCTTTCCTCCAAAGAATCCACCGCCTCACAGAAGACCCGCGGTAAGTGGATGTTTTATACTTCTGGTTTCTTCTGATGTGTGTGGTATCAGTCGCCCTATATATAGACTTTTGATTACATTCCGCATACGGTAGGTACATATATGATGAAATAGCTTGGGAGATAAAACATTTAAGAAATATTAGATGTTTTGACATCTATGGCCGTTAACCGCGATAACTTATAACCTACAATAACTAACGAGGCGTCTGGAAGATTTCACGGTAGTGATAAATTACGAAAACGCTTTGTACGATATATATTTTAAATATGGCAACAATTTAAATTATATATATATTCTATATTTACGTTCTATATTTTATGACGGACGGTTTTTTTTAAACAGGAGTTTTTTTTCATTCTTTACTAAGGAGGTGCAAAAGATGTTACGGAAAACAATCTCGTTAAATCTGATTCTGCATTACGGTGACCCTGTGAAGGTATTCCTCAAGCTACAGTCCATGAACCACAGAATCTTTAATTGTGTTGAAATATTGACACTTAGTCTGATTTCAACAAGCGCAGTAAAATATTACACCATTGTGTTGTGTGTTGGTTAAGAACTTTTAAGACGATTTATTCCAATTGAAATTCCGATTATCTTGGCACGGAATCAAATAAATCCACTCGCATTTCATTATTCAAGGTTCGAGCGAATTTGTTTTTGTAATACCGTGTCGAACAGATCTCTTTTCTTTGATTCTTTCATTTAAATATTTTTAGCAAAAATAAATATTCCGATAAAAACTATTATTATTATTATTATTATAAAATTAAATAAAATTATTATTATTATTAAAAAATATTATATACAGGGTGCCTTTTCTAAAGATGCCCAAATTCACACAGGAGGTTCAGACTCGGTAGTATAATCGTTTATTGAAATAAAAACAAACTTTTTTTTTTTCAAAGAAAATGCCATTCCATTCCCTAAAAAATAGAACTTGTTGTCAATACGGTAGTCATTCATAAATGCGTCGTATACTTTTGAAACGAACTTGTGTGCGTGTTAGTTATGAATGATCGCGCGTAAAATAAATGAGCTGCCCATAGATACACTTAGAAAAACCCCCCTGTATAAAAATGAAGAGAAGTTATTACGATGATTGAATAAAGATTTCAACTTAACTTTGTCTATCTTAACTTTCCAGAGAGTTTATGTAATTATTTTTGTATATCGATTATCTAGAAAGGTTGGCGGAAGCAATCACAGTACATTTTTTTTAATTTAGTACTGGCCAGCACTGGTTTTTAGTTATTATTAATAAAAATTCACATGGTATGAGAATTGTTATTTATAAGAACTATTTACAGGTAGGGATTGGTTTACTAAGAATTCTCATTATTTTTCAGTCTGAGCGATTTTAATGGAGTTTTATAAAAGTACGCCATATTTTAATCGATAGAGGAACGTAACCGAAATCATATTTACAGGGTAAAAAACGTAGTTTGGTTTTTGAGAAAAAAAAAACAATGAATCTTGTGATTTTACACTGAAGAAATCCGCCATTGCATTGTCTACATTTTATTTAATATTTAAGGATGGAGGACGATCCACTGTATCTCCTTAAAAAATTAATTTTGCACTCAAAATGTAACCAATCGATTTGTAGCAAAGAAAATCTGTTTCATTTACAAAAAACTATTAAAAAAAAAAACCTAAATTTTAAAGATTAATAACCCAGTAAATGACTTCTTAAATCGCAATAAAATCATGTTGGCTGTATTTAAATACACAAAGAAAAACGAACATGTTGCTACTCCAGAGTTAGTGAAAATTACACTAATTAATAAGCAAATTAGATCACTTGTGCATCATTGAACAGTTTGTTTATACCAATCATATTTTACCTATGATATTTAAAATTTGTTATGCCCATATTTATTAAAAAAAGAGAAAAATAAAAAGAAGAAATTCAAATCACTCAATTTTTTGGTTAAAAACTTAATACTTACTTAATACCCAATCAATTGGTTCACTCCAAATGTCTAAGAAATATTGGAATTTGTGAGAATATATGTCAACATTCATTACAATAATTATCTGAAGCACAAATATTGTAGAAAAAGTTATCATGCCATAATGCAAATGCATATGGCAAATAAAACTATGTTAAGTTATATTAAGTCTTACATTTCATTTAAGAGTTGGCCAAAATATGTAAAAAATTGCCAAAAACATGAAATGCAACTTTTATACCATATCACTTGTTTCTCTAATAATTGACTATGGTTTTGATAGTCATGGTGGTTACAAATTAATATGAAGTTCATTAACTTAACAATAAACTTAACTAATGAGTTAGCTAAGTAATTATAAAAATTACTACGAATCCTATTACTGAGTATCTTCACTAAAATATTTTCATATCATAATTAAGACATCTTACTTATTTCGTATGAAGCAAATTATTAAAACTAGTTTAATAATTTTTTGGCAAGTTGTCAAACGAGCAGACGGTTCACCTGATGTTAAGTGAAGACCACCGCCCATGGACATCTACAACACCCGAGGGCTTGCAGATGCATTGAGCCTGCCCATTCATGCAACTGCAAAACCTGTTGTGTGGCCGAATTAAACTATTCAAAGTAAACCTAACACAGACTAAGTTATTAAAAGTTCTAGATCTATTTTGATTAAATAGCTTACAAATATAGTTGATATGTACAGAGTGGAGTAAAATAGAATGTTAAAAATTGTATGCCACTTACTTTACAAAGTAGCCTTTACGAAAAAGCAGAGCATCCCTTCCAGAGCACACTTGTCTACTGAGCTTAAGACCATGTAGAACACAAGAATCTACAACTGATACAAAGCTTCGATATCCATTGCCTGGCGACTTTGCATCAAAATCATATAGTGGTGCCACCTGGAAAAATTATTCAAAAGATGAGATATAGAGATAGAATAGTAAAATTTTGGAGATTACATAGTTTTTCGTTTTTAGTATATTTTTTTTGTATTGTACAATTAGATTGTATTAGTCATTTAGTTTCTTGTTTAACTGCAATGTTGCATATAAGATAAAAACAAATCTTGTCTGTTAGCAGTTATATTCTAGATAATGATTCACAGATGACTACACAGATCAAAGTTTAAAGTTCAAGTAAGATTTCATTTCAGACTTCATGTTGTACAACAGCTGTAAATATTTGTAGTAAACATGTTGCATTGATAGTGTTTTGTTACATATTAGTAGGTAAATGATAATTGTCTACTATCATTGCATAGTGTTATATATTATTGATAAATATTATTAACATACACAGGCTGATATTTAAGAACATATCATTAATGTAAAAGTAAAGTAACAGCCTGTATATGTCTTACTGCTGGGCAAAGGCCTCCTCTATACAGAGGGTATCAGGGCATAGTCCACCACGCGGCCCCACTGTGGTTTGGCGGACTTCACATATCTTCGAAATTTTTTTTTGTTATTATTTCGAAAATATGCAGGTTTCCTCACGATGTTTTCCTTCACCGCGGAGCACGTGATAAGTCAGCACTTAAAGTTAAAAACTTCATTGGTGTCGGCACCGGGGATCGAACTCAGGTTGCTCGAGTATATTGAATTAAAGGCGAGCGCCCGGACACTGAGCTATCACAGGTATTTATGTAATATTGTTTTGTACGGACATTAATGTAATATTGTTAAAAAGATGCTCTTTCAATTATAAAACTATTATTTTAAATTATAGATGGCATTCTAATAAAGCTCTATATAGACTTAAAGGTATTTTGTTTTTATTGTTAAATTAGATTATATATCAATTTACAGAATATGAAATTGATTATTATTATGAATTTCATATTCATCACATGCAATTGCTATTACATAAACCCAAATGCCATAATAATTAAAAAAAATATATTAAATGTAAAATATCATACACAGCATTGCCTTGTTACCAGTATTTTTATGTTTTAATAATAAGTTAAACTAACCTTTCTCACATGATCTACAAGTGGCCATACAGTATCAATGTGATCAATAAGAGTCATGAATCCTTGGTATAGTCTTTGGCCGTTTTCACTGTCGTCTGGTTGAAAATACGTAGCGTTGTTTTGGCAAGAATCTTTTAAAGCTTCGTACATGGCATAAGTTGGTGGTGCATTCTCCAGAGTTTCTTCGCAGCATAACGAAGCTTTTGCAGGTGAATCGGGGAACGACATTATCTTTCGCAAACTCCCGATAGCTAGTTTAAACCCGCGTTTGAATACTTTAATCCGCATCTTTAAAGGCAAAAAATCGCACAGTTAAAATAATTAATTGTAATGTATAAAACGGAAAACCACATTAAAAATATTTACAAAATATTCTTGAAGTAAATATCATTTTAGCACTCTTACAATACTTTAGCATGAGTAGACAGACAGGTCAGGAGAATAGAAATGAAATTTGAATATCTGCTATGAAAATTGTCCACCACCGTTCATTAACAAATTCTTTCAGACTAATTATAATTTCAGATTCAGATTTATGAGATCACGTCTTTTCGGTTGTTTAACACCAAAGAAACGTCAAGCGAATGAAAACGAATGGTAAATCAATCATTTTGACATTTAAACCAGTGTTGTTTTAATTTGTGAATATAGCTTTAATTATATTTTTTTATTTATTGTAGACTTTTTTGTATATGTGTAGTAGTTAGCTGTTTATAAATACAATCATCATGAAAGTTTCACAAAAAGTTACTACGGTTTATGAAAAGATATTAGATATTTGTTAATTGTTTATAAGCCACATGAAATTACGCCATGTTGATTTTTTTTAAATAATTATTTTACCTAAAGCACTTTATGTAAATATTTAAACGATATTATATTTATTGCACTATTCTCTGCTCTTAAGATACAGCAAACAATGCTTGGTGCTTTATATGCAATAAAAAAAAAGTAGACAAAATACGTTGAGATTTTTAAAAATATTTATATTTATGTTATAAAGTCAGGACCAGACTCTGTTATGCCCATAATTATAACTTATTTTTGTTCTCTTTACACGCAGTAGTTAGAGAGTACAAATAAAATCCTGTGTTAAAAGGAATTTATTAATTATTAGTACATTTTTGACAGACCGCTGACCGACAGAGTGACGGATAGATATCGATTATCGATATTCCGTAGGAAGTTTTTATTTGCCTATTACAATTTTAATGTGAATATTATAAAATTGAGAATTTTAAGAATAACTTGACATTGGCGTAATTGTGATAACTCACAAAGCAAGCCATTAATAAAAAGAAGAAGAAGAAGAAGATATTCCGTAGTTCCCTATCTGTTCTGTTTATAGTAACAATGCTAAAGTAAAAAAAGTTTATTTTGTGAATTAAATTGTTACTATAATCCCACGTTGTATGTTGGTTTAAATACTTTGTATATTCAATGAGCAGTTTATAAACGAAACTGACAAAAGAAAAAGTGCAAGACTTTTCTAAAACGTGCTTAAAAATTCAAGCATAATGGAGATAGATGAGACTATAAGTACTTACAACGTTAAAAGTTATACCACACAGAATGATGACTATGAAAAGACTGATATTAATACATCAAATGCGAATAACGTACATATATTTCCAACGTTATTTAATAGTAAAACTTTATTAGAACTTTGTTGTTCCTCTTGGTCTCAACCTGTTAATGTTAATTCAGAATTGCAGTCTTATTTGCGTGGTTGCAAATGGTCACCAGATGGTACATGTTGTCTTTCCGTCGTTAACAACGATGGAGTGCATATCACAGAACTTCCAAGAGATCTATACTCTGGATCAGTGAACTCTAGTCGCATGATAGATGTTTTGGAATCTGTTATTCATATTAGGGAGGGTGGACTTATTTATGACTTTTGTTGGTATCCTGGAATGAACAGTTGTATTCCTGAAACTTGTTGGTGAGTACTTAGTTATGATTTTGTGATTTAACAACAATAATTCTATTCATTGTCTTGCTGTCTTTTATTTTGATGTCACATTAATTTGTAAAGCCTTTTCCTGTCCTATATTTATGGAAATCTGTCAGACAAGAATGAAATAAAACTCAGAGGCCTGCAGTGCCAGAGATGTTTTTTGAGAGATTTTTTACTGATTAGGGTGGAACCCCTTCCCCTCCAAATAGTTCTTCTTATTTTTTACACTTATCGTGAATTTTAATCCATAAAATGAGGAAAATTTTTTCAAAATTAAAAATTAAAGAAAATTGAAAAGGGTGGGGGGGTCCACAACTTTTCCTTTTAAGGAGGGGTAATATCATAATCATCATCGTCTGCCACAATACATCTACTGTTGAACAAAGGACCCCCTTAGAATGCCACAAAAAACAGCACTGCCATTTGCATCCATGGGGTGCCTGCAATGCTTATAAATATTTTAATTGGTTTTCAGTTGGCTGACAACAAGAAAGAATGCACCAGTGCAAATGTGGGATGCATTTGATGGTTCTTTAAGGTGCTCTTATAGAGGATTTAATTCTTTAGATGAAATGGAACCAGCCATATCAGTGAGTTTTAATATTGATGGCAGTAGAATTATTGCTGGATATAAAAAAGTATTGAGGACATTTGATGTTGAAAGGTATCCTAATGGAGCTTAATAATTAAAATATATGATGATATATATTCATTTTTATGTCAAACAATTTGAAATCACTATACTTTTATAAGTCATTGTGAAGAAAACTAACTATCAGGATGACACTTTTCTATATAATTAAATATACTTTTTTTATATTTATATGGAACCAATTAACCAATAATATTGGAATTATTTTTTTTTTCATAGGCCTGGTAGGGAATTTGCAGAGCATAAAATAAATTCACCAGCGTCATGTTTCGCTACAAACAGCAATCTTCTTGCTGTTGGTTCTTGGAATACAAGTATAAATCTATTCAATGTAAATGAAATGGGATGCTATAAAAGTATAGGAAAAATGCATGGGCATTCAGGTAATATTGATTTTTGTTTGAACTCTGCTTATTAATCAAGTTCAGGCTGGAACAAGTCAGCTCATCTTGTCTCCGACACTAGGGCGTGGCCTTCATATTTTTTTTTATATATTTTATTTTTATTTTATGTTATAAAAAACATTGCCCTTACTTTAGGATAACATTATCCTGTGTTGTAGGGACGTTTTACAAACATAAATTGACACGCCCAGATGCGAAACAACTACTTGTGGGTCACACAAATAGTTGTCCCGAGTGGGAATCGAACCGACGTTGAAGCTAATACCTTGGCAACTGTGCCACGGAGTTATCATTCATATGTAAATTTCCCTAATGATATGTATATAACATGCACTTGTGTGTTGATAATAGGGAGCATTTATTGCTTAGTATGAGGCAAGTAGTAGTAGTCCGAGTATAGGAAGCCTGAGAAGGCCATTCTCACTATGGGACATGGAAAATTGTTTCCTCATTTTCCTGCTTTCTCCTGATAAATGCAACAAAGATGTGTTATAAGGTTTTTAGTGGATTAGGGGTTCTTCTAAGACTATCATATCCTCCGCCGATCCTCTAAACAGGCGATATGAGATTAAAAAATATTCTCTTTATTTTTATAGGTGGTGTAACTCACATGAAGTTTACACCTGATGGAATTAGACTTGTGTCAGGCGGCCGCAAAGATCACAGGCTTCTTATTTGGGACATAAGATATTATCGGAGGCCTCTTAACATATTGAGCAGGGTTGTTGACACTAATCAAAGGGTTTACTTTGATATATCTCCATGTGGTAGATATCTGGTCACTGGAGGTACTGATGGTATGTTAAAGGTGTGGGATATGAATAAAGTAAATTGGTATTCCAGTTTAGATGTGACAGATGTAGAAAAAGATAATGTATCATATACTGTAAGTTATGTATTAAGTAATTAATGTATTACATTCCTCTGTTGTTTGTACTAATTGCTAAAGTTCATTATAATGATAACTTGTTAATCTTTTACAGTTTCCACTACACAAAGATTGTTGCAACAGTGTATCAATACATCCATTTCGACCAATTTTGGCTACTGGTTCTGGTCAATATCATTTTAAAGATCCAGTTTTAGCAATTAGTGATGAAAATGAAACAAATTCTGTAGAAGAGAAGTGCAATCATGGAGCTCTAGGTATTTCAATAAATAGTCATGATATGAAATATTCCAATGAAATGGAAAATAACTTAGTGTTTTGGTGGACCGGTGATATATCAGACTTCACATGAAATTCAAATTTATTAAATAATAAATTGTAAATATTAATATTAAATATTTATTGCGGCATGCTTTTATGAATCATATCCAAGTGCCAAGTTATTACTAATTTATATACTATATTACTGTATATTTCATAAATTTGCACTGGGGAAATAAATTACAGCAGAAGCAATCAATGGCCTACAGCCCTACATAATGAAGGTCACTGTTTGGTCCGGCCCATTGTGCCCGCCATATGGTCAAACCATATGCGCTCTGCAGGTTTCCGCCGTGTGTAGCACTACATACCAGCAGACCGGGATCCGATACCTGGGCTTTGTTACTTGTATGATATCACTAACGCCGATGTGGTATTTTAGAGAATGGAGATTTTTATTCCATTCTCTACGATCCCCAATGGAGGCAGAACCCAGCCCTGGATCAATAAGTGGAGCGAGACAGTATTTTTTGATGGCGCATTTGTAATTGTGACTTGTAACTATGAAGCACGGATTCGGCCGCACATGGAATACCTACTGTTAAAGCTCGACGTGCTATACGAATTAGACAATCAACGCTCGATAAGAGCTCGAAATAAGCCTAAAATAAGCTTAAAATAAATGTTGAATAAAGAAATTTTGACTTTGACTTTGACTTTGAAAACGCCATCCCACGCTGATCACTCTTTCCGACTGACTCGGGAATAACATTGCTCGTGCTGATCTTTGCACCGGAGGACTAAGAACGTCGCCGTCAGACTTACTCAACGTATTACGGTGGCTAAAGAGGCGGCTTCTAACACTATCCCGGTCACCGCTTGCAACGATTAAATACCCACTAAGCATTCACGCCCGGTTTCTGAAACCCTGATCATTCTGATCATAAAGAAGATCATTCTGGTCAATTCAGAGAGTTTAACCATCCTTTTGGTACCTAAAATGAAATTTGAAATCCATTTGACAGCTGATTAGTTGACATCTACGATGATCAGTGTTTCAGAATCCGGGCGTCAGTCTGTTGATTAATTAACCGGCCGGCTATACATTGCTACGGGTTTTGGAAATGCGTGGAGATTCTGGCCTAACATATTGAGGAGCAGTTCACTCTGAACACTCGCTAACTCTTCTGATGCTATCTTTATCGTGCAGCATTGGCTTGTAGAAAATCGGCCCGGCGCCGGGCCTCGGTTTAGCGGCATTCACGTCACCATCTGAGATATGGAGAGCTTGTCACTCACTTGTTCGACAAAAATGTCGGACGTAATTCGGTTGGGGTGTTCTTCGATAGTAGAGGAGGCTTTCTTTGTCACCAAATGTCCAAAACAGTAACAATATTTGTTTCACAAAGAACAATGGCAGCCAACTTTCGCTTGATTTTCAAATTGTTCATGAATGTCATAGAAACTCTGGTACACCTACACTTAAAAACACCAGTAAAAAAGCCTAGGTGTTATGCTTGATAAACGATTGTCATGGCATGGTCACATTGACGTTTCGTAGTGCCTCTCGGGAATTGATTTTTTTTCCGCTTCCGCCAAATTTTGGAAAAAGTAATAGTCGGTAGGTGTAAGGTCTGGTGAGTATGGCTGATGAGGTAGAGCTTCCAACCCCTAATTATTGCAGCTTCGACACTGTCTGTTGTGCATGGGGTCGAGCGTTGTCGTGAAGGAGCAGCTGGGACGACCGATTGACCAAATCTGGTTGCAGATGTGCGAGCTTATCCATCTTGTCTTCTGTTCTTCACAGTACACATCAGCACTATTGTACATACCGTTTTGTAAAAATCTGTGATGGTGATACCTGCACTAGACCACCAAACAGTTACCATCACCTTTCTAGGGGTTATTTTTCGGTTGGCATTGCTTTGGTGCTCAACCAGGATTTGACAAACTTGCTGAGCGCTTTTGATTTTCAATTATATTTTCGTAGCACGTGCACATTGTGCCGCGCTGTTGTCACAACAGAAGTCATATCCATAACTACAAGTATTTTTAAATAAGTATTTGTAAATATCCATTATGACTACACATGTACAAATTTAATCAAAATACAAAGCTAATCAATTAATATAAGACTGACTTTATGAAAAGAATTTCATGTTATTACTACACTTTAGGTACTTTACTTAGGTTTTGCTTATTTTTCATAGTTGGTAGATATATTGTTTTGATTTGAAAATTAAATTCACTATTATTATAATGTCTAATGAGGTAGATTGTATCAGTATATTGCAAGGATCCATCCAATGGATAGCCGTGATAGCTCAGTGTCCGGGCGCTCGCCTTTAATTCAATATACTCGAGCAACCTGAGTTCGATCCCCGGTGCCGGCACCAATGAAGTTTTTAACTTTAAGTGCTGACTTATCACGTGCTCCGCGGTGAAGGAAAACACCGTGAGGAAACCTGCATATTTTCGAAATAATAACAAAAAAAATATATTTCGAAGATATGTTGAAGTCCGCCAATCCGCAGTGGGGCTGCGTGGTGGACTATGCCCTGATATCCTCTGTATAGAGGAGGCCTTTGCCCAGCAGTGGGACATGTATATTCTGTTACTTTACTTTTTTTTATGCAATGGAAGAGCGGTGCTACTTAACTAAAACAAAATTTTGCTTAAAAGTTAACTCCAACCATTTATAACTGTATTAGAAATAAGTTAATAAAGTAAGCGTTTTTATACTTTGTAATTTGTGTTTTTTTTTGTTTAGAAGTCTGGAAGAACTTCGGCGCCTCAGTAAGAAATCAAAAGTTTTTCTTAGCGATAACAAGATAAGAAAAGTTTTAAAACGTAAACACTAAATATATGAATCCCTTGAAACATTATGATAAGAAGTAAATTGCCGGAATTCCTGAGCGAAATTGAGGAGTCAGGGACAAGCGAAGAGATACGGCCGTTGCGACGACTGTTACGACTGGCATCCCATTCCGCGACCTTCCCGGTGCCTCTCTCGCATTTAAGGGCTTCAACACGAGCGAAGCCGCGGGCGAAAAGCTAGTCATGTATAATTTTAAGACGTACCTAAGTCAACATTCTAGAGTACGAAACTACGAAATTCTATTTTCTTTATTGTTCTTACAGTTAATTGAACCGAAAAACTCCTAACCAACGTTTTTCCCTCAAAGCCTTTTATTAAAAAAGTTTGCTTAATTTGCATGAGAACTTCAAACACGCAGATGGCGTTTTGTTTTAAATTATTATTTATTAGGTTTAGTTTATGTGAAAGTAAAAAAACGTTCCTTGTTCCTATTTTACGACCTGATTCTTTGTGATACCTACTTTTGTTTTGTAAAGGACCATTAATTATTGTTTATTGGGATTCGGAACAAAGTTTGTATTGTTATATCTTGGCGAGGACTGGAACTTTGAAATAAAACCTTGATTATATCCTTAATGACATGATTGAACGACAAACAAGTTATTATGTTATGCTACGTAACCATCTCACGTAAATTATATTTAAAATGATATTTTGGTAAACGCTATAAAAAATGCAAAGAGTTACCAATAATCTTATTTTTTATTTTTGTTTATACTGGAAGGGAGTTGGCCTAAAATCGTTTAAAGTTTGTAATACGCGAATTCCCTCTTGTATTGTATTTGTTAACACAGTTTATTAACCTAAGCGGCTCATCTGCTTTTCTTTTTATTCTTCTGCTATTTTAGACTGCGTGTATGTGTATGAGAATGAATGTATGTATTATGTTTTCACATTTTGTCTGTTGAGTGTGGTAACCAGGGCACATTTTTCAATTTCGTTTGCAACGCATCTGTGATCTTATAGGTGTTCTACATGTCCATAGGTGGCGGTAATCACTTAACATAAGGTAACCGCCTTCCCATCTGTCAATTTTTCACATATAAAAAGCTATGTGTACAATTCACTTACGGTGGAAGTAAAACTTCAGAAAAGTTACCTACGAGAGAATGATCAATATTGAGTATTAGGAGTAGGATTCGGGTCTTTTTATTATGTTATATTTACCACGAGTAAAGTTATTATACTTATATATATATAAATTGTATTTTACATAATTTAATACATCACATATTATTCAAACCCATTGTTTTTACTTTGAACAAACAACACTTACGGTAACTAAAATATGAAACAAATGTTTTAGTTTCAATTTCTTGACTTGACTAATATACACACATAGAAGGAATGTATGTTAGTATGTCTGTACTATGATATTATGTTGGCGAAAAACTCTTTTCGCATATATTATGTATAAACTTATAAAGGCGAAAGTTTGTATGTATGGATGGATGTTTGTTACTCTTTCACGCAAATACTACTAAATGGATTTTAATGAAACTTTACAATAATATAGCTTATACATCAGAATAACACACAAGCTATAGTTTATATACATATTTTTATGTATATCTGTTTTTCTTTCTGAATGTTACGCCTGCAGCCTATTCTACGCAGACGTAGTAGCGGGCAGCAACTAGTACTATATATTTTAGTGTTCATTTGTCTTATTATTGCCGTGGCGCATTTTCATTTCATTGAGTTTCACAACGATTTTAAAAAAGTTTCACTTCAAAATGTAGTGTAAAGCTGGTTAATAAATGAAGACTTATTTCTAACTTGATTTTGAGTGTCTACTTTTAGCGACTGAATAAAATAACATTAATTGAGACGCTGAATTCCGTAAAAATAGCTAAATCAGAAACAAATAAACGAAATATTCATAGATGTTATAGATTAGAACGCAAAAACATCATTAAACAAAGAAAGTAATAAAGATATGTATCAGACAGAAATAAAGGTAATATATTGCAATGTGCGAAACAATAAAAAGGTAGATAAACCCGATAAAGCAGGAATATCGTGAACTACGTTCTTTTTTCAGGAAGAAATGCCTATCGGTAGGTAACCCTCAATCTTCCTAAATCAACTTGAACGTATTTTTGCTCTCATTATTTTTCTTTTTATTTCCTTTTATTATCTTTGATATTTTGTTAATCATGAATATCAGTCTGTAATAAAAAGGTTTTTTTCGTTTATTTCGAGTTTCAGACTCATTCTTTTAATGTAATAATGAAAAAAATTTTAATTTATATCATACAAAAAAAAATGGTAAAATACCCTTTTATTATAACCATGTTGATTTTTAATTATTTTATTATATACTAGCCGGTGAGATCCATATTCAAAATTTAAACGAAGACGAATCGAATGGCGTAGTGGGTAGTGTACCTTCCTTCTGCGCCAGAGGATGTGCGTTCGATCCCCACTACTGGAAAAATATTGTGTGATGAACATAGTGTTTTTCTAGTGTCTGGGTGCTTATATATGAATAGTATGTATTTATTTACAAAAGAAAAGTATGTTTAAGTATGTTTATCAGTTTTTTTGTACCCATGGTACAAGCGTTGCTTATTTTGGGACTAGAAAATGTTGTGTAAAAATATGTCCTATGTGTCCTTAAGTTATCATTGGCAATGTGTCTAAATGGTCAAAAAGTTTTAAAAACTGTCAGTGTCACCCTGGTACAAAACTCATTGACAGTTTTCCTTGACCAACGGGCGGAGCCACGGGTAATAGCTAGTCAGATATACATATAAGGGCCGGCTCTCAGCTGCCGAATTCAGAGTTGCTCCCGAATATAAGAACGAATATCGCCCCAGGAAGAAGACTCCATCCTCACTGCTTGCCTTTAAGAAAAATAATCTTGTTTCGTGTCTCATTTTAAAGGCGTTACGGCATATCCCGTATCCGGCAGAACGTCGCACGGCGATTCTTGATATTATTTATTGTTTCAACTTGCGGGTAATTTTGACTGTAATATATATACAGATTCATAATTTATAATGTGCATACTTTTGATTTGAAGATGTTCATATGATTAATAAATACCTTATTTTTGATCAATCTTAATTTAAAGGATTTAAGAAAATTTTGACCAAATTATTAGTTATAAAAAAATGAGATATACGAGATAATTATAGAAAAATGTTCCTGTCTGTCAATACCATTTTTCTATACTCTTATGTATACATCCAATTAGTGATGTTCCGGATATCCGTATCCGTATCAGCTACATTTTTGACGGATCTTTTACTGATCTTTACCCTTATAATCGTAATAAAATTGATAATTCTAATTAAGTAAATTAATACACTGTGACACTCAATGTGTTAACTTTTAATTAAAAACACAATGACAATTAAAGGAACCGTAGATTGTACTTCAAAAAGAGTAACTTGTCAGCTTTATCCCCAAAAGTCATTCACATTTTATACACAACGTTCTCTAGTCCCAAACTAAGCAACGCTTGTACTATGGGTCCTAGAATACTTTTGTAAATAAATACTTTTTTTATTTTTTATGTGAAAAGTTGCCAAACGAGCAGACGGTTCACCTGATGTTAAGTGAATACCGCCGCCCATAGACATCTGCTACACCTGAGGGTTTGCAGATGCGTTGACAACCTCACTCACCAGACGAAACGCGAAAGTATTTGTCATACTTCCACTTTACGCCGGTCTTCTGTGAGGTCGTGGTACTTACCCGGACGAGCCTGCCCACTCGTGCAACAGCCGAGGCGGCTGCGTAGCTCTACCACCGTGAGTATACCTTTATACACCCAGACACTGGAAAAACAATATGTTCATTACACAATATTTTTCCAGTAGTGGGGATCGAACCCACACCCTCAGGCGCAAGAGGCAGGTTTACGGTCAAGTCGTATGACCTCCAAACTTCTTACTGTTAATAAATACATATAAATACTTGAATGGATCGTGGCTCTCTTGATAATATTTTTTCTGACATATACTGTATGAGCAAATGAGTTTTCATATCTAATATTAATCATCATCATCACTATCAAACATGTTAGCCATAGATTCTCTACGAGTAGACTATGAAATCATTGGTTTATCGTTAGTACTTTTTGTAGTCGCTGTGAGATTTACTTTATTTTCCAAAGTTTTAAGCAATTTCTTTAATTCCTTTGACCCATGGGTCTAAAAATGTGAATCAATTTTTTTATCAATTTGTGAAAAACTAAAATCTAATTTATCCTTCGAATCAGACACAAATCAAGGACGGTGGATACACTAATATTGAGATTTTATTGAGATAGATATTAAGTTAAGATCCGTATCCGTATTCGTATCTGCGGATTTTGATGCCAATCATCTGTATCCGGATCCGTATCCGCGGATGTACAATTTTAATGATCCGGCACATAACTACATTCAATAGGTGGAAATTCACCAACTTTTAAATGAGTTATAGATTCATAATTTTAACGTCAAAAACTGAAATTGTACTTTATCTATACCAATACTGTTATTTGTAAATCCGGGAAGGATTCGGGAATATTGAATCAATTACGACTAAATTGAATTGGCATCGTCATGATAGTGATGTGTGATGTAATATTTACAAAAGGCTCTAATTGACTCGGGTGTGTTGCGTTGTAGTAAGGGAAGCTAATTAGGCTTGCAGTTTCATAACTAAACAGGTAGGCCATAACATTGCGGTTAACTAATACTGGACATGTGATATTGACCTGTTTATTGCTCATAAGATTTGATTATTTACATCTGAATAAAATAAAGTTACGGCGTATAAAGACTCATTAGGGAGTATCTAACTAGATAAAGATTATTAAATGACTTACCTACACACACATATCGTTTGACAATTGTGGCATTTATATTTTAATGGGAAGAATGAATTAAAAAAAATGGTGGAATAATTAAAACTCATAAATGGTTTCATTATCTTATTTCATTGACGATTATTGTGGAATTTCGAACATTTAGCGAGACTAGTTATCATAATATTATTTGATAGGAAAACATACAGCACTTACACAAAATGAACACCTTATTGGACCACAGATATGTGGTCCAATAAGGTTTTCACCACTAACTATACACTCTGCATCAGAAGTATACAATTATTATAATATTTTAATTATATTATATATTATACCATTTTAATGTTATTTAAATTTATAAAATTACAATTTGAAAGATGAAAAAAAAATTAAATTTACGTGTTATATATAGTACCGAAAAATACAATCTTACGTATATAAATGTATTTCTTTTTAATTGATTTAGTTGAGAGTGTAATTTTGTATGAGGACTATGTGTTTTAGAACCAAAGGCGAAACTGAGTGTTTCAACAATTTAGTATAATTCATTATAATGAAACTTTATGGTGACAGCCAATTTCCTATAAGCGGTAGCACGCGCCGTGTTAATAAGTGCCATAATCGTTTATGAGGAAATAAAAGATAAGACGTTCACACGTATTAAATTAAAATCGCAGCCTGAATAATGTAACTTACATGTAATGTTAATGTTTCGCGATTTTTAAGTGAGAAGATCGCAATGGAGCAACCGTTTTCGGGTTCACCTAATTTTAAGTGATAACAGCTGTTAATTGACATTTGCTAGATCAGTAGAGTTACAGGCTATGGTTTAAAACAGGATATACTCCGGTTATCTCATTCTACAGATGAACGTAAAACGTATCAGATGCTTCTATCCTTGAACAGTAATTCGCTTTCCCAGATAAACCAAAAAAAGATAATCGAGGAAACTGTTGCAGGGACCTACCACAGGATAGCTCTATGTTTATTATGTTTTATTAGTCTGATAGACTTATAGTACGTGACTGCGTGATTTCTACGTTTATCTCTTTTTAATCATCTTTTCTACCGAGTTGTCAATAAAAAATAATTAATTACTTTTTTAAGCTATTTAGTTTACTTGTCTTGAAATGATACGTACTTTATGTCAATAAAAAATAATTAATTACTTTTTTAAGCTATTTAGTTTACTTGTCTTGAAATGATACGTACTTTATTTCAAAATGAAATAGAATGTAGAGCTTAAAAAGTTTGGCCTGCCATTTTTCATTTGGCCGCATCCTCTAATCCGCATTCAGGTGTAAAGAGATATAACTCAAAGAGGCCCAACATTTATTTTTATTTTTGAAGAAGATTCGACTTCCATTACGGAAATTGATGTATAAAACTGTACCGAATTTTACTTTAATCGAGTAAGGAACTATTATACTGTTGTGTGTGATATAAAAAAGGTTGTTGGCATTAGCGATTTACGTCTGCATATTTTTAACTGTCAGCTTAATACATAAAAAGGCTCCTAAACCAACATTTGCCATTTTATTACATTCTCTTATCTTTAAACAAAAATTCGATGAATTGCTAAATTTTCGCTACGTTTGGGGTATAATTTTAAAGAATAAATCACCTATATGTTTGTTCTTACAAATTTTCATGACAAAGTTTGATGTAAGTTTATAATATTCTTCATACATTTCCATAGTATATTCTGATGTTGAGGTAATAATTACTTATATTATATATATAATCGGAATCTAGGAAACGGCTCCAGCGATTTTCATGAAATTTAGTATGTGCGTAGATTCGGGGCCGAAAAATCGATCTAGCTAGGTTTCATTTTTAGAAAAAATCGATCTAGCTAGGTGTCCTTTTATCCCTGTTTTCAGGGAATGAAAAATATCATTCCAATATGACAGTAAATTTCGCCGCAAAAAAATGTTATAATAGCTCGGTCAGTAATCAGGCGGCCCCAAAACAGACGGCCGCGGTTCGTATCACGATCATTTACACATTTATTTTTTTTTCTATACCAACTCATTTTCTTTATTTTTTTTATTGCCAAAATACATGATTTACCAAAAAAAACTGGTCCTCCAGGTACTTTCATTTATAAGAGATAGACTTATAACAAATTTATGGTGGGAGGATAATTGAGTAGAGGATTTGGTCAAGGATGTCATAAACGAATGAAAAATAACCAAAGCGGGCATGTAATTCATGTTTAGATGTTAAACGAAGTATCGTGTAAAGTGAAATTCACTAATTCCTAACCTAAAAGTGTCAGTCGTGGTGACACATCTTGTATTTTAATTAATTTGAAAATAAATAAATAATTGTGGTCATTCGCATGATTTTTCTTCATAAAATTTTGCAATAGGTGTAATATTAAGGGAATAATTATTGTTAATCTTTATATTAGGTATGAAATATTTAATCAATTATATACTTAATCAATCGAAGTATTAGCCATAATTATCTAGCACTTTCGCCATTTTTGAGATCAAAGTGGTCACTTCGAAAAAAACGCCAATTTCATATGTAAGGAAGTAATACATTGGTGTAATATTCGTTGTCATTTTACAAAAGTTGTAGTGTTTCCCGGAAAAGGCAATAAAACCTTTTGAGGTAAATAAACCGTAAAGGAGAACAATAAACGATGGAACTGCTTTAGATTCTGAGAGGTACGTATTGTTGGTACATAAGAAAAGGTCGCGGGATGGGATTTATTAAGTTTCTAATGCTCACTCAATGAATGAATGTAATATTCAGTTATTTGCTTTTAAGAAATATATTGACCTGTTTTTGTTGACTGAATAATATACCTATTCTATGTACAGTAGAATATTTTACAGAATTGTTCATCACACTGTCCCTATTATATATTGGTAACTTTCTATATATTCGAAATGCTCCTTTAACCTTTTACTAAATAATCAGGTTTCCTCAAAATGCTTCGCCGTGAGATAAGGGTTCAAAGCCTTGTTTGATAAACAATGTTAAAATTTTTCAAAGAGCAGTGATAATCATGATGTATCTATTAAAAAATCTTGACGTAAAAGCGGCAAGAATTTTCTTAGTCATAAAACCGTATAAGTTTACTGTGTCACTATGACAAATTTTTCCGATAGAAAGTTTCTCTAAAATGCGTATCGCAGTTAGGTTACTTGGTTTTTGTTTGGATATAAGAATAGTGAAAATTAAAGTTTTGGTTCTAGGACATGTTTGGCTTATGGTAATCTGGTGTTTTTTTATCCGCGATCTTTTTTCCGTATAGATACAACCCAGAATTCCTTAAAACGAGTGAATAGGCTTTTTCAGCAATATTATAAATACAAGTGTAAAATGTTACCTCACGATATACGGCAGCATCTCCACTTACCCCCTTTTGGGATAATAATCAAGCACAAAGTAGTTCCTTACAAAGAAAAATCTTTAAATAATGTTGTAACATATACAGCGTCTTACCGATTATTGTAAAAGCACGATCCATAAGAGTTATGTTTTAACTACATATCTATAAAATGTATTACGTAGGTAATACAAGAACTGTTTAATTTTAAATGTGTTAAATGAATTAATCACTTATTAGTAACCAATTAATTTGAGAAACATATAAATATTACATTTAGGTTGTGTCGTCTAGTCTAGCACTTTTGTAAACTACACTATACTCGGGAGAACGTCAATACTGGAACCCGTGAAAAAATGTCATGAGCGCAATGTCATATTTAAATTGTAAAAATTATAAAGAATATAAATTAAATTTCGAAAAATGTACACGCTTTCTTGTATTAAGTATGTATCAAGCAGTACTGTGGTTACTGATAGTTGTGAAATATTCGAAAGGCCGAGTTTGAATTTAAAAAAAAAAACGCGATAAAACCCGTACAGCAGCTTATATCAATTGTGTTGTATTTGCGGAAAGAGAAAATCTTACGTTATGGCCTACTAAAAGTGCTTTATCTTTCGAAAGAAAGGAAAAGCCTGGTCATCTATTCTTAATTTGAAGTGATTAAACTGTCTCGGCGTTAGGACATTGAATAATCGAGATAAAATTCTACAAAACTTTAATTAGTCCATGAAATTTAAGAAAATCGTTTAAGCCAAGCAAGTCATCAAGTGCCTAATATATGTAATAAATTATTATTTTCAGAATTTATAATTATTTATATTTTATAAATAATAATTACGATTTAATTTTGATTTTGCTATCCTCAGCCATATAAAGTTTTTGAGCTTTTACGAACCATATCCCACCATTGTGTTTGTGATTGCTAAATTATAACTTTAAAATAAGTTTAATATAATAATTTATTGTTTAGTACCGTTTTCAATCAGTATTATATCCTACAAGACCTCAAGGAAAACTTTCGTTCCAAAAGATTCATTACTTTGCCCTATAAATTAAATTTCTTATTTTTATTCCGTCGGTAGATTATATAGGACGAAAAAGGCTGTTCTTCAGTCTTTTAATTATAAGAAAAATGTAATTGATATTGATGATAATAACGAAAAATTCATTTTAAAATTTAAAATAACCGCTTTTTACTAAATGCACATGGATGTATACACGGTAAATATACCAAAATAACATTTTTTACAATTTTTGTCTGTCTGTCTGTTTGTTCCAGCTAATCTCCGAAACGACTGGACCAATTTGGAAGGGACTTTCACTGGCAGATAGCTGATGTAATAAGGAGTAACTTAGGCTACTTTTATTTTAGATTATTATTTTAATTATTATTTTTTCAAATTCCACCACGAAGCGGACATCCATCTGATGTGTTACACATCGACACAATCTTGCGTTCATTATTCGTAGCTACGATTTTTTGTATCTTACCCGTCAATCCGCTGATGTAATAAGGAAAAAATGTCCAAAATGTGAATTGTGGGATTTTCAAGAATGTTCGTGATAATCTTGTAAGGTAACTTCTGAAAATATTTTCTGAAAATGATGAAAATCAAAATAATAAGCGACGTTCAAAATCTAAATTTTTTCTTTTATGTTTCATCGCTTCTCTGAAAATTGTCTTCGTGAAAGTAAATTACATTTCACAGTCACAGCTAAGTAAGCACCCTAACATTATTATTGTCTTCAATTGAATAAAATGACAGAAGCTAATAAAATTATTATAAGTGACAACCTAATTTAATGCTGAGCACGAAAAACTCGTTTTGCTTTATGAAATTATTTCAATTGAAAGGAAAAGCGTTTGTCCTCTACCGAAGTTATAAATGATATTATAAAAACTGTGGCACCAGCCGGTGGCCGTGGGTCACCAAGCCACGGCTACTAAGCCCCTCTGTAACGTCAAGGTGGTCGGAGGGGATACCTTGATATGTGTATCGCGACCTAAATTCGCGTAGGTTTTGCCTCTAGAAGCAGAGTGGAATCGATCTGCCTCTGGCAAAGATCTGCTTTTCTCTCTGCTTATGCGAAGACAGTGGTTTCGCTTTGCGTTCGGTTGTTCTTTGCCTTGCGCTAAATCGGCGTTGGCGATGCCGGTGGGTTGCGAGGCTACCATTTTGGCTGACGTCACGGATTGGCGGTTAATAGTTGTGGCCTCGTTTAGAGTTTCCGAGTTAGGTACGAAAGCATGGAAAACGCCGGTTTTTCCTGTGCGGATGGTGCAGAGGAGCCTATGACACTCGTGCAAAGCGAGATCAGAAATCGTTTTCGGTGCTGAAGGCGCTGGAGATGACGGAGCGCAGACGCCTGCGAGTTGGAGTTGTCGCTGTTGAAAGCGACTGACGTTGAGGGCTTCGGTTTGCGCACGGTCTCAAAGTCAATATATTTATTCTAGTACTGGAAAAATCCCCGCAGGAAATCTAGCATTAGGGACTCCATAACTAATTCGTTATCTTTGGGGCTAATAGCCTCCCTGGCTGTGTTGTGTATAGTCAATAAAACAACAAGCTATAATTACGAACAAGCACCTCCCTATGAGCACAACACTATATTACTGGTAAAGCTCGGGTGAGGGAAAAGATATTACGAAAAAGAGAAGTTGATTTTTCTCGAACACCACACATGAACACTTCAATCATGCACGTTAACTATGTTCGTCGTGAACATTAACTAAATTGGATAGTTTTATTAGAAATGTCACTATTTTATTTATAAATCATTACTTTATTTCGTTATTGAATTAGGTTGATTGGGTCCCCAAGCTTTAAATTAAGTTAACTTGTTAGTCCATATAATTAAATTTATTACTTGCAAAAACTAAAATTGGTTTGATTAATTAATTTAGATAAATTAAGGAAATTGATTAAACCCATTAATCTAACAGCTTCCTCGAGATTACAATTGAATATTAAAATTTTTGTGTCTAGTGTGGTCGGTAAATATACTTGTTTATTTTATACGCACCTTATATAACATATTTATTTACTAAAACTGGTACCCTGGTCTTTGTTAATTAAGTATTATTTTCATATTTGGATCGCAAGTATCGCGTGGTATTCACATATACTATACTATATCATAGCTTGAATACGCAATTAGGTATTTGAAAATAAATTGGCATTTTTATGAATTTTTAAAAGTTAATTATAAATAATTTCGACAATCGATGCGATTAAAAATGTTTTTAATATATTTTTAGTATAAAACTTGTACATGAACTTTCGATTTATAACAAAAAAAATTGTTCAAAAACCTAAAATTCAAATAATCATTTCAATATCAATTGTGTTACAAAATATATTATAGTTTACGTAATTGACCCGTGTACCGTTTATTTCGCATAATATCGAGAGCATTTATCCAAAAGCTAATAAGTAATGATGATACACAAGTAAAAGCGCTTATCAAATAATCACGTTATAATAAATGTTATCATTACTTACATGTAGGCTAAGTTTTATAATTATTAGAGATCACTAATTAAGCAATAACTTGCTTAATTATGTGAGAGATATCGTCAAAAACTTTTTAGGTGTCTCTTAAAGTTAGGGGTCGATTGTGAAAACGAGCATTCATTTGTTTAAGAATTGAAAGGTTGAACATAAATTTATAGGTACTTGTTGAAACCGTAACTTATATGCACCAAAATTACAGGTCGAATTACAGGTCGCCTTCAAAAGATTTAAATTGCTGAAAAGTTATGAGGTAATCTTTACCTACGGCGTGTTAATGGGAAATTGATTCACGTATCTAAGCGATGTCCATGTTACAATAACATTCCCACGACAGACCGTGGGAATCGTGATTCGATTAGAATTAGAACTGTTTTCCCTCGGGCTCTTCATAAATAAAGGTAGATTAAGTAATCTACGTCTAGCTTATTCGAGACTATTCTTTCTTATGCCTATCGGGGAAAATCTTCACTCTCTTACTTAATCCGCCACATTTGGTTAGATTAGCTTTCCTATATTAGGCTGCAGAATTTGCAAAAAAAGTTTCGAGCCTTCAGGAATGTATCTTGATAGGTTAAAGGTTATCCTTATATTGATATTAATAATGTTATTGAATTAAACCTGTTATTGGCCGATTCGTGGAGTAATAATGCACGGCTGGTAAAATGGAATTGATATAAATGGTTCTATATTAACAATATGTAACATGGAAAAATGTCGTGTATGATATCAATTGCAAAGATATATGTATCAGAGGCACTGTCAGTTAATAATAGTATTTTATTTACAAATAATTTCATTTTTTAAAAGTATTGGCGAAAGGAAACAACCAATAATTGCTTTTATAGTTAAGGGATAACCAGATGATCCATTTTTACCAAACTTAATTAAGGAGACATCAATCATTCTTGCTAGAGGTATTTCTTCTTCGCCTTCCTTTACTCCAATATAAGATTATTAAAAATGAGTATTATTACGTTAAATTAATAATTATATTCAAATAGTTCGTCAGTTCGGAGGACAATATTCAAAATTGATTACAATTTGTTGCACTTATTTAAGTAAAATGTCATATACTAATTCACACGTAATAAGGCCATATAAGAAACTAATAAAAATTTTAGTTTTTTGAAGTTATACTTCTTAGGCTTAAAACTATGTTTATATTCAAATAAATCAACTTCCTTATCTTGGGATTTCTACTACTTTGTAATTAGTGTACTAATAAACAATGACTTGAATGATCGTATATGATTCATTAATTTGTAAAATAAAGGTTTGAGTAAAAGTTTCAAAGAAACACGGGTCCGAAGGGAGGAATAAAAAAAAGTATGGCAATAATACTTCACAATACACATTTTGCTTTAATAAAGATTTTTTGGGTTATATTTCCTTATATTTTGGAGCCCTGTGGCATTTTACGCCACGATGGCAAGAGACCCGGCGGGTTGAATTTGTTCTCTTGCTAGAGAGGCCCTTCAAGGGATGCTACTTGTGCAGACACTTTGTTTGCCTTTCATCTTAGGGGTACTTCAGTCAGGGCCCGGTCGGTATCAAAGGCAGTTGAAATAAGTAAAAGCAGCAAGTATCAGTTTCTTTGGTCAGATCATATATTTGTGCCATTTGCTATTGTAACCTAAGGTCCGTTGGGTTCCCAGCACATCAACACAACTTGGATATTATCTGAATACTTATCTGCTATTATGTTGACTACATTATCCTAAGATTATTCGCGATGAAAATATTATATGAGTGTTATTAGATATACATAAAGCTTTTTCATTTGAATTTGTTAATCAACAGGCGGCTTAAATGGACGTAAATAAGAACATTCCCAAGTGGATATTCTGCTTTCCAATTCCTTAGAACGCCTCTATCCTATTATGTAGGAGTTCTCCTTAATAATGAAGGGTCCTCTCCTTAATATAAAAGCACAACTATATTGCGCTTGTGTTTTTAGAAAAGACACGTTTCAAGAAATAATTTTAAATAGTGGACAAGTAGTCTAAATCCGACCATAATTAATGATACACGGTAGTGTGTGTAATGTTTTTTATTTATATAAAGTATTTTTTAGGCATAATTAAATACATTCTGCACTCCTGCTCTATATAAACTATAACTGTGGGAAAATTCATACTCTTCCTTCCGGGAAATTTTCTTAAAAAGGGGTACAAAGTTTTTGCTTCACGTTTTAATACGTAGATTATAACTATATAACTCAATTTAAAAGCATATTATTTGAAGTAATTGAACGAGTACTATTTATATGCTAAAATATCTCTACATTTTAACACTTTTCAATATGTAATTTTTGGTATTTAAGTTACTAAACTCCAAGAATTATACTTTCAGTATTATGAAACATAGCAGACGGATTGTTAGCGAATGACTTGCATAACTTTTGTGTTTCGTAGATGAGACTACGAATCCCGACAAAGCGATAGTCATGCTAGGCCTGACCGTCTAATGTTTCATGCATGTAACAAACCTTATATGTTTTTTATGTATGTATAAAGTTTCTCAAGATGAAATAAATAGCTAGAAGAAGAGGACAATAGCTGCTACTCTGGAAAACCAATTATTAGCATTTGTTGGTACATATAGCCTTTACTACAATACGTGTATTGCTAAGACGTAATTAATATTTCAAGTTATATCAAACTTCAGAAAGACAGTTTTTAATTTTTAATTAACTTTAGCTTCCATAGACTAAAAATTGTCTATGGAAGCTTTTTTCTTGCATCCTTATTCTACACACTACGCCCAACCTCTCGATGGTGTCTTTTGTAGCCCTTTAAAAAAGAATGGGGGAAATCTTTAAAGGAATTCTATAAAGTTCAAATTCAAGTATCTTTATTCAACATAGGAGCAATTAACTAACTACTAATAGTCAAAATAATACCACGGGTCCGGAAAAGAAAAGATACTGAAGTGAGAAGAAACGGCGAAACAAACTTTACTTACTTTACTTTTCGTGAAGAAACCTCAAACACGTTAAATTGCTTGTTTACAGGTATCTTACCTTTAAAGATTTAAGTAAGACTTAAATGTTTTAGTCATTTTTAGAGGCAAAAAATCATGTTTGTGTATGAATGAAAGTTGCAAAAATGATATCGTAACATTGCCTAAAGCATTCATAAGATTTGTAGAAGAAAGAATAAAGTTTCTTTTCAGGAATTGAATCCTCAGTGGGGAGAAACTTTTCGTCCTTTTTTCTATAAATTTTAATGTCCAAACTTTTATAATTTTGCAGACCTACTTAAAAGTTAATAATTTATGATATGTTGTCTAAAAATTACAATTATGATAATTTCAACGTGTGAAATTGGCATTTTAGCTGTTCATCATTTTAATATTCAGCGTAGAGGGGAGAGAATTAGGTAAGTCTGTCTATTTTTCAAGCGGTTATTAAATTGCCAAAAGTCTTAAAAGTAATGTTTGA
Organism: Iphiclides podalirius; assembly: GCA_933534255.1. NCBI lineage: Eukaryota > Metazoa > Arthropoda > Insecta > Lepidoptera > Papilionidae > Iphiclides > Iphiclides podalirius. The sequence goes on along the minus strand of OW152825.1, from coordinate 5,697,808 downwards.
ACGCTATTTCGGCAGTATAGTACGTTAATAACAGTTTGAGCTGATCATCCTACGTCGTGTTTATATGACTAAAACGCTTGCTTTGCATGAACGTGAGCGCATTGTCAGCTTTAACAATTGTTGATGAATTACGGTAACTGTAAGTAGACGAGACGACTGGGAGGCTGAGCGTGACTTTCATATTTGTAATGGATTGAGTTCTCCTTTATTTATAAAGGGTAGAAAGGGTCCCAGTCATTGCGAAATATCTATTCCTTTTAACAATAGTGGCATTTATTCTAGATAAAATAGTAAATTCACAATTAAGAAACTGAAAGATAAGGAGAGAGAAAGATAATAAATACGTTGGCAGTAAATAGTACTAAAGCGACTCCGACACATCTATTTTAGATCGAGTCTGCAAGAACGAATATGCTTAATCTGCTACTGATATCAGTTGAACTAGTTTCAAAAACACAGCATGCAATTTAAATAATGGTGACATTAAAAATCTAAATAATTTATGTAAACTGTTAATTTCTTTTCTCAAGATAAATTCTTAGCAAGATGAAAGAAAGATATTTTTTGGGGTAATGTTTTGGGAAAAACACTATAGATTTGTTTTGGTTTTATTTAAACAACATGACGCAAATAACAGTTTTAAGATTTGAACTAATGGAGAATATTTTTAATGAATTTAAATTGAGACATTTACATTAAAATATAAAACTTTATTAATGAGTTCAGAAACTATCAGTAATAATTAAATTTATTCTAAATTTCAATAGCATGGGCGACATCATTTATTCATTTATTTTAAAAGTGTTAATTTTCTTTATTTATTAAGCTCTTCCACATTAGCGCCCCAAAACTCATATGTACCCCTTATTTGTCTATAATATCATTGACTGTTTAACACATTCATGTTTTAATCAGAACATTCTAATATTGGTAATGCAAAAATGAAATTTAACTGGTTAAAAGGAGTTACGTAGCTGTCGTTACGAATCTTTGCAGCGGCGATAAATGAAGTCTGAAAAAACGAAACTCTGTGTTGGACAAAGCTTTTTTAATAGTTTATGGCTTGAAAGTAAAAAGAAACATACAAGTTAAACAATAAAGTCTAATATTTAAGTTATTTAGCGCTTAAATTTAATAATTTGCTTCGACATTTTGATTTATTTCAGGCGGTTAATAATCTTACTCGTTGAAATATTCGTTCTACAAAATTCGGTACTAATTCCTGAAAGGACTTTTCATTAATGAATTTCTGACGGGAAATTAATTATACAATTTTAAACTTACAATACGTTCACAATATAATTTCTAAGAAGCGTCACTATCCCCTCTCAAATTTATCAAGAGAAATGCTTTAAATTCCATCGAGTGCTTTGAGCACCTCATTGAGAAATAATCTTATAGGAATGCAGCTATTATAATCCGAAAATCGCGAGGAGAAAATTCCGTTCAAAAACAAAAATAATATATTTGGGTAGACTACCACTTTATCTCTTACAATGTAAAAATAAAAAAAAAACTAAAAGTATAATGTGCTAACTGTTTTTGAGAAAAATAAAGTATCACATTTTGCAAGTAGAGAAAAATAAAGTGCAAGAAAGAAAAAAAAAGATTATTTCTTTCTCTTCTTGAAGATAGAGATATTTCTGTATGCTTGCACACCATCACAGATTTTCACTATAGTTTATTAAGTATACTACTACTGTGAACTACTATTGTGAACGCCTCTCCTCTGTACAAAAAGTATTAGGGCATAGTCCACCAGAGTACCCTACCGCGAGTGGGAGGACTTCACAAATCTTCGATTTTTTTTTAAATTAATATTTTGAAAATGTTCAGGTTACTTCAGGATGTTTTTCTACATTGCTGAGTACGTGATGAGTGAGCACTTAAACAATATCATTGGGGCTGGTATCAGAAAATGAACTCGGGTTGTTCGAGTAAGTATATTGAATTAAAAGGTAGCACAAGGACATTGAGCTATCTCCCAAAACAATATAGCACGTCATTATAAGTTTTTAATAATTTTGATTTTAGTTAATTTAATAATTGTGAATGTATTATTAAATAAGAATAAATTTCTAACAGGAGAAGGCAAAATTTATTATTGCAAATAGATAAAAAAAAATATATAGTAGAATTATCTTCGTTATCTTAACCGTACGTAGTATACGGTGGTAGGTCCACGCAAGTGTACGCTGTTACATGAATGGGCCGGGTTAGTACCACGACCTTACAGTAAATCGGCGTGAACCGCCAGCTCGTTTACCATTTTCTCACATAAAAAAAAACCGTAAATTAACCTTACCTTAGCCTTACGGGCATTATTTTTTTTCAGGCAACCGTCTATAGGTAAGATAGCACATGGATTGTACCTTCACTGTAATTTATAATCGATCATGTTAAGTTTTGCTGGTAAAAATACTTAGTAAACTATAACTCGGCAATGTCACAGGCTGTGTTTCGACAGGTCCCTCCTAAAGAAGACGTATCGGACAATACATAAATAGGTTTCAAGTTCCACTGACATTGTCTGCGTCACCCTTCTTAAATTTTCAGCCATGTCGGTTTTTATGATTCTCTAACGCCTCGTTAGTTCTTCAACTATATGTAATTGCTTATAATCGCCGAAAGCCGAAATACAGGTTCTTAAAACCTAGTTCGGCGACGGATGCTATTGATCTATTGTAGTTATTTGTAACATTATTATGTATTACTACCAACTAGTACTAAGTCCAAAATTGTATAACTAAAAGGAAATAAACTTATCATTATTATAATATCTTTTTTATCACAACTTGAGTATTTTCGATATAATAAAAAAAGTATTTTGAAATCTAGTGAGGTCACGTAGTGGACTTTAATTAACCCTTTAATGGCTTAGAAGTAAAGGATGGATGCGGAAAATGAATGATCCAAGTAGAGAATTTGACCGACGGCATCCTCAGCGGACGCAAGTTGCTCTCTTTCGTTATGGGGGGAAATCTGGAGTGAGTTGTATCGGTAACTAATCAGTAATCAGACGTATGCAAGGGTAGAAGTTAACTGTTTACCAACCTAGATTGAAACCAGGGTAATTATATGTTCATTTCCTTATCTGTATTTTGTACAGTGTACTAGTAAGACGTGTAATATTCCAACTACAATAATTTACGTTTTCGGTACACAAGTAGTAGAGTCCTTTGCAAAAGGCAATAAAACTTTTTGAGGTAAATAAACCGTTAAGGACAGCAATAAATGACGGGACGGCTTTAGATCACATGAGATACGTATTGTTGGTACACAAGAAAAGGTCTTAGGATGGGATTTATCGCGTTTCTAATTCTCTCTCAATTATATTAAGTTATTTGCTTTTAAGAAATATATTGGCATAAGGCAAAAAGAAATATTCGTATTCTGACACGTCAGAACAGTCCAAAGACATCTACTGTTCAGAATGATCATAGTCCCACATGCAAAAATTCTAGCAGCTTATGGTAGCTCATGTAAAATGAATAGAAATCGAGGATTTGGACATGGCTTAGTAACATGAGGCGATAATTCAGACTTAGTAAAAAAAGAGTAAAGTAGCAGCTTGTATATGTCCCACTGCTGGGCAGAGGCGTCCTCCGTACAGAAGGTACTATTACCCTGGAGGCATAGTCTGCTACATGACACTACTGCGGATTAGCGGTACTCATATATCTTCGAAATATTTAATAAAAGATGCAGGTTTCCGCACGTGATAAGTCAACCGATTTCATTGGTGCGGGCACTGAGGATCAAACTCAGGTTGCTCGAGTATATTGAATTAAAAGCGAGCTATCACGGCCTTTGACTAAGAATTTTTAATTCTCCAAAGACTAGTGTGATATGAGTGTGAGGCTAGATTTGTTTGTGTTAAATAATCAGCACCAGCTTACCGTTAAAGAAATGTGCTCTAAATAAACACTTCGCAATTTATTTTCTACATTTCTTATCTACAAACAAAAACCAAGCAACTTAAGTGCGATGCTTACTTTAGAACCTTTTTATCCGAAAAATTTGTCATTCTGACAAGGTAATTTTATACGCGCATTTCTCTTCTTTTTGCGTCGAGATTAGCAGTGACTAATCTCGATTCTGGTTCGTTGGGTTTTAAGCTGTTGTTTGCTGCGTATTTGAAATTAAACAATCTATTAAATAACGGATATATAAATACGGCAGGAATTTCCTTACTTCCTTCCTAATATTATAAACGCGAAAGTTTGTATGTATGGATGAATGTTTGTTACTCTTTCACGCAAATACTACTGAATGGATTCTAATGAAACTTTATAATAATGCTTATACATCAGAATAACATATAGGCTGTATATGATTTATATACATATTTTGATGTATATCTGTCTTTCTGTCTGTATGTTACGCCTTCAGCCTATTCTACGCAGACGTGGTTGCGGGCAGCAGCTAGTTTAAAAATAAAATAAAATGCGATAAACTCCGAGAAATAGTACATATTAAACCAAAGAAGTAAATTAAATTGTTAAAAGCTTATAATTAACAGAAAACTTAAAAATTTAACATAAAAGCAAGAGAAAAATTCCCTTAGACTTAAATCATTGTTTAAAATGAATATCAAATTAAATTAAGAATTGTAAGTAACGAATACTTTATTCAATAAGTTTGATTGGATCTCTGATTTAAGTCTAAGGGAATTAGATTAAATTTAATTTCCACTGTATGTAATTAAACATAACTTTATGTAAAAATCGAATTTTTAAATATAGTGGAAAAATTTCCGTCACTTTTTTCAAAAAAAAAAAAAGAGGAATGGATATAAGTAATGTTAAGTTTGTCTTAAATTCTTGTTTTAAGTTTTCAGGTAAAGACTGCATATAATATTTTTTTATATGGGTTAAATATATGGTATGAATAAAAAGAAATTAATTAATACACAATTACTATATATGGGAATTCAGATAGATTTACTTAAATAGTTCCATAAAAGTAACTAACTAATTTCTGATTACTCCGTAGGTATCTTCTTTTTTGTCCTTTTCTTTTCCTCAAACTCTTATATGTACAGTATATAATTTTTTTTAGAAACGGTTCGTTGCGATAATATTAGTGAGAGTAGAACAGCTTAGTAGAAGTCACATATTTAGATTTATTATTTAACAAAATTGTGATAAAACCATATTCGTAATTGAATTTGTATATTCAAACAGGTCACGTTTAATGAAACATGTTAAATTACGTTTGCATAAATGACGAAATCAGTATCCATTGTACGATTCCCTTAAAATTCGAAACCATTCATACGGAATTGTAGTCAATTTCTGTGACAATACAAAGTGCTAATTAATCAATTATTTTGTGTATAGTATTTCAAATGGTTGACAAGTGCAAATATTATACAGTATCGAGATCAGTAACAAAAAGGTAAAATAAGAATTTAACGGAAATTAATAAGTGAATTATAGTATTCATCAATGAATGGCGTTTTATTATCTAGGATAGTAAATTTCAATATTAATATAAAGGGTTATTATTATAAAGACATTTATGGACACATAACGCAGACATGTAGGCACACGTATAATCAAGACTTTACGAGTGACTTAATTTAAGAAGGCTGAAGGCTGCTACTACGAAAGTCTTATCTTGATAAAGCAATTCGCCATATAATCGTAACACTTGTGCCCTACTAAATATATAATCTAACATATCGTGTCATTTCTTAAATATTGTAAAGGCCTTCAAGAAAGTCTGACACAAAGGCTTGTTTTCTAACTCTACACATTAAAAGTGCTATATTGTAGTCGCTTTTCGCTCATGATACAGTTTCTATAAGTAGTAAACAGCCTATACATGTCCCACTGCTGGGCAAAGGCCTCCTCTATACAAAGGGTATCAGGGCATAGTCCACCACGCGGCCCCACTGCGGATTGGCGGACTTCACATATCTTCGATATATATATATTTTTTGTTATTATTTCGAAAATATGCAGGTTTCCTCACGATGTTTTCCGTCACCGCGGAGCAAGTGATAAGTCAGCACTTAAAGTTAAAAACTTCATTGGTGCCGGCACCGGGGATCGAACTCAGGTTGCTCGAGTATATTGAATTAAAGGCGAGCACCTGGACACTGAGCTATCACGGCTCATAGTTTCTATAATACAGGGACAAATTAACAGACCGTATCACTATTCAACTTCAAAGCACCATAGATCGCCACGGTGACAGGTTTTGCAAATGGAGAACCGATATTTATCCCAAATAAGTAATCCATTTTGTTTCTGGCTATCTCTAAATAAAACGTACTTCACTCACACTCTCCAGAGAGATCAGGAATTCCTACACCTAGTTTAATCGAGGTGATTCTGTCTGATGCTTACCAGGTAAAATCTTTCCTTAGCTAATTAATCCACCACCCTTTTCTTATATTATCTTTCCTTTATTATAGCACAGAATATTTACAAAAGTTTCCGAGCCTTTGAAGAACTTGTTTGGCGAATTCTTGTATTGGAATTGAAATATTATAAATGTAAACGCCATTAAAGATTAACCATATTATGGTTTTCAAGCATCTTAAAGATAAATTAAAGTTAAAAAAGTACAACAAAGGTCTTTCAGAACAATTAGGAAAATTCAATTATATAGCACGCACAGAACTTATAACAAACAGTGTTTAAGTTGATTCGAAATGCGAGGGATATGTTTTAATTATAGACACGTTTCAAAAACACGTCCTTTAAATATCTTGCCATAGTTTTATTTTTGTAAGCAAAAAACCTCCAGTAAGTTTAAAGTTAACGGGCATTTATTTCGCTGTACTTAATTCTATACAACTAATTTAAATGAATCATTTTTCGGTTCTTGGTACTTTTAGCTTATCATTTCAGCCTGTTTGAGTCCACTGCTGAACATAGGCATCCCCCATAGACTGCCATGAAGTACGATCCTGAGCCACCTGCATCCATCGACTTCCCGCACATTTGCACAGGTCGTCACTCCATCTGATGGCTTCTATCTACTTTTAGCTTAATAGAATCGTAATCGAATTGTGTTGACAATTAACAATGCACGTCATGTTAAAATGAAATTACGCTATGCAGGTTAATTTTAATTATATTTGATTTATTAACGTGCTTCCGGGTATAATATAAATTCCAATGTTTAATATTCGTGGAAACCAGATGCAAGTTGCGTTAATTCTGTTCCGTTGTATGGGAGCCCCACTTAGATATTTTTTATTAAATTTCTTAGTACTTGTTGTTATTGCAGCAACAGAAATAGTGTGAAAATTTCACCTGTCTAACTATCACGGTTCATGAGATACACAGCCTGGTGATAGACGGACAGACAGACAGACAGACAGCGGAATCTTAGTAATAGGGCCTCGTTTTAACCTTTGGGTACGAAACCCTAAAAATAGTAGTGGCCTATTGGTTGGGAAATTATGATAAAAGGTCGTGTGTTCGATTCCTTTTGACTTCTTTGTAGGTGTTTCGGTCGTAAAACGTGTTTTTGTTATGATTTTTTAATTTCAGATTTTGCTAGATGGGCAAATTCAGCAGAGTCAGCATCATGCTTGGAACATCTCTTGAGTATCTATGGCCTAAACCATCAGGTTAAACGATTGCTCGATTGTCCATTCTCTCTGCAAACTATGCCAGTCAGTATTTTCTGCATCTTTTTAAACTCGTGTTGCCGTTTAGGTTTCAAAAATTGTCTACATTAAATGAAATCACAAAGAAATCACTGAATTAATTGCAATATATTATAGTTAAAAATCTCATTTTTATGAAAGAACTCTTAAAGGTATAGAGGGCGATATTTTTATTTAAAAGTCTATATCTATATTATCTACTTATATAGGAATTATACCGTTTTAATCTTTGTGAAAAAGACTGTTTTATAAAATGGATGGTCGTATAATGTTTCTTTTTTAAACTTCACCGAAACTCATTTTTATAAAAGTACTAGCTGGCCCGCACAACTTTTCTACTTTTAGCATAGCGCCGTCTATCGGATACTTACTCAATCCAGCCGACAAATTTATCTTACACCGCCATTTGTTAGAATCTTATGGGACTCACAGATAACTTTGTCATTTAATAAACAAATAATTTGCAATAACAAATATTTAGATCAATGAATATACATATATTTTAGAAGATAATTCTATTAAAATGTATGTTCTCATATTAGTTAACATTTATCACTGGTATACTTGTGTATTGTAAAGAATGTAAAGTTGTTTAATATTTATGTATAAATGCAAATAATTGTATGTTAATAAAAGTACTAGAAGAAGGAAAAGATCAATAATCGCTCCCTTCGGGTAAGGGTTTATCAGATAATCCATTTTGGCTCAACTCAATTAAGGAGACATCAATCATTCTACCTAGCGGCACTCCTAAACTTTTACGCCTTCCTTCATTTTTATAATTTTTTTTTCTTCTAAAAACTAGAAATACTGCCCTTTTAGTAGGGTACAGATAACCAGAAACGAAATTAAGTTGTTACTATTCTTTTTTTTAATGTGAGAAAGTGGCACACGTGCTGGTGGTTCACCTGATGTTATGTGATAAACACCGGGTTGCAAATGCATCGCCACCTTTAAATGAAGTGGGCCCCGGCTACCTCACTTACCAGACGAAACGCAGCAGTGTAACACTTCTACTTACGTCTTCTATGAGATCGTGGTACCTACCAGGTACTCACCCGAAAGGATCTGCCCATTCATGGTCCTACCACAGTCAAAAATTAAATTTACTATTCTAAATATAAATTAAAAATGTTCTACGTGCTATGCTCAATTTTGGAGAGGTTTATGTCAAACTGTGGACTTCATCATCATCATCATTTCAGTCTAAGCCTCCCTCCCTTGAGCCACCTGCATCTATCGACCTTCCGCACAAGCAAGGGACTAAAGCAGGCCGAAATGATGATGATGTCAATGTGACTCACAACCGCGCTTGTTTTACGACGACATTGTTACCTGTACTGTAGCACAAGATATAAGCTCACTGAAACGAGAACAATATTGTAATAACCTTTACTTATCAAAATCCCTTTGCCCTTATCCCAATTAGGCGCGTGATCCGATACAATATATAAAAGTCTGTTGGCCTGTTGATCTGTTGGTCAAATAGACACTTGTCCCGTGTGGGAATCGAACTCACGACGCTCGGTGCTAATATCAATAACTTACCAAGTTTGCCGCCGAGTCATACGACCTCACCGAAGATCGTACCGGAAGTATAATACTTTCGTTTGGTGAGTGAGGTGGCCGGAGCCCAATTTTCAAAACGCATCTGGAACCCTTGGGTGTAGTAGATGTCCGTGGGCGGCGGTATTCACTTAACATCAGGTGAACCGTCTGCTCGATTGGCAACTTTTCACATAAAAAAAAAACAATTTTTTGCTAAGCTCACAAGTTTTACTGTATCAATGTATTCTATAAATGGGTAGTTAAATGAATCATGTTCGTCATATGTAATAAATTGAATACGAAGAAAGATATAACAAATGATTGTGCTTTTCTCAATTCATTAATCTTATATGTTCTTGAAAACTAGGGTTGAATTTTATATAAAAAGGAAAAGGACTTAAGTTTTGTCATTTTACAAAGATTTTTCGATGTAGATACCACGCCCAATTTATTTTAAACAGAAAATGTTTTCCGTCAATTCAAAGATTCTCCTTTTGATGTGTATGACCCAGATGGCAGCGACAAATCTTTACCAGGATGATTAATGGACGTGCCGACGTACACTGTTGATTTTCACACTTTGTTGAACGAGTTAATCATAGAATAAATGACATAATTTTGGCTCTTTGTTAATTCTTTGTGATAATCATTTATAAGGATCATTTATGAATATAATATTTTGGTGCCGCAAAGGTTTTTTTAATACCTGTGTTTTCTAATTATAGGGAGTGAGAGACTAGAGCTTCTAGGAAGATAAATTAGATCACCGGTTTATGATAAAAAAGCCATGTCTATCTTTAATCCGACCAAAAATGTTTGTATTAAAAATAACTTCATTAACTCTGGGATTGAAACAGGTATGTAATTAGTACTTTTTATGACCAATACTAAATGTTTATTCCCATGTTTATTCTGTAAAAATTATTACGATTTTGTACATAACTTTACAACCCAACCAAGTATTTTTTTTTACTTTGTTTCATTTTCATCCTCAATAATAAGCTCTAGGGTTTTATCCTTACCTTATAGTCTCATTTTGTACACAAATGTAATTTGTTTAATTTGATCACTTTTTTATGTAACTTATTATAATATTCGTATTCTTGATATAATGTTACCTTAACCTCTAACTGTGGTAGAGCCACGCAGCAACCTCGTCTGTTGCACGAGTGGGCAGGCTCGTCCGGGTAAGTACCACGACCTCACAGAAGAGCGGCGTAAAGTGGAAGTATAATACTTTCGGAGCCCAATTTTCAAAAGGCTGTTAACGCATCTGTAAACCTCGGGTGTAGCAGATGTCCATGTGTGGTGGTAATCACTTAACATCAGGTGAACCGTAACAGCTCGCTTGAGAACTTTTCACATAAAAAAAAAACCTTAAATCTTACGTTACCAACTAAAATTAAAATCCCAAGAATTTGTTAATTGCAATTAAATTTGCCAATTTGCCATCACCACCCGACACGTGTTACCTACACGTGGCGGGTGGTGATGGCATTTTTTAATAGTTTGAATATCTTATATCTTAGTATCATTTTCATTTTTCTTCGTATGATTTTCTTGTTTCGCCCACAGGGACCTTGACTTGTTTCCATTTTGTACCATTTCAACTGTTTGAGTGAATTTGGCGATTAAGTGTAGTTACATACGAGGGGGGATATACAGCGTGTCGTTACAATCGCGACAATAAATGAAAACACAAATATAGGATAATTTTTTTAAATTGTATTAAACATTTACATTATTTAAACACCAACATTTACCCAGTTATTAAGTTTTCCAAAACAAATAATTTTAGAACATCCTTACGTATAAAACTATAAGGTGAACTTCATTTCTAAAGGTCACAAAGCATATGAATGGGAAGAATGAATTTTAAAAAGATAATATATACTGTTAGAACGAGAGATTTGTAATGCGACCCTGTGGCAACGAATGAAACATTCTCTGAATGTATGAATCAGCCAGTTGTAGTTGTATAGGATGTTACAAATGTTGTTTCTTTTTTGTTTAATTAGTTTGTGTGAAAAAAAATTTTTTTTAGGTATAGATTTTTTTAACGTTTACATTTTTTTATGATTATTGGCAAGTAGCGTTAGACGTGTGTTCATTTATTGTCGCGGTTGTAACGACACACTGTATATGCGTAAACCCAAAGTGGAATCTATTTTTAAGAGTTACAGTATGGCGCAAATATTAACTAAGATTTTACTTCAAACTGACAAGTGTTTTACATATTTCATTTATAAATGTAACTAACTGATATTGTATTATCACCGATATTCCTAACTGGTATGAATTGTCTACGACCGTGTATTTACAAATAATATTGAAATCGATCAATAATACGTGCAGTTCACCCACGTAGCACCGTGTGCCATTGGTACACTTTTGCCACATGTGGCATATTGTGGTAAAATGTACCACATTGGATTGGCAACTTTTAAACGTGATGTTAAATTATCCCTCAAACATAATTCTGCTTTATAATTTTACGTGTTCAGATTCATAAATTAGCTTAACAATCGTTCGTCAGTGACAAAGTTTTGAAAGATATTGTTACGTAAATCATATTGCTTTGTTAAAATTCAAAAATATAGAATTTATTGTGAAATAAATCCATTATTCATATCATTAAAAATTAAAGGTTCTAAAAATTAGTATTATTTCGTTATTCGTTTATTATTTCGTTTCGTTTTTCAACATATGGGTGTGTTTTATAAAATTATGGACTATAGCTTATTAGATTAAAAGAATATTTGTCCAGTCCATCGTTCGAAACTTAACAAAAGACAGCTTTGATGTTTTAGTCCTGTGATCAAAATTAAACGACACTTGATATACTGCAATAACACCTTGAGGCTCGTGCCCCAAGGTGTACATTTTTCACTATTTATAATTTTACAGCTCCCAACACTTTTTGTATATTATGGAATTAGAGATCGGCTCAAATGATTTAATAATTAACTTTATGTACCTATATTTTTTTAAGATTTACTTATATTTTTATTGCTAGTCTATAAAAAAAAATTATTGCTGGACGAGCCTGCTCATGTGTGCAAAAGCATAAGCTGTTGCCTGGCCCTACCGCAGTAAAACTATTGTATTTGCGTTTGTGACTTGATGGCCATTTATTATTGATAAAATGGAAGAGACGAACTAGGCTCCATTCACGAACTCGGAAGAAAACTTCAATAACGAAACTAAAGACGTTTTATTAAACTTTTTAATAAAAACTTCGTTTTAAAAATAATATATGCACGTTTATTGATTGATCAATCAAAAATTTGGATTATTTATATGTACATTTGTATTTGCTGAGCTATGTTCAACTGTTTTACAAAAACAGGGAGAAAATACAAATGAAATGCAAAAAATAACTTACTAAGTTTACAAAGTTGTTCACGCGCTATGCTTTTCAAGTTTTAATTTATAATTAATTTTACTCATCAGTTTAAAAAAAAATGATTACTGAATTGTTTCTTCTCATAAAGTAAACAATAATGTCAATAATATTGGGTTTTTAAACCCAAGTGACTAGCAGACGCACTCAGAAAATTCACCGCAGTATAAGGTAAATGAAGCACATTTTGTGGGAAAACGCTTCGGGAAATTCAGTTTCAAACTTAAAAGCCTTTGTTTTTATAGGTCACGGATTAATTGAGTTCTTGAACAAAAAGAAAAATACGATTTTCAGATTTGAACGAACAGAGATAATTGTAGATTAGTCCATAAAAAGTCCTTGAAGTTCCTTTGTTAGAGAAAATAAACAATATCAAAGAAATCTGTATCACAAATCACTTATTTCAAGGTTATATTACAAAAAATAGCTTCATTTATATTCTGAGGTTTATACGTGACACTGATAAGGTTTGATCCATTTGATTCCTATGAGTGATCGTTCTGCATCACCCACAATATGTCAGAGTTACACTCGAAGCCTCTAAATTGACATGGGTCTCATGAGCTGTGTTCCTGAAATGTTTGATTCGGAAGATATGTCATATTAAATCGTTTTGTTTTACCATTTTACCCGTCTGTCGAGGAAGGGTAATGTCCGCGTCAAGCGGACGTTTGAGGTTAAAGTGAAGGTATGTTTGCCAAATTCTTTGGCACGTTTTATAGCCTAAACATCATCTGATTTGCCCCAGTAGTGAGTGGCACTGGATATTTTAGCAAATTTCAATATGAAATAGTGACAAAAAGTTGGGGAGTAGCTAAGATTTTTGTTTTTAAAATTAATTTAATAATTTATGCTTGTAATATAAATAACTTCTGGCATTATTTGTTCATCGCTTTTTGTTCAATAATCACGTATATATTATATTTATCAGCTCGTTTGATTGGTTTGTATTTAATAAAAAATTACGATGGATTGGACATTGGCAATATATTTTTTAATTAATTGGCATTGGCTTAATTTAGGAGTGATACGGTCAACCGCGCTTATAGTTTTTGAATAATTTACGAGTAAATTTATTTTCAATTGAATCTTATATTTTTATTAAAGTAACTAAAATAAATAACTGAAACAATCTATCTGTCGGATATAAATTTCCGTTTCATAATTTCCGCGTTTTAATACCGTTTGCAATATACTATTTAATATAATTATATTTAATCGGGATATTTAACAAACAATGAATAGCAGTTTAAATTAAAGTTGTAAATTACGAAATGACTTTTCGATAGACATTACATTGTGAAGCTACCGGCTATAAATAGCCAAATAATTTATTTGTTATGACAGTTGTCCTATTAATTTACAATAAATAAGGGATAAACGGCTCCTTGGAAATTGGTAAATGAGGATAATAATAGTTGTTGGAATTAAAAGGGAATTTAATTTAAGGCAATAAATAACCTCTGCGTTGACATTGAAATCATGATCATGCTTGTTTTTATTAACGTCACTCTTTTCGAACAAAGACATCATCATCATCATCATTATAGCCTGTTTAAGTCCACTATTGATTCACGGTCAAACTTTCTTCATGTTGTGGTACGGTGTGGTGTTATATTTTTTGTCCTTTTTATTTTAGTAGTAACTCCTGATATTCTCCTGTTGTATAAATTAGATAAATGAAGTTTTTTCGAAATACATGATGTCACATTTTGTAACGATTTCACAAACACAACAAACTTTGTACAAGTACTTTAATAGTAAAAGGTAATGTTATCTGAAGATAATATTTAAAATTGAACCTTCTTTTGAAAGTTGAAGAATACTTTGGTAATAATTTCCTTTAACATTTCCAAAGAAATAAATATTAAACTTTTATTCCCACTTAACGGGTTCTTTTAGTTGTACATATTGTTAACACTGATCGCCGCATGGAGTCTGGGTTTAAATCTAGACAAGAAAGTCTAGATTTAAAACCAGTAAATGTTTTACACGGAATATTTCCCGGTAAAAAGATATTAATAAAGGAAAGACTTAAGAGCATAAAAATGATATACATTTGAGGTGCCGATACAAAACGAAGGTATCTACGTATAGCGGCGAAGAAAAATATTTAAAAAATATATATTAATTTAGTAATCTTGATTTTCTTGTGGAAAAACTTATTCAAAAGGGCATAAATACTCTTCAACTCTCCAAAGAAGTTGACAATGACAAAGTGAACCTCTAGAGAGTGTCTCAAGTATAATACACTCAAACTTAAGCAATTAGCGTAATTTCCACCTGGCTTGCAGAAGTGTGGTTTTAGTTAGGCTTAACGACTTGCACTTTGACAAATCGTTTTAGTTTTATGTATATGTTACTGTACATTTAATTTATATCTAACGTTTGTATATATATACACGGTAAATAACATTGTATGTATGTACATGCCTTTTTTTCAAATTAAATATGTCATAACTTGAGTTTTTGGGTGTTACTTTCGGTTGACTGGCAACACTCTCTCTTGCCATCTCTGCGTTTAACGTGTAACAACGTCTTCCGGAATTAAAGTGAATATTAATTAATTATTCATCTTTTATTACAAAGTATAACAATTGGCGACGAGGGAAAAAGTGAGAATAAAAACTTATATTTGGAGTTATTATTTAAAATACAGTATAAGTTATATAAAAGTAAGAAGAAAATTTTGAGAAGTGCAAGCGCAGCCATTTTGAGACATTTACATATCTTCAATCTATAGCCTAACCACGTGACAAAACTTATGTCTTTGTCCATAACTTATAGCAAAGATATTCTAAACAAGAAAACATCTTTTATTCAGAATTTATGCAAAGAAGAGTTAATAACTTTGTGCAAAGAATTAGGCGTGATTCATCAAGATCGCAATTTGGAGGAGTTAAGAAAAGCACTACGCGCCGCTATTAAAGCTGGTATTAAGTTGGTAAACGTAGAAAATTTTAGTAAAATGCCTACAAACATAATAAGCAGTATAGAAATTTTCGACGGACGTGACTTCGACACGTTCGAAACACAAATGCAATGCTTAATAACGTTAAATGATGTACCAGAAGAAAAAATAAATATAATCCTAAAGTCAACACAATTAACCCGGATCAGTCAAATAAAGTACAAGTAAAGTGTTATTGTTGTGGTAAGAATAATCATTTTAAATCTGAATGTAGATTGAAAAATAAGTTTTGTTCAGAGTGTGGAAAGCAAGGTCATATTTATAAGATGTGTTCTACTATTTGTAAAATGCGATCATTAAAAATTGAAAATGTTGAGCAACCTATAGACAATTTAGATGTAGAAAAATCTATCCAAAACTTGTTCTTAGACACTGACAATTATCACAATGTGTATGTTTGTTCTTCCTCTTATAAGAATACACCTCCTTGTCTAGTGGATGTGAAGTTGCACGGTTACAACTTTAAATTTGAATTAGATACAGGTTCTGAGGCTACAACTATTAATTTAAAAGATTTAGAATTATTAAAATTAACAGATAAAATTGAAAATAGTAATGTATGTTTCAAAAATTATGATCAGTCAACGTCAAGGCCTGTAGGAATCATTAAAAATATTAAAATGAATTTAAATAATATTGAACGATATGTAAATTTATTTGTAGTTGAAAACAATAAACCTAGAATTTTAGGTAGAGATATGTTGGACACATTTGGCTTGTGGCCTTTGCAATTAAATGTGAATGTGATTGAGGATTTAATGGAGAAAATAAAAATGAAATATTTTGAAGTATTTAGCCAGGGGTGGGGCAATTTTAAGGGTGAGTGCATTACATTGAAATTAAAAGAAAATGCTAAGCCAAAATTTTTACCTGTAAGACAGATTCCATTTGCTTTAAAAGAAAAAGTTAGTCTTGAAATTAAAAGATTATTAGATAATGATCGAATGGAGCCTGTTGAATATAGTGCCTGGGGAACTCCTGTAGTACCTATATTAAAATCTGATGGGTCAGTCCGTCTGGGGTGGTGAATTTTATTGTGAATTGGATTTGAAAGAGGCATACTTACAAGCCCCATTAAGTAAAGAGTCTCAGGAGCTCACTGTTATTGTTACAGAAGAGGGAATTTTTAAGTTTAAGTATCTTCCTTATGGCGTTAGCACAGGGCCAGGATCTTTTCAAAGACTTATGTCACAAAAGCTATCAGACATTCCAAATGTTATTGTTTTTATTGATAATATTTACATGTGTGGTAAAAATTATATTGATATGTTTAAAACATTAGAATCAGTGTTATCTAGACTAAAAGAATGTGAATTTAAATTAAAGGCAGAAAAATGTAAATTTTTTCATAATAGTATTGATGTTTTTGGATATAAAATTAGTAAAGAGGGTATTCATATAATCAAAGAAAATATTGAACCTATAATTAGTTTACCTCCTCCTGAAAACGTTACAATGTTGCGTTCATTTTTAGGAAAGATAAATTATTATGCAAGATTTCTAAAAAATTTAGCAACTATTATAAGTCCTTTATATGAGTGTACCAAAAAAGGCAACTTTGTCTGGACCAATGAATGCCAAAAAGCATTTGAGTTAGTAAAAGTAAAATTAGCATCTGCTAAGAATCTAAATCATTATAACCCGGAATTACCATTGATACTCACTTGTGATGCGTCAAACTATGGATTAGGAGCTATCCTATCTAACAGACATCATGGTGGTATTGTTAAACCTATTGCATTTGCGAGTAAGAAATTGAATGATATAGAAAAAAAATATAGTGCTCTTGACAAAGAAGCTTTGGCTATAATTTTTGGTGTAAAAAATTTTATAATTTTACATATGGGCGAACTTTTGAACTGGAGACTGATAATGCAGCTCTTGTTCGGATTTTTGGTCCACACAAAGCTATACCGAAAATGGCCGCTAAGCGTCTACAACATTATGCAATTTTCTTGTCAGCTTTTAATTATAAAATCAGGCACATTAGTACAGACAGAAATCCTGCTGATTACTTATCGAGGGCACCCACCACTGACAGTTCAAAAACTTACATATTAAATCATTACAATTTTGATACATCATGTATAAATTACTTAAATGAATCAAAATTACAAACTTTAAACTGGAAAGATATACAGAATGAAACCAAAAAAGATCAAATTTTGTCAAAAATAATTATGTTTTGCCGTGATGGGTGGCCTGATAAAGTGGTTAATGACGATGTAAAGCCCTACTTTTTGAGAAGGCATGAAATAAGTTTAGATAGAGATTGCATTATGTGGGGGCATAGAATTATAATACCATCTAGTCTTAGAGAATCAGTATTAAAAGAATTACATTTAACACATTTTGGTTGTTCCAGAATGATTGAAATGGCTAAAGCATATTTTTGGTGGCCCAAATTGAATGAATGTATTGAAAATTTATCAAAAACTTGTGATTTATGTCTTAAAAATAGACACAACCCTATTAAATCTTTTCCACAATGTTGGCCTATTCCACCTGGACCTTGGTATAGAATACATGCAGATTACTTAGGACCTTTATTTGGAAAAATGTACTTAATAATTGTTGACAGTTATTCTAAATGGCCTGAAGTTTTTCAAATGACTAATATTGGCTCAAATCTCACAATATCTAAATTTAAAGAGATTTATGTGAGATTTGGTTTTCCTGTTCACCTAGTGACAGATAATGGTAGTTCTTTTACATGTCAAGAGTTTCAAGAGTTTTGTAAAGTCACAGGAGTAAAACATAGCTTTACACCACCACATTACCCTGCCACAAATGGTGCTGCAGAACGTTTTGTGGAGACATTTAAATCACATATAACAAAAATAGTAGAAAGTGGTAAATCGCATCAGTATGCATTAAGCATATTTTTGTTTGATTATAGAACCACTCCTCATAAAAGTACTGGTGCATCCCCTGCTCGTCTAATGCTTGGCAGAGAGTTACGAAGTAGATTATCATTATTAAGACCAGCACCTATTTATAAAGCATTGGTAGAGTCTCAAGAAAAACAATTAAAATATAGTAAAGGAAGTAGAAATGTAAAATTTAAATTAGGAGATCAAGTTATGGTTAGAGATTTTAGAAAGGGGAGAAAAAAGTGGGCAAAAGGATATATAATTAAGGAATTCATTCCAGGGACTACATACTTAGTGGAAGTGGATGGAAGTCAGTGGAAAAGACATGCTAATCAAATTCATATGACAAACTTCAGCCCGAGCAATGCCAATACTTTAGATAAATGTTAATCAGTTATAAAATATATACCTTTTAAGCTATTATATCTTAGCACATAGAAATATTTTTATATACTTTTTTTATGATTAAAGTAATTGTATAACTAATTAAGTCTAATTACTACTTATTGTGTAAAGTTTAAGCTAATATTTACTTGTCGTTTCTTTAAGTTTAATCTTGTTCATAATTTCAGTAAAACTATAGTGATTTAATTCCTTATTTTGTTGATTTTTGTAAAATGGTCGGGGGGGAGAGTGTCATAACTTGAGTTTTTGGGTGTTACTTTCGGTTGACTGGCAACACTCTCTCTTGCCATCTCTGCGTTTAACGTGTAACAACGTCTTCCGGAATTAAAGTGAATATTAATTAATTATTCATCTTTTATTACAAAGTATAACAAAATATAATCTAAATACTAATCTCTGCACTTAAGAAGAAAATTAAATTTTGTAGATAAATTATGACGAAAAGTTTGTGAAAATATTTTATATAAATTGTTTTTCAGAGTGCGAAGTAATCAGAGGAATATATATATGTATATACAGGCCTTTTCATCTGTGTCAGATGTTTTAAGCAGCATCACGGTGACGACACCTGCGTTCGTGGCTGTACAGTCCTATGCGAGAGAGTATCCCCCGACCGCATGCTCTCCCAGGTGGGCGAGGATGGGAGACCTGCTCGTGGCGCCTCATGCGTTTCTGTTTTAATACCTGGAACCAGATGTCATCGTGTTTGGACTGGCCCTCGTGGATAAGGCGACGCCACTCGAGACGATTTTCGGCCAGGGCCTGCCATTGGTCGCTCGGGATGTTAAAGGCAGCCATGTCACGCTTGGCGCAGTCTTTATAGCGGAATATTGGCTGCCCGACCGATCTTTTTGCGTTTGCGATCTCTCCTAGTAGGATTTGGCGTAGCCCTGTAGTCCCGGGCTCATAGAATAGGGCTAATGTATCCCCTACCTGTCGTAAAAGGCGACTAAAAGGGGACACGGATGGGCAGCAGCACGAAGTGGTCTCGTGTTGCTGCAAGAGGGTGAGGGGATCGGAGAAGGTTTATCCTTCTCCGAGGCGTGCTCAGGCGTAGTACCGAGGGACACCGGTGCGTTCCATGGGAGATCCCGGAGTCCCTCCAAATGTACAGAAGGCGGCCACCGAGGGGGTTTTAGTGGGTAAGAACCCCACATAACCCTGTCATGTAAAGTGACAGGGTATCTTTTGAAGATTTCCCCCCGATACCAAAAAAAAAAAGTAGGATTTGGCGTGGAACGAGACTGCTCCATTCGAAACACATGCCCGAGCCACTTCACACGCCCCTTTTTTAGTACGGCTGCGACGCTATGGAGCTGTGCGATGCCTAGAATAGATTCGTTTGTCACATGATCCTTCCAAATGATGCCCATTATGCTCCGAAGACAGCGCATATGATATTCTTTTACACAAAAACTTCTAGTCCCAAACTAAGCAACGCTTGTACCATGGGTACTAGAAAACTGATAAATATACTTAAACATAATTTTATTTTGTAAATAATTACGTATTATAGACATATATTTACATATATATACATACATAAGAAATTCAATATGCTTTCATCACATAAAATTATTCCCGTACTGCGGATCAAGAACACACCCTCTGACCCTTGGGTCTCTTGAGACGGGATCACTATCCACCACGCCAATCGGGTATTCAGAGCAAAATCGTTCAATTTGTTCGATTAAAAGTAGAAATTAATTGGGGTTGCCTCTACTGTGAGAATTTTGCTTTGGGAAATATACTCAGTAATCGAGTTTGGAGTTAGGATTTCAGAAATGGATTTAATTAAAAGTACAAAATTCATGCTACAATAAGTTTTAGTTCTCTATCTTGCGAATTTTCAATATCATGTTGTTGAAAGATATTATTGTATCAAATGAATAAAATAAAATATTTTTTTAAATGTTCTTAATTGTGCACAAATGGGCAGGTCCGTCTGGGTTAGTACTACGACCTCACAGGAGACCGGCGTGAAGTAGAAGTGTTACACTTCTGCGTTTCGTCTGGTGAGTAGCACCTTATCAAAAATGGCAACGCATCTGCATCCCTAAGATCCATGTCGGCAGTTATCACTTAAAGTCAGGTGAACCGCCAGCTCGTTCGCCACTTTCTCGAATAAAAATAATTTCTTTTTTAATAAACAATTAAAATTTTAATTAAAGTATTAGGTTAAAAGGAATATGTAGACTGTACCTAAAAGGATTTTGGACGGTATACGCGATTAACATTCATTTAATCATACCACTAATATTGACACCGCTAAATTGGAATATGTATGCCGGCCCACGTCTGATTATTGGAAAATTTGCGCATTGTTAACCACATTGTAGATAACGCGATTCATTAGAAATCATTGTTTGATAGACCCAAAATTAACTTCGGTGTAAACTGTTCTAACTTAATTTGGAGTGGTGAAATTTCAGGAAACTCTTTAGGTAAAATGAAAAAAAAAAAAATACACTACTTTACGAAAGTTAAAATTAGGTACACTAATTAGCTGTAATACAGTGTAGAGTTACAGTTTTAGGGTTCCGAGGGTAGGTACCCAAAGGGTAAAACGGGACCCTATTACTGAGACTCCGCTGTCTGTCCGTCGGTCTGTCGACGGTTGAAATTTTCACAGATGATGTACTTATATCTGTTGCCGCTGTAATAAAAAATAACAAAAAACAGAAGAAAAATATTTAACTGGGGCTCCCATACAACAGATATGGTTTTTTTGCCGTTTTTATATAATGGTACGATACCCTTCGTGCGTGAGTCCGACTCGCACTTGGCCGGTTTTTTTTATAGATTTTCTACACGGTATTTTAATAAAAAACATTTTATTACTTTTATGCCTTAAGGAATACGTTTCAATTAAATCGCATTATTTCCATAGCTCTTTAATGATACCTTCCTAGTGACCGATTTCGTAAAAATAGACGCATGGTACCTCAGCATGGTCTGTCCTGGTGGTCATTTGTAAGCCCTCCGTGTTTTAGATGTTCATGGGCGGCGGTGATCACATTCCATCAGACGAGCCTCCTGCTTGTTTGCCTCCTTTTTTCGTGAAAAAAGGTCGGTTCAGTGTTCTCGGACTAGCCTAGGCATTCTAGGTGACTGTCAACTGTTACTGTCAAGAGTTTTTCCTTTGCAGGCTAATGCGAAAATCCATACTTCTAGAGTTCAATTCCAAAATACGAATTACGAATAGATGGAAAATGTTGATGTCGCGCCTTGATAATTGAATAAGTTTGTAATTTATTTTCGCCAAGACTATTTATCAGGCTCCTTTGTGTATTAAATGAACGAGATTAAGGCGTATACAGGAGTTCTGATTGAAAGTAATTAATCGGCAATATGCTCTACAATAAACCTAAATCATTTATCTAACTGTTTTGGCCTTTATATTCTTGGTACAGTAATTAAAATCTTGTTGTTAGAATAATAGTACATAAAATTGTTTATGTTGTTATATAACGTATAATACAGCATCATCATTTCAGCCTGTTAGTTCCACTGCTGAAACTACGATCAGTGGCCTATGCCTTCCCCACACACTGCAGCACTAACCTAAGTCACATGCATCCATCGGCTTTTCATACATTTGCACAGTAATATTTTTTAAACTCTTACTTTGTCGTCCCTCTAAGTCATTGGGACACCTTCATTGGTTACCTAATGCCAAGACTGCTATTTAGTCCTTATAAAAAGGCAGTACGAAGGTTGAACAGTTTTCATTGTGGAAAGATGCGCAGGTTGCCTACAAGCAGACTGTAGGAGGGGTGTCTGAAGGAGACTGGAGAGTGTTGTGAAACTATGTAAATGATGGTGAAAAATACTTCAATACGATATTAAACACGTTTTCCGCTTTTATTTACGTTTAATTTCGCGACGTCTAACATGAAAATATCTTAGTCTGCATCTAGCTACGAATTCAGTATCGAATTTAATTTTAAATTATCAATATTTGATAATGAAATTTAAATTCAAATCTTATTTTAAACAAACTCTTATAGTTTTTATAAGAAATAAACTTCTTTAAACCGAATTCATAGAAAATTTTTGTGTCTAAGTAACCGCCATAGGAACATCTGATCTAAATAAATGATGGTGAAAAATAATTTGATACATTTTTAATGTTATTTTTCTCACACCTGTTTGACCGTAGCTCGTATCAATTTTTTTTATAAGAAATGAGTATTGCTCGATTACAATTTAATACAAGTGACAAAATTATAAAAAGAATCACGTGTTGCAAATGGCAATGGGTGACGGTTATCACTTAACATCAGGTGAACCCCAAGCTCGTTTGCCACCTTCTCACATAAAAAAAACTTTAACACGTATAATTTATTTATCCGCATGACATCATGTAAAGGTTATGGTGACAAGGTTTAGGTTCAGCTTTAGTGCAAGTTTGAATGATTATGATTTGCATGGTTAAATGGCGTATATGTATGTACATAGATAACATATAATATAGAAATATAATACTAAATTACTAAACAAAAATTAGATCTTTCGATGACCTCATAGAAATTTATTATGTAATCGTCTCCAAATATTATCTGTAGTTAATAAATGGTATGGTATTCACTGGTTATGGTTTGGACTGCTAAAATAATTTTATTTCTAAATATTGAACTTATGTGTTTGCATAAATTATGTAATATTGATAATGTTTTCCTTTAAAATACTCACATCCACGGTGCGGTGGTAGGGCCACGCAATAGTGTCCGCTGTTGTACGAATGGGCAGTTCCGTCCGGGTTAGTACCACGACCTCACAGAAGACCGGCGTAAAGTAGAAGTGTTGCACTTCTGCGTTTCTTCTGGTGAGTGGGGTAGCCGGGCCCCCATTAGCAACGCGCCAGGTGGCAACGCATCTGTAACCCTGCGGGTGTTGCAAATGTCAATGGGCAGGCGGTTATCACTTAACATCAGGTGAACCACCAGCTCGTTTGCCACTTCCTCAAATAAAAAAAAATCCAAAGGGATATAGGAGGATTTATTCGGCGCACTGCATGAAACCATTTCGTTGATTAACATTTGTGTTACATTTAAGAACATTTTTTGAGCAGTTGTTTTTGAAGTATTCTCAGAGGACGGGATATTATGAAACACGCGATGTGTATGAACTTTCGATTTATACAAGATTATTTATTAAGATAGTAACGTTGACTATTGTCCTCAGTTAGTAAAACTTATTGGAAAATTGTTTCCTTACTTTGTCGTAACATTTCGTATCAAGATGGAGTCCTTGAGACATATGATTGTAGAATGCGGAGGGAGGAATCAAGACCTGTAGAATACTGAGAGTTGGGCTTCGCTGTGCTGTATGTTCGAGACATGGCAGATTGGTTCCGATCATGGTTTATTAATAAGTATTCATTTTCTTCCTATCAGATTAACAGGATTTTCACTCGCAAAACTTTTGTTATTAGCGCAGTTTTCTATTTTTTTTATGTTCTGAGAAACGGCCCCTTTATTCTCCGCCAGTTCAATAACGGTTGTCAAAATTTCATTTCACTGTTGTGCTCCGAATTTATTAAATTTAGGGTAGGTATTGGAGACGGTCTAAAATTTCACTTTTCCCCAAATTGATAATTTAATTTAGCTTTCGCTTCTACTCTTTTGTTCAATGTTAGTGGATCTAATATTATTTGTCAATTAAAAAAATTAAAAAAATTAAAAAATTTAAAAAATTGGCAGTTTAAGATGTATGATGATGTAACGTTATTTGGATCATCGATCGATCAACATTTACTATCACGTTTTGCCTTGATGAAAATATTTGGAACAATTTTATTACATAGGCCATGGTTATTTTCGCCGTGTAATAGTATATGATATATGTAATAGGATGGAGCCGTGATATCTCAGTGTCCGGGTGCTCGCCTTTAATTCAATATACGTTAAAGTTTTTAACTTTACGTCCTGACTTATCTCCGCGGTGAAGGAAAACATCGTGATGAAACCGGCATATTTTCAAAATAATAACAAAAAAAAAGAATGAAAAGAATTAAAAAGAAGAAAAAAAAATGAAAAGAATTTCGAAGATATGTGAAGTCCGCCAATCCGCAGTGGGGCCGCGTGGTTGACTATGCCCTATTACCCTCTGTATAGAGGAGGCCTTTGCCCAGCAGTGGGACATGTATAGGCTGTTACTTTACTTTTAATAGGATATGTGTGTATGAGCAAAAATTATACATCTTTTTTGATATTCTCATAATTAACAAAACTTCAATGTTTAGTAACGTTGTATAAGTACTATATTTTATGTGACAAGTTGGTAAGCGAGGAGGCGGTTAACCTGGCATTAATTGGTAACTGCTGCTGGCTGATGCGTTACCATCTCGCAAAGATTTGGGTCTCAGTTATGTCACTCACCAAACGAAACGCAAAAGTAACACATCACTTCTCAAACTTGACACCTTTCGGCCTTAAACTTTTTCCTTTTAAATTTAGGTGACAAAAAAGTTTTAACATAGATGCATTATTATGATATGAATTTATCTTTATTTATATTTTATTATCTATGTATCATATGAGTTTATGATAATTTTATCAAATTACCTACTTTAAAATCTATGGTTAAATTTACCAGATTTTGAATTTGCTAATTAATTCTTTTTAAACCTTTGTGGAATTACACTTTTGACACAACATTAAATAACAGTTATAATGGATGAAATTGCAAACTGAGATTTTATAAAAAATCGTTTTTATTTATGACCAGAAGCAAAAAAAAAAATAAAAATGATATGTTGAAAAACTCTTGCATGTGAGAGCACCAAGAATGTCAAGATGTAAAATGGGATCCTCGTTAGATTTGTTTTAGTTTATATTTTGTACTCGTATTTCTATCAAATATTAAATTAACAATTACTTTCTCAAACTATTAAATTAGTAAAATGTTACAGAGTTAATATATTTATGTCAAGGTTCGAAAATAAAATCTACTATTATATTAATATAGTAAAATAACAGATTATCTACTATTTCACCTCCAGATCCTTGACCCCAAAGGATAGCTCTTGTCTCGTTCTTCACTTCAAAAACGACAAACTTCCTTCTACGAGATTACTTAAGTGCTGTTGACAATAACGAGAACGTCTCGCTTTTGGATATGTTTTGGAATAGTTTGGTCGCTTGTTAACATTCAAAATAATGCAAGATTTCCATTATCATGTAAAATCTGTATATGTCGCGTTATTACCCAAGTATTTATTTTTAAATCTGTGCACAACATAATTAACTTTGGTCTTACCAATAAGAGGGCGATTGAACATATTTTAAAATAGTAAACGAGTATTTTAAAATAGTAAAGGTGGTAACGAGCGACATCAGGTATAGATTGATTTTCTACGCGAAGAACAAATTTTGTGTTTAATGATGACATGAAAAAATAAAATAAAGTAACACTACAAGAAAATCATTGAACCTATCAGAAGACATTATTGATGATTAATTAAAAATAAGTTGAAATTATTATGACTTTTATAAAAAAGTGATATTGTTTCGAACATTAATTCAATGTGTAACTACTGCTATAAATTGAGTCTGGAAGACGAAATGGGAATCCAGGGATAATTTTCTACTTATTGAATTGATGTAACTCAGTTATGTCTTTCATATTGATTTTATCCTTTTTGGTCTTTTTCTTTTTAAGGGTCAGGGTCAACACAAATCCAATTTCCGTGAATAAGTAAAGACGAGCGCTGACACCTTTCACGACTAATTAGCCAATTGGGCTCAATTTGAGTTGTTTTCACGCACTTTATTTATGTTCTCTATGTGTATAAAGAGTTAAAATGTATAATTGTTTACTCACAGTTCCTATATGATCTTATTCTTGAACATATTGCCTTATGTACAAAAAGCAATCCACAACAGCGCACTAAAAAATATTCATTCGTAATGCGACCAAAATTCTATTAGAAATATTTTTTTGTTTATTTATTATATTTGGATCATTGAGGCTTATTGCTTATTGGACGAAAGCTAAAGCGAAAAGTCTAATTAAAACGACATCACACGATTACACCGACATTGTTCTTTGTTACGGGTTCGAAAGCCTTTCGTCGCTTGAATGCTTCTCCACTAAGGGTCTTAACGTCAAATTCCTGCAATGATCTTAACGGCCTTAATCTGTTAAAGTTTGCGATGAGCTTAGCCGCGATGAAAGTCAAGAATTAATAGCCTCATCAGATTCATCAGATAGTAAGCGATCAATTATATTGTCTGATTCTAGGTTTAATAATTAATAGGGCATTAATTGCAAAAATTACCTGAGTCACAATAATGCCTCAAACAATCATAAAAATTATACTTTTGGCTTAAATCGATTAAGTGTTGAAATAATTAAGTAATTTGCTACCAAACATGTATCAGTCATTTCAAAGTTTTGAGTACGACCAGTCAGGTAATTTGAAAACCACTGTATTGTTATGTCATCAATTCCTCACTAAAAAAGTACACTTCGCAATAATTACGGACGTGCTAGTTTTATCAAACGCACGAGAATAATCACCAAGTATTCTGTTCAGACATCATCATCTACGTGCAAAAGTGGTGTTGCGGCACTTCGTAAACCTGATTGTTTTCTGGCTCCGTTAGGAACGCCAGCAATTCTGGACGAAGAGATGTCCGAATGCGTAGCTGACGCCTTGAGTCACAATACTCCCCCAGTCTGCTTTCGGCCAGCTCCGTGCACCTCCGCAAGGTGAACGAAGAGGACGATCTAATCTAAAAAGAAACTCTTTTTTTCAAAAAGTTTTCTAGGAAGATTTAATTCAAATGCTATTCTAGAGATTTTTGATTTGATTTGATTTTTTAGGCAATATACTTATTAAATCCATCAAAACTGCATAAAAAGAACCATATAAAAATTGCAATGCCAAAATTGACAAAATCAAACGTAATTTCAACGAAGAATTAGAATAATAATTTTGGTACATATTATTTTTAGAGATAATAATTAATTCAATGTTTGTATATTTTACGATACCATACGATTTATTATTTATTAGTAAAAAAAAATTAAATATCCAAGAAAATGTATTAAAAACCCCATTAAGTACTGGTGTTTGCTCAGTTTAATATTAAATTAAAAATTTAAGAAAAAGTTAACAGTTTTCTCAGAAGTTACAGAAGGTATAGGAAACTACAAATTTAGATCTGGAATCTTAACCCAAACATTTTCCTTGTGTTATTTGAGACCCGAGGGAAACATTCACAACATACTCAGTTACTGAAAGAATCTGTAGCCAATTGAGTTCAAATACTGACGTCAATCTGAAAACAGAACTTTGGGGCCCTCCTATGAATTTTTATTAACAACGCGAATATGTGTCATCAAGTCCAAGCTGTTATTTCCATTTTATTACGTGAGAGAAAATTTCCGGATTTAGGTCGGCGTAGAGTGACGCTGCAATTACGGAGTGGATAAAGATATTACTCGTAATATATCCTTACTAATATTATAAAGGCTAAAGTTTGTATGTATGGATGGATGTTTGCTACTCTTTCATGCTAATATTACTGAATGGATTTTAATGAAACTTTACAGTAATATAGCTAAAACATCAGAATAACACATAGGCTGTAATTTATATATATATTTTTATGTATATCTGTCTTTCTATCTGAAAGTTACGCCTTCAGCCTATTTTTACGCGGGCAGCAGCTATTAATCTAATGTTTGAGGAATAAATACATGCAAATGTACATTTATTCGTTTTATTGAATTACACAGTAGTTATTCATTTAGATTAATTACCAGTACCACTACTTAATCGATGTAAAGAAGAGGAGGAAAGATTCTCAATTAGTTCGTTTTTTCTACAAATTTTAATGTTTAACCTTAAGTGCAGAGATTAGCACTATAAAAATTTAAATTTCAAATAAAACAATGGCGACATCTCTTGTTCAAAACATCGTTGTAAAACGATATTCGAATTTGTTTGTATGTTGGAAAGGATATAATAATGGATGCGCCAAGCATTGCTTCAAATGCTAAAAAAAAAAAAAAAAAAACGATATTCGAATTTGTTTGTATGTTGGAAAGGATATAATAATGGATGCGTCAAGCATTGCTTGAAATGCTAAAAAAAAACAATGTAGATAAAGGACGTCGACAATTTTGACGAGCCACTACCAGGTGGTTCACCTGATGGTAAGTTATAACTGCCACCTATGGTGTCACATTTGCAACACATCTGTAGTAATGCTTGGCGTTATCTAATGTGATTCCTTTATAGCAATCTTTCTCAAATAACATTTATGAAATAAATGAATGCTTAAGAACTAGAGATGTCACATTTGTTATTTTAAATTTATTGTTTAAAATTTATTGCTAATCTGTGCATTTAAGTAAATGTAATACCTACTTCACTTAGTCGATACATACCAGTTGGTCTTCTGAAAGGCCTTAGTACATTTTGGCCATTCTCTCCTTCGTGATCTCGTGGTGGACTATACCGTAACACCCTCTGTACAGATGAGGCTTTTGGCCAGCAGTGGGATATGTATGGGCTGTTACTTTACTTTTACTTACAATTTTATTTAATAAACTTCATAAACATATATTAGGTCTTATTTTTGCCCCATACTGTATTCGTAAAGTAACCTTATAGTGAGCAGAAAATGTTTCTGTATCTTTATTTTCTATGTTCTTTAAATTGATATTGTAAGGTCTTTGAATCTGAGCAGCCTGATTTTTCCAAGCAGACATGCTTATCAATCATTATTTTTTTTATTTTATCGCTCATGATCAAGGGACATAAGGGGTAAAATCCGTAAATTAGTTTGATTGGATCAAAACGATTATTCATTTATTAGATATTTAATTTTAACCAAACTGCTATAAATTAAAAAGCTAGTATATACATTAGCGTTCGTATGATGAGTTACATATTCTTTTGTAACAATAATAATTTGATTAATACAATCCAGTATATTTCCCATTATGTTAATTTTATTTTCCAAATCAGTTTATGTAGGGTTTCAGTTAAGATATCTTCTATCTATAATTATTTGACAGATTGACAAATAAAAAAATTTTACATTTACTAGTCATGGCCTAGTTGTTTTTTTAGTAAATCCTTCGTCTTAATCTTAGCAAGTTAGGTAACTATAAAACAAATACATATAAGAAAACAAATCAACATTTATTTTGTCTGTTAAGGTTGAAGTAGTTGTAGAAGGAGACCCTTTTAACAGAGGATCTTAAACATTAAAATATGTAGAAAACGAGGATCTTAAAGTTTAGCACGGGCTCATATTAATTCTATTGAATTTTTTATGGTTAAAGAGCTTTTTACAAAAACAACATTATACGCCACTTTTTTTGAATACTTTCTTTATAATATCTAATAACAATACATTAAATGTCAAATAAAAAGCTAAGAAAAGCATAAATTCTAGATTTTATAACAATCTTTTGTATTGAACAATATAAATAGACATAACCCATTTCCAAGATGAGGAAAAGCAATAAAGAAGACAAATACCTGGTGTTTGTGTTATTGTGACACCAGAGTGCCTCACGAGGTATTTTCATTTGCGATATTTTTCCATTTGTTTACTCCACCATGATTTTTGAAGACCGCATTACCTATTGATAGGTACAAGGTCCATTGTTGGGATTATAGGTTAAACTCGGCATTGTAGTGATTAAAAAAATCATATCCGAAGGCTTTGGAAATCAGTTGAGATGTATTTTATTTAATTGAAGATTTATTTAGACGTTATCAATGGCATCTGTACTAAAAAATAATTTAAATTCTTAATTTTATAAAAATTTTACTCATATGTTGACATAACCGAGAGTTAAACGTTTTATTTCTGAAATGAAATTTAATAGATACTACATAATAAAGCTTGGATAACAATAATTATTCAGTGAAGCAGTGGTAATTATGCAAGAATTGTTCCTAACGAAATCACACGTAAAAAAAATTAAATAAAATATATTAAACTGTTAAAAGTCTCTGGGGGAGGCCTATGTTCAGCAGTGGACTCAAACAGGCTGAAATGATGAAACACATTTAAAAATATAGTACATTAAAACCTTTTATAGTGGCAATAAAAACTGTTCTTCAGGTACCGTATATTGTCTTTAAACTATCTGATAAAAATAAGTAATGTTACGTACATAATAATAGGGAGGAAAATGTGAACATCTCATTGAAGGCATTAGACTGACACTTGTGGATTAAATATAATCACATACTCTCGTCCTAGGTTGATTTTCATTAACTTTTACTGCAAATGAAGTTTGCATTATATAAACGTTCAATTTGTTAACATCTTGCATTTCCATTTAATTGTTTTGTTGTAAAATCGCAAAGTTTATTAATTAAAAAGCTGTTTACCACTAGCATAATATATTCAGAAAATGGCTACGTACCTAAGAGAAAGAAGGTAGGTCAACTGTCGTCAGGTTTTCTGGAAAGAATTGGCGAATACAAAAATTTACGAAAAAATGTGGAAAGATTTCACAAATTCTACAAGGTCACTTTGGGTAACTGTTTAACTGACATAATGAAGCAGCAGTCATTGGGTTGGCTGTTTCAATATGAGCCAATCCCTGCCAAAGCGAACCGATCTAGAAGCGCAGGGCATACTGATCACTGAATTGAAACTAACTTAAACGTGGCAGAGCCACGTAAACAATCTTCGATGTTGCACGAATGGCCAGGTCCATCTGGTTAAGTACCACGACGTCACAGAATACCAGCATGAATTGGAAATGTTATACTTTTGTGTTTCTTCTGGTAAGTGAGGTAGCCGGGCAACGCGTCTGAAACCCTACGGGTGTTGTAAATGTCAATGGGCGACGGCCTTGTCTTGTATTAACTGATGTTTTTGCTTTCAGTCCCGAGACTATTAAAGCTTCATCTGACGCAGAACCGGTGGGCTAGCCAGAACCCACGGGTTTGGGCCCTCCGCTGTGGGTAGGGCCACGCATGTGCTCATGCGTGCGTTTAACTACGATGAGCGACGGTTATCACTTTACATCAGGTGAACCGCCAGCCACTTGCCGCCTACTCACATAAAAAAGTTTCAAAATTTGTATATTAGGCTTAGTACCCGGAGGACCGGTTTTTTTTTGTAAATCATGTATTTTGGAAATTACATTTAGATACAAATTACTGAGTTGCATAATATTTTTCGATCTTACCGACGTAATAATAAGAAAATTTGAATTGGTGTTTTTTACAAAAGAAAGAAAAATAACAAAATAACAAATCGACAAAAATAAAAGATAAAGAAAGCAAAAAAGTAAAAAAATAAGTGTGTAAATTATCGTGATACGAACCAGCCTTCTGTTTCGGGGCCGCCCGATTACCGACCGATAAAATTTTTTTTTCGGTGAAATTTACCGTCGTATTCGAATGATATTTTTAATTCCCTGAAAACTGGGATAAAACGACATTTTCTAAAAATGTAACCTAGCTAGATCGATTTGTCGCCCCCGAATGTATGCACATACTAAATTTCATTGCTTTTTATATTTTATTATATTTTTAATAAATACATATTTTCTTGTGGTAAAGGAGAGTTTTTCATATAGATAAGAGAGTATTTGAATCGTGCTCTACGCTGCCTATGGCTATATTTAAACAGATTGAAATGATGATGATGATGAAGATTATATTTCGCAAACAAAATATTTTAAAAATGTTTGGATTTTAGATTTACTGACGTGATTTAATTTTTTGAATATGAAAATTTTGATCATGGACTTGGGTTTTCACTTAAACCAATGTTAAATAAAACCAAGGACTAGGGAACATTGTGGAAAAATGTGTCCGCAAAATATTTATTATTTATTAAATATTATCTATTTCACGCAGTCTTAAATCCCCAACAGCCAGCATTACGCCAATTAGTTGAACGGAATAATAGTCACGCAGCCACCAAATATCTAATTATAAAGTAAACCAAACATACAACCTGTCATTTACAAGGAAAGGTCGTGTCGAAACATTAATTTTAATTAAGCCACTTCTTGTTTCGTCACCTAGCGGAATGAGCAAGTACAAGTGCCTTAATTAAAATTTCCACCGCCTCAGAGTTTTGCTAAGTGACAACACGAATAGTTGTTTCGTAACTTGCCAATTGCTGGATCACTAAATTTACTAAATAAATAGAATTACTCATACGATCATGAGTGTGGGACGGGTAATTGCACCAAGAGAGGACCTTCTGCTTGAAATATTTTTTTCAAACGGCTCATCTGATACAGGTTATACTGTTGTTATATATGTAGTTATACTGTTATATATTTAGTTTATACTGTTATATATGGTATACCATCAACTACATATATAACAGTATGCTGAAATAGGATTATAGGGATAATTAGGTGCAATATTTCTATATATAAACAAACTTGACTTCTTTTAATTGTGATTTTGTAATTCCCGACGTTTCGAATCCTTTCCAGCGTTCATCGTCATGGGACACTGAGTTCTTATACGTCTTGATGTCAAAGTTAACCCCGGCTACCATCAATTATTTTGTTGCTTATTTTTATTCCGATCTACGCAAAAAGAGCTTATGGTACAAAATCGAAATTAAAACGCGGTAAAATATATAAACAAACTTTTTGAATAAAAAATATGCATCGAACTGTACTCAGGCATACATCGGCTTTCTTTAAAATAAATAATGGTTTGTTCTCTTTTTATTTTATAATCTTCTTACCTAAAACTAAAGCAATCTTGGGTTTTCTCTTTTTAAAATAATCTTGATGATATTAAAATCAATAAACAGTTATTTTCATAATAACACAGTTTAATACGACAAAATTAATGATATTTTGTCACATGCAGTCTTGTGCTGTATTTTCGAACTTATAATTTCTACTAGCTGCTGCCCGCGACTACGTCTGCGCAAAATAGGCGGAAGGCATAACATTCAGACAGAAAGACAGATATACATAAAATAAGTATATAAATAATTATAGCCTATGTCTTATTCTGATGTACAAGCTGTTATTGTAAAGTTTCATTAAAATCCATTCAGTAGTATTTGCGTGAAAGAGTAACATCCATCCATACAAACAAACTTTCAACTTTATAATACTAGTAAGGATTATTAACACTTATTAAACTCCTTAAAACCTTTAAACTACAGAGAAATCTAACCATGACAATTTTTGTTGCTGGCACTGTAACACGAATAAATCAACATGTAACAATTATTCTAAATAAATAATTTTCTTTATATATGAGTTAACGGCAAAATTGTCTCAGAGAAAAGTCAGAAAAACATACGTACAATAAGCTCGGTTTCCGTCTTTATGAATAGATGTAAAAACTAAAGATGAACATACCAGAATTCACATCGCTAACGGCACATAATGTTGTTTTTAGAGTAGCACAACCTCAGAAAGAAGCAACATGACTAAAATATATGAAAAATAGCTACTGTCGCTTCAACAAACAACCTTGAAGAACAAAATCTGTGCCAGTGCGCAATAATTAACTATACCGTTATAATGAACTTTTATGGCAGGTATTAAAATACTTCTATTATATAATTATTAACCGTAACTGACAACATTGAAAAATAGCATAAAATATATGAATCTTTAATTTATCGTTACACTTACCAAATCTGCGCCAATATATTCCCTCTGACATCTAGCGCTCTCCTTTCAAACTCTATTTCCTCGACTTCTCTCTTGTCGCGAGATGCTCTACTTTTCTTCTTTACCTTCCTTCCTCTTCGAGTACCGCCACCAGTATATACTAAATTACTCTGTGACCGCCACTGAACTGGCGCGCTTCGGATTTCGATCGCCAATTTTCGTCTTTTTGATAGAAAGTTCTTGGAATAAAATGCTTTTTTTAACTCTTGTAATATACAGGGTGGCTTTTATAAAGGTGCCCAAATTCACACAGACGGTTTAAACTTTGTAGTATAATCGTTTATTGAAATAAAAACAAACAAACTAAAAAATAGATACACTTAGAAAAGCCTCCCTGTATAATTAAATCAAGTATGTCAAGTCCGTCAATCCACAGAAGCCGATTCGCAGTGGGGTCGCGTGGTGGACTATGCCCTGATACCCACTCTATATAGGAGGCCTTTGCCCAGCAGTGGGGCATGTATATACTCTTACCTACTTTTTACGTCATTTAAATTTGATATTCAAGACTTCTACAACGTAATCGTAACAATACGTTAAGGTGACAAGTTCATGGTAAACTGTAAACAACAAGATGATAGTAGAAATCAAACTTTTACGTTTCTTTAATATTTGTACAAGTTTTTTTGTTATCGTTCAGTTATTCCAATTAAGACTTTTGACTTGATTGAAATAGTTGATAAGAAATTAACAAACTACCTTTATTGTAGAGAATATGATTATTATGTCATATTATAATAATAATAAATATTTTTAGGACACATTTTTAGACAACGTTCTCTAGTCCCAATCTAAGCAACACTTGTACTATGGGTACTAGATAACTGATAAACATACTTAAACATAATTTATTTTGTAAATAAATACATATTATGGATATATAAACACACAGACACTGGAAAAATACTATGTTCATCACACAACCCACACCGTCTGATGCAGGAGGCAGGTACACTAGCCACTACGCCATTCGGGTCGTTATATTTCTTGTTTTATTTGAAAGTTACTGTTTTTTATATTCATGGCTATAATTACCATTGAAAACGATAGATGATTTAAAAAATAAAGATCATTGTAATAACGTATAATAGGAATGATATTGTTTGAGAATTTTAAAATTTTAAGAAGTATTATCTAAACAATTTTTTCGTATACATAATTCATTAAGGTAAAATTTAATCCTAAACACTAAAAACTACAACGATCGATAGCATAAAAAAGGAGTAAAGTGACCTTATGTTATAAGTTACATAACACATAACCATAAAGTTTGTCCACACAGCTAATTTAGTTGGTAGTTAAGAAACTATTATCCGTTAAGTCAACTACCTACCGAAAGTTTCGTTGTGTACCTTTCGAAGGCAGAAGGAAATTACGATAATTACTAAAGTCGGTTAGAGCAAATAACTTTATTAGCTCAGTGTAATGTTTAATTATTAGCAAACTTAGACAGATTAAACACTTAAATACGTTTCTATATTTTTTCTTTTACACATCAAATTCTTTATTTCAGAGTTCAAAATTATTATAGTTAGTTATAAAATCTTTAGAGATTACCACTTGAAAAAGCTCTTTTAATTGGAATCTCACTTATATTCATGTAATAAAACTACTATTTTTGTTTCCATTACATACACGTTTTAATGCAATGCCAACGTTTACATCCGATTTAAAGTAAATTTTATGAGCGAGATATATCACCCCAACTGATTTGTATCCAATGTTTTCGTAATTTATATCCAATTGCCGTTAACTGTATGAGACATCAAACAACGAATGGATTTGTCCATTTATTTATAAGTTTTATATAATTTTATTAAGTGTTTATGGAGAATGTTATTTGTTTGTTGCTTTATTTCTTTGACTTTTTATGAATTGCTTAAAGCGATGGGGCCTTTCGTTTGATTATTCAAAATAAAAGTTATTAAAAGTTTATTAGCTAACGCCCAGCATCCTTTGAAGCGTCATTGTATCTGATAAAATATGATTATATAACAATATTGTAAAGAAATTTCTTTTTCTAGGTCAGGAACTTTTGCAGACCTTTGCAGAACAACTTAATAAACGTTCCATCATAATTGGATGAATGCTTTACAAACGTTCCTACATTGATTTTTGTTTATAACCAGCAAACGCGCAGCGTTCCTTGCCGTGGTTTTGTAATTTCTATGATTGAATGATGAATTTATATGGAATTATTGCGCGAATCGAACCGACGTCTTGTTATTAAACTGCCGGGGTATTCTAACCAACTAAGCTAAGTGGTCGTTGACGTTACGGCGCTAAAATCCCGACGTCTATCTACTTTCTTTATTGCATTTTCTACAAGTTTTCTCCAAATTCATTCTAGGTTTCATCTTCAACGCGGAGATTATGACTAAAAATAACGTTTATAATAAAAGTGAGGCTTTGCTATTGCACCGTGAACCTATCGTTGATTTGAGAGTTTCTAGAATATGTAGAACGTTATTATGAGATTCAGTGACGGCTAAATATAATAGCTAGATAATTTTGAGTACTGTTATGCACATGCACTCGTGTATAAAGGCACTGATTATGCGTTTTCACGTAAACAAAATGAACGATTAAACATGCGAACGTAAGGTCCAATTTCGCCATATTCCGTTGTTAATTTTCCTATTCGCCGATTTGCACTGAATTAATGGTTCAAGTTCTTTTCCTCACCAGTAGTTATAATCACTACACAACATATACTTTAATTTCCTAACGGACGATTAGATTTTTGTAAAATTCAACAGGTGTTATTTTATTGCATAAAGAAATTAAGAAATAACGTTATAAGTTTAATTTGAATCACATCAAATAATTTCGCTGCATTACCTAATCAAAAATGTTGTACCAATATCACCCAGTTCGAAAAATGCTTTACATCAATGATTTGCAAGGATGTCAATTTTTAGAGACTGTAAATGGTAATTGACTATTCTGATCAGTAAATTACCAACCCGACACAAACGCGAACGTCAACAAGCGTCGCCCGCGAAACGTCCTAATCGACCCGGTTGAGGAAGGGGACTTAGATACGCCGGACCCACCGCCGGGGGTCCCGCCGGATAACACTACACCCACAGCTAATGTAACAACAAACACAATAGTTCGCCCTCGCCTTCGAGCACGGCGAGACCAACACAACGCGTACACAAGGTACACCCGCGTTCCAGGGCGGTTCTCACCGCCCCCAGCCACCGATTAGCTAAAAACACAATCGACGGCCATCGGGGTCTCGGTCCGCACCGCAACTTCGATGGCCCTTAGATTACATGTCGTAGTTAAATGCACGCATGAGCACATGCGCGGCCCTACCCACAGCGGAGGGCCCAAACCCGTGGGTTCTGGCTAGCCCACCGGTTCTGCGTCAGATGAAGCTTTAATAGTCTCGGGACTGAAAGCAAAAACATCAGTTAATACAAGATACGAGATACAATTTTGATACATGATTAGTCTTAGATCATCTTATTAGTGTATTACATTTTGCGGTAAACGGGGTATAAAAATGTTTCTAATTTTATTCGCATAATAGTTTAGTAATGAGTTAAACGAAGTTGGTGATATTGGGCCTAATTCAGACAAAGCAAATGTGGACGTTTAGTGATAATTCCAGCAATTCATTTGCAATTCAATTTCAATTTTAATAGGATTGTAAAGTTTAAGCAAATAGCTAACCGAGCTCAAATATTATACTAGGTGTGAAAAGTTTCGTTTGGATTTTTATCATTTTGATTATTTAGAAAAACTTAATTTTCAACCAAAATGAGGTTGTGATAAGTGCATACAAAACTGTTTTTTTAATTAAAATAATCTTGTAATTGTTTTACAAGTAAGGACTGTAGTTAGTATTCCAATTCATAAGAAGCCTTTGCTGATTCTTAAAACGAATAATTTTATTGGCATGGAATACGAACCGTATCGTAACCGTATACCGTTCATGAGCTAAACAGAATATTGGTATTAACGCATATAAATACCCGAAAAACTAATGACAATAATAAGACATCAGCAGTGATAGAGTTATCTAAATGAATTTCAAATCTTTTTCCATTCATAATATGTATGTTATGTAAATGGAAAACAATGCCTATATTTTTACTTTCTTTATTAATCGAACAGTATTTATATTTATAAGTTTTTTTTTCAATGAAACTTGTACATGTTATAAATATCTATTGAATGACGGTAATGAAAAAATTGTTAAAAAAACTTGATTAGATAATCTATGTGAATGATATTTTGACTTGAGACGATTTTTGGGAACGAATTGTGTGTTGTGGGCCAAGTGTTTACAAAATAAAACTTAGTAAGTAGAAGAATAATTATCTAGTAGCCATTAGTTTATACTGCGCGTGCAAAGGCAGATTTCTATCGTCTCATTTATACAGGTGCATTCGTTCTTTGATTATGATGGGGCCTTTATAGGATGACCAGAGAAGTAGAATATTTATTATTCCTTAAGCTCTTCGGATCTGAAATTGACCTATTCTAAATTGCTTTGTGTTTAATAAGTTCTCGTTTAAATAAATAATAAAATAAAACGCTTATTATTTTATTATTTATTTATAAGTTCTCGAAGAAGTAGTGTCCTATGATAATGACGTTACTTAATAATTAGACAGCAATATGTAAACGTGATTATAAAGAATAAGAGCTCGAATTAAATTCCCCATTACATAGTTACTTCATGACCTGTTGATAATATTGAAAGTACCTTTAATACATTTAAAAAGTTTAATTTATTAATGGAATAATAATAACTCCATTAATGTAAAACTGTTTCTTTCCTTTTTGTAAACACCAATAAACAGATTTTGATAATTTTATGCGTGCGACTCAGCCATTACATTCAAATGAAAAAATAGATTACATTATATTCAGACTTATGGGCACACAATTCACCATTGAAATAGAAATTCTGATAAAGGTTATTTTGAACATTAACATGCAATACAATTTGTGAACAATGCCAGTGGATTATGGACGTTGATCATAAATAAAAACGTATATCGTTTTCGAAGCTCTTTGTTACAGATATCAATGACCTCAAATATGCTATCTCCAAAGAATGATTCTAGATTAAGAAATAATACCTAGATAGATAAATAAAGAAAACCTAAGGTTGAGCAAATGACTGAAGGGCGGCGCATTTGTAAGCCCTCGGGTGTTGCAGGTGTTCATGGGTGGCGGTAATCACTTATCACCAGGTGAGCCTTCCGCTCGTTTGCCCCCTTTCTCCATAAAAAAATGACTTTTTGGTACAAACAAGATACGTGTGCTTCTAAGTCTAGTTTAAAACGAAAAAATAAGACGATGGCTATCTACGAAAATTACCTAAAGCGCATTCGAACTTTCGCATACCTTCCGCCTGGGATGTGGAGCGCTGTATCTTGGTAAGCCACATTGGGCGAAACCTCAATCTGCCAGCAGTCGTGTCGGCGATGATGTCAGGAGAAACGGCGTGGAGCGCAGTAGCATACAGTAGAGACTTTGATGATTAAGAAAGAGGCTGCTGAGCGGGATCGAGAGTAACACGACCCCGCTCGGAGACGGGGCTACCGACGCGTCCATGCGCCTTGTCACGGCCTTCCTAACGATAATGGACTTCCCTACCAGAAACGGAGCCTCACAGGTCATGTGCGATTGGGGTGAAGCCCTTAATACTCCCATAGTGAAGCCGCCTAAAAGAAGTCGGTCTTAAAGTAGTCTCCACCGCGAGGATGCTGGGGCCAGCGAAATGCCGTAATAATATTAATAATAGGCATGCTAAGGAGTGTTCCGACTGAACATCCCGTGAGGCGTCATCAGAGCAGACGGCGACCTTGGGGTTTTAGTTGGTGTGAGTTCGACATAACTTGGTTCTTCTCTAATCGGAGAGCTAGGTATCCATAACGGATTTCCGCACGTTTAAAAAAAATGGTCATCTAAAATGACAAAAACTTGAAACTTGAGCCATGCTGATCTTTATTAAGTGCTTCGTAAGGTATAATAAGGTATTCCATTGCAATCTTGTCGTTCATACAAAAGAAATATTTCATTTTAAATTTTTACCATTGTTTCAATAAAATAATTTAAGTAGACTTTTTGTACCGTTTGATTATAATAAATGAATAAACGGGCAAAATATTTAAAGAAATTGAGAAATTTTCATTTATCTAGTAACCCTCAAATCACTCGCATATCAATCATAAGATGCATCACCATCGATATACGTAGCGCTGAATCCTGTTATTTCTATATGCCGTGCCATGTGCAGAGATAGTCCATCACGTGTCGTTATAACGATAAGTATCAACTTCAGTAGCTTTAATGATAACGCGGAAAGTTATCTCATTCCCTTTCAGTTTACAATATAGCAACAGTGGATGCGTTCTTTTTTTGAGAGATTTTATTTTTTTATTGTACATTACATTATCTGTAAGATTTTCTAAAAAATAATGAATTAGCCATTTTGATTTTAACAGATTTGGCACAGGTATAGCACACCAAGAAATTAATTGAGTATAACAAAGTAATAAAATTTATATTTCATCAACCTGATTACGTAGTGTATTAAAAGCTGGTAATGTTAGTCCAGATTGGATATTGAAATTGTTTTCTTGGAAGCTTCGAACAGTCCAGTTATATAACGATTTGGTATTCCGCTTGTGTAATTTACTGGAACGATACAATTGTGTAATCAATCAAAAGTAGGAAACACGCCAACTTCTGAAATATTCGCTGTCTTAGATACTTGTGCAGTGTTAATAACAAAAAATTTTGTAAATGACATACTGACGTGACAATATTCAATGTTAGGCTTTGAGTTTCAGAAATGTTTGTTTTCTTATATAGTGTTACTCTTTGAGTAAGTCTTAATATTTTTTTATTCTTTTTATTTTGCTATTATTTTAACTAGACATCATTTGTAAATGTGCTCTAGTAAACAAGCTTTGAATCTCAGTGGACATTGCAAATGCAATTCAAGAAAATGGCAGTACAATCAAATAATTTATTCAAATACAAAATACCTATCTTTATTCACATAGACGTTTGCGCGTTCTTATGAAACGTCAAAATTTTGCAAGGATATTAATGCGTTCGTAAGTTACCACTGGTGCGGAAAGCAGTTTCTGTTGAGAAGAAACCGGCAAGAAACTCAATAGTTGCTCTTTTTCAAAAAGGTCAGTTTACAACATAATGGTATAGGTCTTGTTTTAGCTTACGTGAGTATCACATTGGCGTCAACAAAATATTGCGCAATGGTATATAATTTGTTTTAGCCATAAGTTTACTTTTGAGGTTTCGTTTAAATTCATCATGCCCCACTTTGCCCCATGAACGACCTGTTTACTTTTTGTAGACGAAACAATTGCGTAGTTAGTTTGTCCTTATTTCTAGTATTTAGTATATGTATTGAGACGCAAGTATATTAATCTCTTTAAAAACATCTCTGAGTGTATTCCGGGCTCCGATGTTATAGATTGCTCGGATAGCTCTTTTTTGAAGAATAAATATAGAATTTATATCAGATGCATTACCCCACAATAAAATGCCGAACGATAAGATGCTGAGAAAATAACTGAAGTAAACAAGTCTAGCAGTGTCGATGTCTGATAGCTACTACCTAATTGCAAAAACAGCGGAGCTTAACCTATTCGCAAGAGATGATAGATGTGGGCTCCACTGGAGCTTTGAATCTACTATAATTCCCAAGAATACTGCGGACTCAATAGGGTTAAGGGTTACGCTATTTAATTTTAAGCTACAACTTTGCTTTCTTACTCTGAGAAGGGTAAAAAGAAGGCATTTAGTTTTTGGCATTTAATACACATTATTAATGGTAAACCAGTGGAGGATATGCGAAAGTGCACTATTCAGGTCGTCATAATTTAATACATTTCGGTCAACCTTAAAATGAGATACGTCGCCATAATTTGATTATTTTGTCCGATGAGGGAGGGATCTGACAACAAGTTATCCTATGAGATCCACCTATCTCCGACATTCTAATGTACTTTTTTATGCGAAAAGTTGTCAAACGCGCAGAAGGTTCACCTGATGTTAAGTGAATACCGCCGCTCATCGACATCTGCCCCACCCGAGGGTTACAGATGCGTTGACAACCTTTTGAAAATTGGGCTCCGGCTACCTCACTCATCAAACGAAACGCGAAAGTATTTGTCATACTTCCACTTTACACTGGTCTTCTGTGAGGTTGTGGTACTTACCCGGGCCTGCCCATTCGTGCAACGGCCGAGGCTGCTGCGTGGCCCTACCACCGTAAGATTTATTGCGTTGACATATTCATTTGATCATTCATATATACTATTTTACTATACTATATATACTATAATAGATTAAATGTTGTAAATGTTGAATAAAAAAAATATGGTACTTCGAACTAAGGACACATACACAACACATTTTAGGAAAAAGTGCTTGTCTGGTGATGTTATGCAAAAGACATTTCATATTATCAATGCGAATGGAACAGTGTACCTGAGTGCTCTAATAGTTCTCAGTTG
Source organism: Iphiclides podalirius (assembly GCA_933534255.1). Classification (NCBI taxonomy): domain Eukaryota; kingdom Metazoa; phylum Arthropoda; class Insecta; order Lepidoptera; family Papilionidae; genus Iphiclides; species Iphiclides podalirius. The sequence continues at coordinate 5,654,805 of OW152825.1, read as the reverse complement.
AAAGTTGATCGATGTTGAGATGAAAATAAAGTTCCTGTAAAAAGCTGTGTGTCGCCTAAAATCTAAATCGACATAATCGCACCATGCGTAGAATAACGTTCTGTGGTCACATAGAACGAATTTGATTTTATCGTCGGAAAGTCTTAATTATTGTCTACGCTTTTAGATGACATTAAATTTTTTTTCGTCTGATTTATAGATATTGAGATTCAGAATAGAACAACGTTCTATCTGATTTGTGCTCCGTAGTACAAGGACATATGTACGTTTAGACACTGTTTTTTTGTACTGACTAAACTAAGCTTGCTAATGTAATAGACGAGTGTAAAATACTCTATTAGAGTTAATTCATAATTATTGCAGAGTCACCCACTTTTTTACGGATATTTCGTTGAAAACAGTGCTACATGCGTTTATGTCATACATATTTTCTGAGTTTTTAGTAGAACAACGTTATTTATGAACATGTGACCTATTATTTTTTGGAATATTCCGTTGAACAACGTTATATAAACGTGTATAATATATGATCTTGTGACCCATCAGTAATTACCATATAAGTAGGAAAACGTCACTATTACACATGAAACCTCTTATTTCCTAAATATATATAATTATTAATTCAGAAAGTATACAGTTTGTTTATATACCTAATTATATAACAAACCTCAGAAAATTATAATAGCAACTCCCATGTATAAGAAAATTAAAACCAAACTAAAAAATAATAATTTGTATCGGCCGTCGTGAACAATTACAATTTTGCAGATGTCACGTTGTTCTACGCAGGGTGCGATATGCAATTGTCTTCTTGTATCTTGTATTAACTGATGTTTTTGCTTTCAGTCCCGAGACTATTAAAGCTTCATCGGACGCAGAACCGGTGGGCTAGCCAGAACCCACGGGTTTGGACCCTCCGCTATGGGTAGGGTCGCGCATGTGCTCATGCGTGCGTTTAACTACTATTGTGTCTCATCTAAGGGCCGTCGAGGTCGCCGGTTCGGACCGAGACCCCGACGGCCGTCGACTGTGCATTTAGCTGCAATTGTATAAGTACATACGTTTTTATATTCATAATTATAAAAATTTACTGGACTATTAGTGGAAAATTAAAAAATGGGCATCTTATAAAATAAATCAAAGTCAGAGAAGTTTCCGTCATTTCAATGGAGCTTAGAAAACACGTGCATTATAAATGTGTCAATCTATTGTTAATTTTGTGTATCGCTTCATCTGTGGTTGTATTCAAAAGCATTTATTCATTCGTTCATTAACTTTGTTTACTGATGTAATAAATGAATTATATTCTAATTAAATGGCAGGAAGATGTAAAACTAAATGTAAGTTGAATTTGTTCTTAACCTTGTTCTTGATACATACTTGTTCTTTTACGGTTCGCACAAATAAACCGAATTGGGCTAAGGGGAACTTAATAGGGCATGAACAATTAGTCTCATTTCAAAGTTGTAAACTTTGGAAGAAAGCATTCTCGTAGAAGGTAGTAACGTCTGAATTAATTATCATTTACTTTACTTCGCTACAGTGACCTTATTTACAATGTTGTTTTAATTGAAAAATTTAAAAGTAAATTGTTTCAATTGGTGCAATTAATTAATTTAATTTCATAATTTCTTAATTTGATTTTATAGATCATAGCGTCATGAAGTGTTTTTGACACTTGGTTATTTGTCTTTAAAATAAGAGTTGTCTGGGCGTGTTACACAGTATACGCTGGTCCGAATCCCGTTTATGCTGATTTTTCGATAATTTATCTACAAAAAAATACACATTAATAATATATTAAATGTGTAATGATCATTCCCTATAGGTATAATTATATATTATGTATATTGAGAGCGTTGACTCAACCTGGAAGAGAAACAGGTTGGCTGCTAAAAGTCGGTCGAAAAAGATCAAAATCATTTTTATTCATCGGCATAAGAAACATACATTTTGTCTGTCGATTGTATTTTTTTTTACATCCACCACCTTTTTCTGCCTCCTTCGGTGTTGTCAGCGATACGATCAAATGACAACTACTTTGCGACTCCTCCTGTGTTGTGAGTGTCTATGGGCTGAGATTATCGCTTATCATCACCTGACCCACTTGCTCGTTTTACATATAATACATAAACATCCTTTTACATAAATATTACGCCAAATCTGGAAACTAAGTCGTCCTGAATATTCTATCAACTTTGTGTAAAAATTACTGTGATTCTTTTACTCTGTTTATGAACCAGTATAAAGTTTATATTTTCATAAACTATAACCATTCTTCCATGTAAATAAATACAACTGGTCTATGTAATTTCAAGGGTAGGTGAGGTGTTATGAGAATCGTATTTGTGGAATGTATACTTATACAACACAATCACTTTTTATCCCCATATTTTGATAATATATATTATAATAAAAAAACTAAATAAATAACACACTATACATTTATAGTGAGCCCTATAAAGTCTCAGTAAAATCAGCTAGTCATATGATATAGCACTTTCCTAAAAATAAGTTTATGTTCTTTCGCGAGTAACTGGGTTAACATTAAGTAGCGTTCTATTTTTATCTGTGAATGCTTTTATTCTTTACTTATCTTTGTGCTTTATACCTGTTGAACGAGAAAACTATTTTTTTTTATGTTAATGGTTTCGCAATGGTAGCCAATACGCAATTGGAGTGTTTTAAGTTTTAAAAATACGATAACGAAATACTATGTTACATTTTAAAAACAAAGCTAAGTTTTTTACATTTAACTTTAATATATGATAGTGAAATAAAAAAAACACGTGATATATAAAATACGACGAAACGTAGACAAAGTTGGTCAGTAGTGTAAAAATATGACTTTTTATTTATAATTGATTCCCGCTGCCGCAAAAGAAGGTATTTTAAAACGAACAAAGCAATGTACTTTAATCTAATTAGAGTTTTCTTTAGGTGAACAAATTTTCTTATTTAACTTTAACCATCCACTCAAATAACGGGCCTGAAAGCTTAACGGAACATAACATTATATAATAATTATGTTTAAACGTTTGTCAACTCTCTGAGTCGGCAGAGGCACACATTTTTACTTTCCGCTTACAAACTTTCATTTACATTTTCCAGAATTGGTAAGAAAAACTACTTTTAAAAGTCAAAAACCGGCCTATTATTTATTATATATATTATACCTAACTATTATTTATAAAAATAGTAAAAAAAGTCATGTCAGTTGTATGGGAGCCCCACTTAATTCTTTTTTTACTCTCTTTTTTTAGTATTTGTTGCTATAGGGGCAACAGAAATACATCACACCACCGTTTCTTAGTTATTTCTTCTTTTTCCTTTTGTTCGACTAAGAGGCTTATTTGTCGCAGTTTAAATGGAGTTTAGCAATTGATTAGTATTACGAAAACAAATAAATAGCATTTAACTTTTTATTTTTATATATAAATATATATAAAATAAAAAGTTACATCTTTTGTGCGTGTGTATATCACTGAAATCCTCCTAAACATTTTTTTTTATTTATAAGTTGTTTTCGGATTTAAGTCGCGTGTACTGGACAACGTAGTTAGGTCCGCTAGTAAATACTCGTATAATATATCATCGTCTGCAACATGTTCTTCATTTTATAACATTGGCCTTAAACTCTCTTTTTACTATTGCTTTGAGCGATTTTTTAGGTTCTGGAATAAATGTGAAAAAAGATCACGAAAAGAAACAAATATTAATTTTATAATGTATTTATTTTAACCTAGATACATCTTTGGTAAGTTCAACGACTTCAGGGTCTTATGGCCCCTGGAAAATTGGTTCTTTGGCACCAAATCTTTTGGATTTTCCTTTTTATATCTTTGAATCGATGTGAATGGGTATGAAATGTTTTCTGAAATTTTAACCATTAATTCAACAACGATTTTAATAATTATTATTATGGGCTATTTACATATTATATTGAAAGTGAGAACATTAGAGAATGTTGAATGAGTAATGGATTACATTATAAAAGATTGTTTATTTTTAATAGTTGTTTATGAATTATGTTATTCAAGGCAATTCCGTTACAAACTTTTTGATATTAGAGTTTGAGGATTTAGAAGATCTTTTATAAACAATATTATGAGTCAGACCTAACTTGTACTGATATCAATATTATCCTTCTTTTGTAAATTACTCATGAAAAATTTTCTTAGATTTTAACATTTCGTAGTAATTATTGCTAGTATAAACATTTCACGTAACTTTTATACACAATCTTTTATACATAATTTGTAGTATACATTCTTATAAATTACATATAAATCAATTTTATTTTAATAATCTTTTGTAGATTACCTTTCACATAAAACGTCGCATTCATGTTAAAAGTTCAAAAGTAAGATATTTTTCTTCTAATGTACAAAAACATTAAATACTATTAATATATATAGCTTTTGTGTTCTTTTACAAAACCGACTCTTGATTATAACATTTCTTCAATTGTATCTATAAGTCTCCGTGAGAGAGATATTTTAAATATTAATCTGTGGAATAAATGTTACACTATATATATTATAAAAGTTATAATATGAATATTTTTATTGAAGGTTGTGTGCCTGTGTATATATTTTACATATAATCAAGGAATTTGTAAGATTTTAGGCGATTAGACGTCTTGATCTGCGCTCATCCGTTCATCTATATATATATATATAGTATGGTACTATATATATATATATATATCTATATATATAGTATGGTAATAACACTGCCAAATTATTTCATTTGAGAAAAACATGAAATTGTGTTTTTTTTCAACAGAAGATAATGACATTATATCGTTATGTAGTATACTTGGTAACGGTTAACATGTAAACAATACACATTTTATGAAATGTATTATTTATATACTCTTTTAATTTATAACTACATTGCTTCTAATTTTTATAAAAATGTTTATTTACTTATGGATTATTAAAGATATTAATCCACAAATGAATAAATACGGTTTGCATTTCTTACACTTTCTACTGATAATCATACATAAACTATATAATACAATAACGTATGGACATTACATATTAGCGCAGGAATGTTATTGTATATTCCCATTATTTTAAACTGTCACTTACATAATAAGAAAAATACTGATCGCGTAAAATCTTGTAAAGTTCTAATTTATAATAAACTTCGATCAAAACGGCAATCGATTTGGAGAATCAGTCCAAGTTAAATTAATACAATTATATTGCCGTCAAATTACACGAAATGACTTTGTTTGGTTTAATATGACTAGTTAAATAATTGCTCGTTAGAATACAGTTAAGGCGATCATCGACACTTAAACAGATTTCTGTACGCTTTTCTGTATTCACTGGACATGACAACGTATATGACGGGGTTAATGCACGTCGACATGTAGAGGAGAATATACCCAGCGATGTTAGCTATGGGATGGGAAGTGTAATCGTGCAGCATTTTCGTCACCGTAATGGGCAAATGACACATGCAGAAGGATATCATGATTGCCATTATCATTGTTCCCAACTTCCTATCCTTCCTCGTGGGAAGGGAGAGTTTGACCAGCGCCAAGGATTTCCTTAGCACCGTTCGTCGGAAACTCGGGGCCGATTTGTTTTTGTCGATGCGCAGACCGTCACTGTAGCTATTCGCGGCGACGCTGCCTTCGAAGCGGACGCTCTGCATGGAGTTGGCGGGGGTTTCGTTCAAATTTTGCCGCGCCACGGCGTTCCGTGCTAGAGGTACGTAGTTATTGGACAGCTCCGTTCTGGACTGTCTCTCTGTGACCGAAGAAGAGTCCTCCTGGCCCATTTTTATGGTCCTCCGGATGACAGCGCCACCGGAGGCGCGCGTCGCCTTCTTCACTATATAAAAGATGCGCGCGTAGCACAGAATTATCGCCAGTAGCGGCAGCGTGAACGCGACCAGGAACAGGAATCTCTTCGGCGACCTGCTGTTGTCGTCGGGCAGTATGCTGCAGGAGCCTGCGTGCGTGTCCAGCCCAAAGCGGCCCCATTTCCCCAGCCACGTGAATGTAAGTGTGCCGAACGGGAAGGCCCACGTGCACAACAGCATCAGCGCCAGATATCGCCCCCTGTACAACCTGTTGAGAAGCAAACGCGTGATAAAAAAGATAATTTGAAATTTTTCTAAACTGAAATACTTTACTAGAATTCTTTATTAATTAACTGAAGTAATCTATGTGAATTTGTAAAGTTTTTTTTTCACAAGGTGTAATGGGTGGGGCTACGACGTGCCACATAAGATCGTGGGTTTGACCTTGCTTGTACATCATTTACCGACAAACTCATTACCTGTCAAATTAAGAATCTGAAAAGCGCGGTGTGAAGTGATTCATTACTTGAAAATAATTAATAATTATTGAATAGATGGAGCCAAGCACGAACTGTTGCATGAATGAACTGACATACCGATACCGATACCACGGCCTTATAAGACCGACGCGAAGTTACAATATTTACAATTTTGCGCCTTGTCTGGTGAGACCGGTAAGGAAATACATGCTATACATAATTATACATACACCCACTACAAAAACTCTATGATCATCACACAATATAATCATCACATCTACTGGTAAAAAGTAGTGGGGATCGAACCTCCAGCCTCTGGCGCAGGAGGCAAGGTACACTACCCACTATGCCATTCGCGTCGTCAAACTTAAAATTAGGTAAACATCCAGATGTGAAAGTGCACGCTTCACTAGTTCACTCACTTCGGGTAGAGCTTCGGGTGCGAGATCATGACGTATCTGTTGATCGTGATCGTCAGAACGGTGAACAGGGAGACCGCGACGAGCGAGTAGCGCAGGTAGGGGAACATGTGGCACAGGACGCGGCCGTGCCTCCACGAGCGATGCGCGAACGTCGACGCAGCCAGTGGCAGGTTGAAGCAGCAGAACAGCAGGTCGGAGCACGAGAGGTTCATGATCGATAGCGCGGTCGCGTTGCGGACCTGCCAAATGTTAATAAGACGAGCGATAAGTTAGAGGCAATGAGGATCTGCCAAATGTTAACAACGCGAGTGATCAGTTACATGCAACATGATATTCTGTCTCAGAGAATTGGTGCTTGAGTGCGCCTTGAGATCGACGACGCAATAAAAGTGATAAGTAAAGTTTTTTTAAACAACTCATCACAGACTTGCGGACCTGAGAAATGTTAACAACGCGAGTGATCAGTTAGATGCAACATGATATTCTGTCTCAAAGTATTGGTGCTTTAGTGCGCCTTGAGATCGACGACTCAATAAAAGTGATAAGCATTTTTTTTAAATATCTCATCACAGACTAAAGACACATTTTAATTGAGTGAGGCCTAAGAACTAACTTGATAAGAATAAGAAATGTAAGATGCAATTTAATCATACAAAGGGTTTTATTATTTGCATTACTTGCAAACCGAGCAAATTACTTTCTGAGATTATTTTCATTCTATTAAACTTGTAGTGAGGTAACCGGGGCCCGCTTAAATAAAAGGTGGCAAAGCATCTGGGTTGGGGGGGTTTCCCCTATTAACATCAGCTGGATCGCCAGCTTTCTCATATAAAAAGAAAGTACCTGGAGGACCGCTTTGCTCGGTTTCGTTTTGGTAAATCATGTATTTTGAAAATGATCTGGTATAGAAAAAAAATAAGTATATAATATATATATATATATATATATATATATGAGCCGTGATAGCTCAGTGTCCGGGCGCTCGCCTTTAATTCAAACCTGAGTTCGATCCCCGGTGCCGGCACCAATGAAGTTTTTAACTTTAAGTGCTGACTTATCACGTGCTCCACGGTGACGGAAAACATCGTGATGAAACCTGCATATTTTCGAAATAATAATAAAAAAAATTCGAAGATATGTGAATCCGCCAATCGGCAGTGGGGCCGCGTGGTGGACTATGCCCTGATACCCTCTGTATAGAGGAGAACTTTGCCCAGCAGTGTATATATATATACGCCTCATAATTATTTACATATAAAGGATATAAGTTAATGCCTGAATGTATGTAATAATGCCTTTTCTTTAACCGTTGACCTAGGTCTAGCGAGACTTATTAATAACATATTTATCAGTAATCGAACAATACTGTTGCCTTGACGTCAATAACGTAATAAAATGAATGAAGAGTGGATAACTGCGATTCCTTTTTCATTCAATAACGCAGTTCCTAACAGTTCTTGTATTACTCAATAATAAGTTTATGTGGTAAGTTATACATATGGGTGTGTAAAAGGAGACATCTAAGCCTACGGTTAACTGTATTAATTTAAGTATCAAGGCTTGAAATATATTACATTACATCAATCAGCATCAGAATTTGTGAATTTTGTATATCAAAGCTACCTAAAACAAACTGATTGAGCGATATTAAAAATAATATTATTAATAATTAATGATTTCGCCTCGCCTTTGATTGAATATACTCAGCACCTGAGTTCGATTCCCGGTGCCGGCACCAATGAATTTGTTAATTTTAAGTGCTGACTTATCACGTGTTCCGCCGTGAAGGGAAATATCGTGAGGAAACCTGCATATTTTCTAAATAATACCAAAAAATATTTCAACGAAATCCGCCAATTAGCAGTGGGGTCGCGTGGTGGAATATGCCCATATACCATCTGTATGAGTATAGAGGAGGCCTTTTCCAAGCAAGCTATTTATATTGCTTATATAAATATAACAATTATATTAAGTAATATGTTACACTAACAGACATTATAACGAACGTAAGGTATGGAATCGAGAGTTTGCTCAGTAGCTTAGAATTTAAATAATCTGAATTTAAATTCCGATCCAGACGCCGCCGTGCCGTCAAATGCAAGAAACTGTAAAAGGATTTGAAGTTTGAGAAAGGGAAGGTAGAAATTACAATGGGCTGGCATTAAGAATTGTGCTCTATAGAAAAGGTATAAGTATTGTTAAATTTCTTTCGAAAATTCTCATCGGCGTGTGGTTTTAAAAATAAATATCGCACTCCTCGACATATTAAGTTTATTACTTCAAAGTTCGTACGTTTTTACTCCGAATAGGTATCTAGTGAAACTAACACAAACATCATAAACGAAATGTTAAAATCTCTCTTTGTACCACTTGTAAAATGTTTGCAAATATTGTTTAATAACATTTTAGAACAGAACAATGATCAAAATCGGCAATGAGAATTGCTTTTGACTTTCTGCTCCAGCAATGTTTGACAAATAGTTATCAACATATGACGAAAAAATTATAACCAAACCATTTATGTTAACGTAAATACGACATCGATAACAGTAAGCTTGGAGTCAAACTATCCGCTGAAATTAAAATACAACTAGAAGTAAGAAGTAAATAAAAGAGCGTACTGATGTGAAGAAAAGAATTCGGCATCTAAAATGGACGTTGGTTGTTCACATTTGTTGAATAAAGAATTCTAGATGTTCTAGATGTTCTAAATGGAAAAATTAATAAAAAGTAACAGCAGATGCTGCTATGTGGCCTTGACACTATTATACAGTATTCAGAACTTTTTGTTGAAATGTTTACAACCTGTTACCGGAAAAAATATACAACAGTTACTTGTGACACAAACTTGAAACATCTGTTTTGCTAGGAATTCGAACAATAAGCTACCGCGCACGACTAAGCGTCATTTCAGACAAATCCATTTAATGTTAATTGAAATCATTGAATTACTTTAATCTCTGTGTCGTAGAGGAAAATGTTATGAATGTATAAAGGTCGAAGCTTCAAATACATACGCTTATCTCCATACGCAACTGTTCACAATATGATAGACATTTATTCATTATAATGTGAATTATCCTACTTATTTCCTGTTTAATGATAAAAGATGCATTCAATAATTTATTTATCCCTTTTTTATGCTATATTTATGTAACATGGTCATATAATGTCCCGAGGTTTTATAAATGCGAGTATAAGCCTTTATATACTGACGACACGTTCATACACAATGTTTTTTTATTAATACCAAGTTGAATTTGTTTTAAGAAGAATAATGTTTAAGTTTTTTTTTGACTTACTAATTATAGTTCATTATTTGCTCATTACTTATTTTCAAGATTTAGTTCATTAGTGTTTTAAAAGCGGCGAGGAAGAAAGAAAAATAACTATATAAAATACTCCATATAAATGCGCAAAATTTCGTTGTGAAGCATTTTCAAGATAAAGTAAAAAGTCTGTATTATATTCCAAAGCTGTGGTTTTCTTATTATATAATATTTTGTTCCCTTAGAATTTAAATGAATTATTAATAAATTTTAATTATAGGTATATTGTCTCACGGCTGAGCAAAGGTCAGGCAAAGGTACAGAGAGGATTAATTAACTATAGAAAAATGTACAAAAATTCACAAATTTAAAATATGTATTATACGAAAGAAATTTTATACTTACTTTTTCATATCTTGCAAGCGCTATGATGGTAACCAGGTTTCCCGGGATCCCGATACACATAAACAGCAGGCAGCATATCGCTGCGAAGTTCAGAATACCATCCGGATAGTTTTGGAATAGTATAACAGCCGACAATTCTTCATCAGTTCCATTATAGTTCAACACAGATAAATTACGCGGTAAGACGTCCACTGACGAACTGTTCCAAATCATCGTCACAAATCACCAAGTTATGACACGGTAATATACGGCCACTTCCTAACGTATTCTAAATCACAAATGCTTTTGTTGTAAACATTCGTCACTGCGGTCACTTTTATTGGAATGTATGTAATATCCTCATGACTCAAGTTTGACGGAGATTCAACGGGTTTCACCCGTCGGTGATAATGCTGTATTCGCAAATGATCCTTTGTTTGTATTAACATTTCAGTTAAACTGATCAAATTACAATTTTTAAGGGAAATATTTAAACAGACCAGATGAGAAAGAACAATCTACAATCAATCTACTTTTAGAGCACAGAAAAATTTTGACAACGTTCGTGACCCTATTACGTAGAGACATAACTTATAACGATACTATTTGTTACACATGTTATCTATAACATTATCAGTCATTGAAAATAACTATGGAATATATTACATATCTTAAAAGCTAATTGTTTTTGTTTCAAAAGAAAATCTACTAACATTTACTGAAACAGTCGTCTAGTAAATCGCATTTTAGAACTTAAAAACTTACAATAAGAAACTTGTCAATATTTAGTACTCCTATTACTAATAATGACTTTCAAAGATTCAAATTGATTTACATTTGACTCAATCACACGCTTCAATCTAACAATCACACAATCACGGACGGTCTCGCTTACATGATAACTAAAAACGAATTATGATTCTATTTAATAGATAAATCTGATGAAAATTCAAAATGGTGACTTCGTGACGACGCACTAGTGATCTTTAAAGGTCACTTTCACTATGTCAAATTGCACGAAACGATCGTCAACTGATTATTTGTAAAATCACACATGAGATTGTTCAGTGATTCACAGGTAGTCACGGCGGGCGTTTCTCAGATACGCCTTCGCCGGGCGAGCGTCACGCCTTCCTCCGACACATTAGTAGGTTCTTGTACGCTTGCCGGTATTCGCTTGACATCACAACGTAGATAATGGGATTGATGCAAGTGGTCAAGTATATCAAGATGTACCCGGCAATATTTGCGGCGGGGTGCGAGGTGAACTCGCGAAATAGTTTCGTCAACGTTATGGGTAAGTAGCAGACCCAGAAAGAGAGCATGATCGCCATGATCATCTTGAGCAGCTTCCTGTCTTTTGGCGTCAACCGAGGCGGTCGAACTGGTGCTGGGGAACGTTTTAAAACCACTGCCGCTTGCCGTAGTCTTTTGGCGGTTTCACCGCCACTCGGCGTTCGGGGTTTCCCTTCGAGAGTGCATTCCTCGTCATGTCCGTCAAGCGTGTCGACCCCTGATGATGAGGATCGTTCAGGGCCTGGAGTAGGGGGGTAATGCAAGGCCGGTGGCGCTAGCAAAGCCCTCCGAGGGGGGACTGCGTGGTTTACTCCATTTTCGGGACCCGGAGAACGCTCAAGAGCAGTAGAAGCTGAGCCCATAGCCGAGTCTTCCAGTCCCGGTACAGCCCTTGGTCTACCTCTCGCTGGAGCTCGTGATCTTTTTGCGGCTTTCCTCACGATACAGAAAATTCTAGCGTAGCATATGACTATTGCCAGACAAGGGAGCATGAACGCTCCTACAAAGAGGAACTCTTTGGGCGAACGATGGTTACGATCGGGGAGGATGGAACAGGAGCCTATCGACTGGTCCAGTCCGAAACGGCCCCACTTCTCTAGCCACGTCGCTATTAACGCTCCGAAGGAAAATATCCACGTGCTGGCGACCATTACAGCTAAGTACTGACGCTTGTAGAGCCTGTTAGAAAAAAAAACTTTCATGAAACGTCTTTGATAAAATGTATAAATAAGCTTGTATTTTAGATTAATTCACGTACTTTGGATATAGCCTTGGATGGGAAATCATGACGTATCGGTTTATCGTGATGGCCAGAACTGTAAATAGGGACACGGCCACTAGGGCGTATCTTGCAAGAGGAAACATGCGGCATAGCGTGCGTCCATGCGCCCACGAGCGCCGCCAGAAGGTCGACGCGGCCAGTGGCAGATTGAAGCAGCAAAACAGCAGATCGGAACACGACAAGTTCATAATAAACACTGCCGTTGCATTGCGTACCTGTAAAGATGAACACGTTCCGTTTTATTACTGAACATACTTAAGTGGACGTGATTTAGGTATCCGATTCAATTAACTAAATTGCTCCTCCGAATTAGCAACAATTTAATTTTGATGTTTATCTATAGTAACAGAATTGTCGTAATTAATCAACAAGTAAGAAATAAAAACAATTAGTGTTAATTGTTTAATTTTTTTAAATATTAAGTTTTACTGTTATTAAATTATAATTATTTTATTATTATTCATGTAAACTGGCAAACTATTTAAATCAACGAGGACTGGTTTCCATTTTATTCGTACCTGGCCCTAAAATATTAAATTAAATAATTTTCATGCATTTCACTTTGGGTTCTTACTTTACCATGACTACCCAGATAATGTATATGTCATGAACAATGTGTGTTTCGTGGTTTGATTTTTTATTAAGGTACATATTTAAGCTTAGTAAATAACTAATTATTTTATAAAGAAAAAAAATACGTCTAATAGATTAATAGTAACATGCTTATGTAATGAAATGACCAATTAAATATAAAACAATAAATAAAAAAAAGACAAGCAACTTATAAAAAATATTTTGAAGCAAGCGGAAGTGATTGATAATAATACGGTTAATTGCTTTCACTTAAAATTTGAGTAGAATAACTGATTACACAATAGTCTTCCGATAACAGAATTCTTATCACAATTCTTCCCACATTATTTTTAAAACCAACAGAACGTTGACCTAGACGAAGCTATTAATAAAATTGGTGCTTCTACAAAAAATAAATTAAATTAATATTTATGATTTGAAAATTTTTCTAGTAAATTTATAATAATTTATATATATGTAGTACATATTTTATTAAGAAATCACTTTTAAAGAAGGTCATTTTACATTAATAATGTTTTGAATTTACAAAAATTCAACATCGTTGCAGTTAAAGATAACAAAAAGTAATGACCCATTAACAACAATGAACGAAAATGAGTTATTGACGATGATTCAAGCGGTGAAATAATATTTATTTACTATTCTAAATTGAATGTAATGAACGTAAAAAAATGGAAAATTAGAATTGATATAGTTTATCTTTTACAGTACAATTTTTCTTATAAAGATACATTAAATATATTAAAATATATATGCAAAAACTGTTTCGTTTATTGCTGGAAATCATTTACTTGAATGACGCTTTACAACCGGTTTCAATATTCTATAGAATTTTGACGTAAGTGTTATAGACCTAACGTCAAATACCTATCGCTAGCAGCCAAATCTATCTGTAGAGAGAAAACACATTAAAACCGGCCGTTAGTTGCGCTAATTGCTACGATACCATTTCAAATATATTGGCTCACCTTTTTGCATCGCGCCAGGGCAATAATCGTGATCAAATTGCCGGGTATGCCGACCAGCATGAACAGCACGCAGCAGACGGAGGCGAAACGCAGCAAGCCCTCCGGGTAGTCCTTGAAAAGCTCCACTGCGGCCAGCTCATCGTCGTCGCCGTACTCGTCCAGGCCGACCACGCTCCAATTGTACCCGTCCAACTCGCTGGAGAGTGTGCTCTTCGGTATACTCGGTAGTAGATCACCCATTTTATCGCTCAAGCCGCATCACTCGGTCACGAGAGCCCCATTGGGTGTTGGCGCACTGTCATTACTTTCCATCGCGATCTTATTATCCGAACAACACGACACGGACCTTTACATAATGGTGCCGTTTAGATGGGAACGCGTACGGGCGGCGTCCGCGACTGATAAGTCTCCCAGAACTTGTTCCACTCTATCAATAAGAGGTTGGTAATAGTGTAATGTCGTTTGTTGATAAGGCATTTTGCCAATGAGCGGGGATGTCGGGTCACAGCTGGTCAGGAAGTGTCTCCATATCACAGCGCCGTCGGCTCGATTGCGGTGCACGCGTCACGCGCGATACCCTGCATATTAATAAATTCAGTTGAGTACTTAATTAGCTTCTCGATTTATGAATAATGAATGAAAAATAATTACGGTGTTGTGAATAACGATGTGCATAGCATCCATTTCAATAGTAAGAGAATGACGGGTAATCAGTGGTTATTCATTTTTGTTTCACTCGATACGGATTCATTCATTTAAATATAGTGTTAATAATGGAGTTGTTTGCTATTAATTATCATAACGGTCAGTAGTTTCTTCTGCGGGTACGATTTCATGAATTTTATTTTAAAAGTAGGTAATGAGTCCTGAGAAGAGTTCAAGTAGTTCTTTATTAATGTTGTTTCATTAGTAATGAGTGTCAAGTAAACATGACAGAATTCTAAATAACGGTAATAAACAGTTACGATCTTTATTTCTGTATTAAAAATGGCCTTAAGAAAAATTTTATGCTGTCTGTAGTTTTTTTTGTAGCTTTTTTTACATTGCCTCCATAATCGACGTTTTATACTAAGGGCTAGTATTTGTAATTTTTTGCATAGGTCAAGAGTAACTCATTGTCTAAAATATTTTTTTAAAGACCGCCATCATAGTTCAGTGTCCGGGAGCTTGCCTTTAATTCAATATACTCGAGCAACCTGAGTTCGATCCCCGGTGCCGGCACCAATGAAGTTTTTAACTTTAAGTGCTGACTTATCACGTGCTCCGCGGTGAAGGAAAACCTGCATATTTTCGAAATAATAAAAAAAAAAAGTTTGGAAGATATGTGAAGTCCGCCAATCCGCAGTGGGGCCGCGTGGTGGCATAGTCCACAACTGATACTCTCTGTATAGAGGAGAGCTTTGCCCAGCAGTGGGACATGTATAGGCTAACAGCCTAACAGGCTAACAGCCTTTACTTTATAGCAAAAGCAGAACGTTCTTTTTTAATCAATGTTTAGAAGAGGCCCATTTAAAGAGAACAATGCGGTCATTTTCTATTAAAGAAGTAATTAGAACGCGAAGCACAAATATAAAGAGCAAATTTTAATTAAGGCTGAAAAGGAATGGGGGCGTGTTGAATAGCCTTATGATAGGAGAGAAACATTGTCGCAGCTTTGTTTTAACGCAATCATCTCAATACCGGGATGCGCGGCGACCCAGAATATTTTTTTCGGGTCGGGCGATGTGTTAATAATATTGTTTACCATGAGAATGAATGCTTTATTAAGTGGCGAGAGACAACTCCCGTTCGTTTGGCGTTATTGACGTCACTTGAGCAACGGTAGAGCGGATTATTTTGTTACGGGTTATGCAATTTATTCTCGTACGTCCTAATTGTAATAGCTGCAAGCACCCGTTTAGTATTCTTGAAATATGTTCATTTTGTTTTACTGGTATTCTTAAGCGCTTTTCATTGTGATTTTCTATGTAAGGAGGAGGTGAGAGAGGAAGCTAGCAGTAAACGTAGTATTTATGATTACCGCCCATGAACATGTGTGGATCCAGATGCATTGCCAAGCTTTAAAACAGCACATCCCGGTATCACATACTCCTCACAAAACGCAAAAGCATAAACTTCTTCACAAATATCACAGTAAAAAAACCTTCATTATTCAATCATGCAAGACATCACAAGACGTTCGTCAAGGGACGGTCTTTATTACACAAAGACTGTATTCTGTCATAGTTTTAATAAACCTGATGTTTTTAAAATATTAACTAGCTGTTTCGTGCTATTTTATTCGCGGGAAACATTTCTGATACGCCCCAGTATGCCTAAGCGTGATATTAAATACCCTACAACCTTCCTCAAGAACGGGGCTATCAAATGCAAAAGATATTTTCAAAACCGATTTGTAGTGACAGAGATTAGCACGTCCAAACAAACTCTATAGCTTTATTATATTATTAGTATAGAGTAAATGATCTTCAATTCCAAAAAAAATATTTACTTTAAACTTTAAATAGGCACTGTCTCAATAAACTCCCATCTCAAATGAGCTTTCATTTTGCAGCAGTCATTCAGTCAGCTATTTAATCCAAAAATATAGTAGCTCACCTCGTAATAATGAAAAATACATTGAATTATTTCTGAAAGTAATAATGAGAAACTCATTTAAAATACGTAAATTGTAGTGCAGTGTCTTTATGATACATTTTGAGTGTTATACTTCCATCTGATACACTCTTGCTTTTAAGTTATTTAGTAGCCTTATGTAGCACCATTTTATTTTTTTTTAATTTGAACTTTAACACGACGGGTGACCAGTTATGGTTTTTAATTCGAAACCATCAGAAGAGCTTATGTAACTGCATCAAATGTACATTTAGATACTTGGGGGAGATATGTCGATGATTAACGACATAGTTCCCTCAAGAGATATGTAGAGAGATAAGTATGACATTTAATACAAAAACAATGAAATGGCTTTAATTTGTGAAATGATTAAGTGGATTGTTGTTATTGTTTTTCCATTGCATAAGTAGTAATACATGTTAAGTTGCAGATCCAACCCGCAGCGCTCGACGCAGCGGCGCCATAAGGGAAAACTAGATTTCCTCTCAACACGCTTTTAATCGGGTTCACTGGCCGTGATAGTAACAGTGTACATCTATTTTTATTTAACATCGCCACTGCATGATTTTAAACATATAAGTTACATTTTGTCTTTGACTCTGAAATAGGTCAGAGTAACGATGCAGTAGGTACGCATGATGTTGGTCATATTAAGCGAATGTATTGTGAATATGGATTTCTAAATTTTATTGTCTTGTTTCGTTATATCTGTGCAAAAAGGGCTATATGAAGCATTTCATAGAGAAAACATCCATTAAAGGAAACCGGGTAAGGAAATACCCAAACAAAAAACAAAAAGTTTACTCGTGCTAGAAAATTTAACCCTTGCAAAAATTGATGTCTTGGTCAAACCAATCTTTTTTCTACAGCGTAAGCAATCTCATCACAGTACGTAAAGTTGGATGTGGATATAATTTTATGGTTCTGTTGTCTCTTCAATATTAAATTTAGAGCTAAATTGTTATCAACGATCGTGTTTAAAATTTTTATTGTTAATAAACGTTTTATAGGAAGCCGATAATGTTTATGTGGCGCTATGAACGGGCAATGTTGTTTCTTCTATCGTAAAAAATACTATAGGCAACTACACACTTCACAAGGCGGTAAAATAATATCTTATCAGATACTGGTCTATTTATATGTATGGGTTACAAATTTTGGTCGGATTTAGAAAGAAAATATAGAAGTGACTCGCCCATCCGATACATCAAAAAAGAAAATGAACAAAATTATACAGAATACAGCAGATTAAATGGTGGCAAATAAAAAGTAGGACTCACGCAATTTAACACCCAACTTATACAGCCAAAAAGCGGTGTGCAAACGATAAAGTACTAACATAAATCAGTTGAATGTTGCTTCCCCGCAGATTTTCACGTAATAATACGTCTACTTGGAACGCCACTCCTTGCTTAATATTGCGGGAGCGTATTAACTGCGTGAAAGTGAAGATAAGAACTTCGATATAGACTTAGTTTTAAGAAAGGAGACTCCGTGGATACAGGTTTCAAAGAGTCGTGAAGACTTTGGTGATACATTTTACGATAATAATGTTAATGTTTTAGGACCATAAAAAATTGTTGTCTTCATAGCTTCTTTATCGAAATAATTATGTAATTTTATGATTAACTTCAAAGATTTCTTTGATCTTTTAATATTGATAAGAATATATATTGCAATTTTTACATTCTAAAAGTAAAGGTAACAGCCTATACATGTCCCACTGCTGGGTAAAGGCCTCCTCTATACAGAGGGTATCAGGGCATAGTCCACCACGCGGCCAAATTGCGGATTGGCAGACTTCACATATCTTCGAAAGTTTTTTTTTGTTATTATTTCGAAAATATGCAGGTTTCATATTTTCACGATGTTTTCCTTCACCGCGGAGCACGTGATAAGTCAGCACTTAAAGTTAAAAACTTCATTGGTGCCGGCACCGGGGATCGAACTCAGGTTGCTCGAGTATATTGAATTAAAGGCGAGCGCCCGGACACTGAGCTATCACGGCTCTAATTTTAACATTCTACGTCTGTTATTTTGTGGGACTGAATTTTTAATTTTCCTAAATTATAGAAGAACTAAATCTGTTAATTTGTAAGATGGTCGTGTAGACTAGTTGACATACATATTTGATTTGGTTTTTGAAAACTGACCTGTTCCTGTGGATAACTTATAAATGGCTTAAGAATTCAAACGAGTGCTTATTTATAGTTAAATATCCTCCGAGGTTATTTTCCCAGGTGTTTGTTCGTAAGTAAAGAGAGTAAAGGATTATCATTACCAAAAATCTTATTTTAGATGTTAGCGTATGGAACATGGCCTTTTCGCTCGTTAAGAGCTTCCGACTTTTTACTTATGCCACTTCATATTATGAAACAATTATGACGTCCCAAAAAGGGATACATTTTTTAAATTAAACTATCTAGTTTAATTAAAAAAAAAGTATTCCTTTTTGGGACGCTTATAGAAAATGTAGTCACTATACAGTCTTACAAATTTAAATTGGCAATACAGCATGAATACTATTACCAATACAGACTTTTTTAATTCAAAATCGAGCAACCTGAACAATGAAGTTTTTAACTTTAAGTGCTGACTTATCACGTGCTCCGCGGTGAAAAAAAAAAAACCTGTATTATTTTTGGGACGCTTATAGAAAATGTAGTCACTATACAGTCTTACAAATTTAAATTGGCAATACAGCATGAATACTATTACCAATATAAGGAAATAATTTTTTTTGTGGCTAATCTGAAATTATCAGATACTCAAAATTTTACAGTATGATACTTCTGTACAACTTTTGTTAGCAAAAATTAACATAATTACATGACCAGTTTACGCTAATGGCTATAACAAATAATTTTTCATAGTACTCCTAAGTTGATTCACTTTCTATGTAAATGCAACTCCGTTGAGATGTGAAAGAATACGTTGGAGTAAATTTAATAATGATAAAAATATTGAATGCCATATTTAATATTCAATAAAATTGTTAAACAAATTAGGCGTAGCATCAGATGAGGTCTTTCTTCTGGCAAAGTACAAATAGTGCGCTATTATGACGAAAATACGTCCTAATAAATAAAAAAAAATCTATCTTTGCCAAGATTTCGAACATATTGTGTTTTTTTTTTGTGCAAATGGTAACGCATTAAAGTGCACTTGTTACGTGTTTTCACATATGTTTTGAAAAAAAAAAAGCAAACTAATTTTTGCTCTACTTTTTGCATCAAATACATGAACATGAACATTTGCGGAATCACCCGTCGAGCGCGCCCCGTTGGCGCCGCTACGGGAGACTGGATTTTCATCAACTTTCAAAAACACATTGAGTTCACTGACCTTCATACTTTTTAACTGCTTCAAATATGATATTACAGTTTTAATTTTCGACTTTGAATTACTTACTCCACTTTAAATTATAAACATATTTAACATGCGGAGGATTTGTTAACTAACGTTAAACCTTGGCTAGGTTAAATCAAGTCAGATAATTTTAAAGCAATGCGGTTACAAAAAAATCCAATTAAGTATAAATGTTTTTACATCTAAGGCCGATAATGCAGAAGTCGATAATGCAATGATTTAAAAGCAGAAGCCTTAATATGACCAAGGAGCATAATCTAGTCAATAAATTAATACTAGGAAATCTTTTGAGAATACAGTTGTTTTTTTTTAAGTTGTATCTTTTTTGGTTAACAAGAATTTTATAAAGATTATCATCTTGAAAAAACTATGACCCAAGATTAGTGCAGTCATATTCTGATTACTTTTATTATGTTCTTTAAGTCCGTACCGTGAACAAATGTCAAAATCGTAAAAAAAAAATCTATAGACCCAATTATATAATATAGACGCAAGAGTACACTTTGGTTTTAAATAGTTAAATAAGCCAAATTTTTTCTTGCATTTTATACCGAGATTTCATCAAAATGAAAAAAAAAAAAAACAAACACAACGTGAAAATATTCTAAATCTAAAACCGTAACTGTCCAATTGTCCGCAACGCTTAATGAATGCCTGCAGAAAGAATATAGCGTATTAGGTTTATTGAACTTCCTCAGATTATACAGTACATAATCAGGGTCGTTTATTTCATTTTACGTAACGATAAATCTGTTATGAGCTGAGTGTCTCCCGTCCCGAAGCCCATTACACCAGAAGCAATTTGTCACAAAAAATGACTGAAAATGAAGAAGAGGCCATAAAGCGGACACTACAGAACATTAAAGACGCCGCCAAAGCCAAAAGAAATTCTATCAATTTCCTAACGGTTTCATAACAAACATTGTTATGCGGTTATCCGTCGAGAATTGTAATGCGTTGATGAAACAACAAAATTGGACCATTAATATTATTTGGTGGACAGTTATTTCTTTTATAAGCAATGAGAACTTTATTACAGAATAGCTCCCAGGGTTATAGAGAACTTTTCACACATAAATTGGGAGTAAATAGACAATTAGGGTTCTAAACAATTATACCTCGATCATAGCCGAACAAGCCAATCGTGCAATTAGAACCGGAGAGTACCGCTATGGTGCTGTTCATTTGCACGTCAATTACGCTAACCGAGCCATAAATAATATAAATTACCATTTGAATAAACTCATAGATTATTTATTGATAAATATGTAGAAATAAATAACGCTGCGTGTAGTGTATAATTCTACCCATACTAATATTATAAATGCGAAATTAACACTGTCTGTCTGTCTCGCTTTCACGCCAAAACTACTGAATCGATTTAAATGAAATTTGGTACACATATAGTCTAGAGCCTCAGAAAGGACATAAGCTATTTTTTAATGGAAAAAGGGTTATGTAAGGGATTTTGCAGTAAGTCAGTGAACGTTAGCAGAGCGCGCGTACGGAAAAAGAAGCACGTATGACAGATAGTACCCGTATTTATTTCAAATTGAAAAAGTAACGTTCGCGCGCCCGCTCTCAATTGCCATATAATAAGAAAAAAGATTTAAAAATTACACAATAAATTATAAACAAAATATATAAGAATAATAAACCGGATCAATATAAAATACATCACAAAACTTATATAAATTAAAATTGTAACGCATCGCCTACAGGTTATAAAGGGTTCTTAAAGGGGATTGATATTTATTTAAGGGCTTCAACGAAGTGAAGCCGCAGGCGAAAAGCTAGTAAATTAGTAGTAGTAAGAAGAAGTGCTAGTAAAAATAAATTAAAAATGTGAGCAATAACAAAAGAAAAATAATCCAAGTTCTCTACTTCCCAAGAGATATTGCGTCACTTTGCATTTTCGTGTTCTATCGTGTTTAGGAGTGCTTCGAAGAATTGTCTGATATTGTAACAACTCATCAGTGTTTGTGAATGTATATGCTCCGCAGTGAGCACTTAAAATCAAGGGAGAGTAAGCAGCTCTCTTTTACTACTTCCACCATTCAAATAATACCATAAGGTCCACTGATACCTATTTTGTTAAGTTGCAAAGGATAAACATTTTACAGTCTGTATGCATTGACTGAAACCATATTGCTGCAAAAAAAATAGTTATATTTGAAATAAATCATCCCTCCTTTAAATCAATACACATTAATCTCCTTTGCTGTTCAGGGACTTAGAAAATAGAGAGTAAGCGATGAACCTGCAATATATCACTTCGGACATAACTGTTTCGACCTTTTTATATACGAGTAAGACCAATTTCAATTTATGCGTACGCAATATGGAGTTTAGTCTGCTTTGCAGAATTGTGAAATAAGTTACACATTACTATTTATGATTTTTTGTTTAACTTTGCTGAAGCTAAAGGAATACGATTTGATAAATAATCCAATATAGTTAATAATTTATTTAACAGTATGAAAAGTAATAAACTTAAGAAACATGTCAATGATGCATGTATAAAATTTTTTTTGAGTGAATTTTGGGTCTGTAAGCTATTTCTATTTGTCTTATTCTTTTTATTAACAATTTTTTTTATTTTTTATGCCTAAAGTGTTAAACTATTCATTCTCATAATGGGTCTACTCTGTTTTCTTGTTGGACCATAAGTAATGCCTGTACCAGCCACTGGCAATAAATGATGAAAAATTCCCGTTTGCAACAGAAGTAGAAGACTGATTACTATCAAGATTGCTGATAAATGATATTTAGGTTTTGTATGCTTGTCAAAAAAAATCATGAAAAATGAAGGATTATCAAAATTTATATTTATCTTGTATATCATGTTTATTTTTTGCTACTCTTCCCTATGTTTTGTTATATGCCATATAAATAATTTCTCAGAACACTCACACAATGAGTTTACGGTAGAAAATGGAAAGAGATATGTTTGCAATATAATGTAGTCAATTGGTTTCAGAACAATTAATGTTTTTGTTATAAAATTAGTATATGAGTTTTTAAACATTTTAAGCGTGTGGTCTTTACATGATTATACTCGATGACCTTTAAGATTTCACATTTCTGGTAAATTTATTAACGTATTGAAAATAATAACAATATGTAAATGATTAACAGTTGAACCCCTGTATCAATTGCATGCAATGATGATTAGAAGTTACCTTTGTGCCGTCACCCGCCAACGAATTTGTTTTAGAACTGTTGGCGTATTTTCGGTACTGGGCTTAAAAAAATAATTGTTTTGCTACAAAACTCATATACTAATTTTATAACAAAAACATTAATTGTGAAACGATTAAATGATAACTTTCTATGCTGTTATCAAAACAATTTTTGTCCTATTTTTATTATTATATTCCGTCAATACATGAGTAAAAACCTATGGTTTCTATATATCATTTTAACGTTATGAAGTCACAAATAAGACTACGGA
Source organism: Iphiclides podalirius (assembly GCA_933534255.1). Classification (NCBI taxonomy): domain Eukaryota; kingdom Metazoa; phylum Arthropoda; class Insecta; order Lepidoptera; family Papilionidae; genus Iphiclides; species Iphiclides podalirius. The sequence goes on along the minus strand of OW152825.1, from coordinate 5,631,350 downwards.
GCGTTTGAATTCATTAGAAGTTTTCTTAAGGTTTTACAACTATAACTTTTATTTTAATTCAATAGCGCACGTTTTTCGCATTGAATATCAAAATATTTACAGTAGTTTAAAAATATTAAAAAAATTCAATGATTTTTTATATTGAAATACTTGTTATTATAAGTATTATACTAGCTGACTCGGCAAACGCTGTTTTGCCATATAAATTATTTCTAGGGAATTTGTCAATCTGAACACATAAAATGTTTGTCAGGTTACACGGACATAGTTGACAGGTACTACAGTTTGTATGGGAAAATAAAATTGTTGCTATTCTCATTTTCCATACAATTTTTCCTTAATTTCTCATCGTTTAAACCTTACCCGGAATGCCACATATATTTCAAAACCAAAATTAGCCAAATCGGTCCAGCCGTTCTCGAGTTTTAGCGAGACTAATGAACAGCAATCCATTTTTGTGTATTTCGTATATTCGTATATAAGATTATATTATATATTTTATTAGGTATATATTTCGTCAATATTGCAGCCCGGGGAGTGAGCATTCCGTGAGTTGCTGAATTTGGAGATGACACGATATTTAATGGTGGGCCATACTATGAAATACCGTCTTACTCTCGCACCGACTTCAATTTGGCCTTCACCGCGACCCAGCCGTGACCCCGTTTGAGTTAGCTAAGTATTCCAGTGCCAGTTGTGGCGGAAAGCTGCGTGTTCTCAATGAACAACACAAATGATTGAATGTTTATATGTTTTTGTTCGGGCACATACTGTCGAATGTTTGTGCAGCTGGCATATCCCATATTGCCATTCCCGTAGCACTATACCTTGCAATGCTTCGGGGATATATAACAAGCGGTGGACAGGCAGAAGAAACAGTTAAGGGGCCTACGGGATAGCGCACAGTCTTATGAAAGGCACCGACACTCATGGGCTTGACGTGATAATTTCTCAAGGAATTCAGATAGCTTCCCAAGCATCGAGGTCTAATATGAAAATTAGAGAACTTTGTGTACATAGATGCCCAATTGAAGTTGATTTCTCATTTTTATTTTCTTATGCAAACGTTAGACTATCGCATGCACGCGTGTCTGTTGCGTGCATGTGTGTGCGTGCGTGTGTGTGTGCGTGGTGCGCGCGCGTTCACCACTCTCAGCAACACCATGTTTTTTTTAGTAAATTATACTTGGTATACTCGTATCAATATTTAAACTAAACACAAAAATACATAGTAAAAACGTTTCACGTACGTACGGTAGCGCGCATACTGTTCGTCCGGAGAAGTGCGACCTCACACATGATCGGCGTGAAGTGTTACTGTTACACTTCTGCGTTTCGTCTGGTGAGTGAGGTACCCATCTGTAACTCTACGGTTGTTGAAACCGTCTATGGGCAGCCGATACGGCTAAACATCAGGTGAACTTCCTTGTTTGCCATCTTACATAAAAATGTGCCCTATATGAAGATAGCGTGTAGCCCATTTTGTATTTACCGTAAGTTTACAAATGTAAGCGATAAAAATAGCTAGATTAAACTAGGATATGTTTGCAGAGTAATAGAAACTGGGTTTATGTACTTGCTATCTGGGAGATGAATAACGTATAAATTTATGAAGACCTATTAAGTTTGGTCATAACTTGAGTGGAATAAACGATTGTTACAATAGAAAATGTAGCAATATGTGAGTAAAGCAGTTGTTTTTTCGCATAAGGACTAGGAGACTAACTGATTAAAACGCGATAGAGATGCTATAATTAAATGCATGTCGCATAAGAGTCATAAAAAAACCGTCATTCTAGACGTGCCCCAAATACGTAATATTATTATTAAAATACTATCTTTAATTTAATATGCATAGGAATATTTTGAGCATTGATTATAAAATAGATATTGAATCATAATATTCTAAAAGGTAAATAAGGAGCGCTTAAGTTTACTAAAATATGTGCAAAACTACTACAACTACTATTTACGTATCTCTAAGTAAAAAGCTTTATATTGTCAGCTAACTTAATTCCTGTACGTATTATGACTTTCTTTTAAGGAATAGTCCTCATACAGAAATTTGCTTATAAAATAATTTATTTAGAATTCATCTTTAATCATTAAACTTTAATAGAATTCATCTTTAATCATTACTTTTTTACAAAATCAATTTACTTGGGTCCACATCGTAGATTGATCAGTGACGTCCTAAATTCATTTGGTGAGTAACTGTATTTGGAAAGTCACTGAAGTGATCTTTAGAGTGGGCAGCCGGTTGCTTTTAGCTTTTAATTTAAAGGAATATAAATATAAAATTGCTCTTGCGGTAATATTTTTCTTATTCATTGCTACCTATAATATCCTACGTCAAAGAAAATAAAATAGGCATTGGGTACATATTAGGATTGCCTTAAAATATAGGGTAAATGACAGGTAATGAAAATTAAATAACATTGTAAGGAATTTTATTTGTAGCGGAATATCTTCAAAACAAGCGAAAGGTTCTGCAAATATTAATAATGAAAGCTGTTTATTTCACTGAATTCAAGCAAAGGTTTTATAATTTGTATATTGTAAATTTTAAAGTTTTTTATAGTGCTAATCTCTGCACCTAAGATTGAACATTAAAACTTAAGATAAGATTTCGTCGCTGTGGCTATCAGCCGTTTAGCTCAGTGGCTAGAGCGTCAGGCCGCGAATGCCGAAGACGTGGGTTCGATTCCCACAGCGGCGACAAACTTTTCGTACTTTTTCTACATGTTTTAATTGTATATTGTAGTTTAATAATTTGTGTATTGTAGTAGCATGTAGTAGGCAAGTGCATTTTTATGTGATTTAACCACTTACGTGCTGCATTCGACACCCCGGGGTGTTACTTGCGTACTTCAGATTTTTCTCAATTTATTACCATTGACATCGATTCCAATAAAAATATTGACACGCGATAAGTGATTCAATCTTATTGTTTCATACAAGTGCATGTCTGTTCATTCATTCATTTCTCACGACTTTTCTTTAATTGAGGCAAACTGTCGAAAATAAATGATCAAATCTCAACTTCATCTGTAAGAGGGTAGACAGGGAGCTAATCTTATAAAGTGTGAAATAGTGGCAGAGATGTTAAACTTGTCGCAATACAACGTAACCAAGTGTAAAACATTAAGTTGTTATGATGCAAAACAATGAAATTGGTATCCCCATATTCTAAAGTACGTAATAAACCAATCAAAACCACTAATCACTTTACACTATTGCCTCTGTTAACTAACTATGGTAAATATGTACTAGTTACTTTTATTTCCCTTACAAAGAAGCATATTTCAAACTTTTTGTATAATGAAAAAATATTTAAAATAATGCTATGGCTTAGCTTACATATACGTTGACAATGTTTGACGACCCGAATGGCGTAGTGGGTAGTGTACCTGCCTCCTGCGTCAGAGGGTGTGGGTTCGATCCCCACTACTGGAAAAATATTGTGTGATGAACATGGTGTTTTTCTAGTGTCTGGGTGTTTCTATATGTATAATATGTATTTATTTACAAAAGAAAAGTATGTTTAAGTATGTTTATCAGTTTTCTAGTACCCATAGTACAAGCTTTGCTTAGTTTGGGACTAGAAAATGTTATGTACAAATGTGTCCTAAATATTTATTTATTTATTTATTATTATTTAATGTTATTCAGTACGGAGAAAAATAGACTACGTTCTAATTAATTGATGCAATTGCAAAAGTGCTAAATTGTAATTAAATCGCTAAACTTTAGTTTTCCAAATAAGATTTCGTATATAACACTAATTAGCTCTCTAAATTTTCTAATACATTTGTCCGTTAAACTTTGAACATAAAGTTGAGAAACACCGTTGTAATCGCATTTAGTGCCAATTTACTTTATTAGTAACAAATTAATAAACGAAAGTGAGGAGGCGAAGGGTCCTTAATTTTATTATATATTAGTGAATTGAACTAAAATTAGGAAGGGAATTAATTTGATTACCTACATTTCAATGTTAGATTACCTATCTAAAACTAACTATAACTAAGAAACTATATTTTAAGTTGTTCACTTTACAATATAAAAGTAGAAACTAGAACTGTTACGAACATTTGTCATGCTAGGAAATATAATAATAGTTGGAATTAAAATTTTTATAGTGCTGCGAGGGAAAGAAGTTAGACTACTAAGTAAAATTGAACGCACGGGGACAATGGTTTTCACTCATTATAGAGGGCATTGGGCTTTTCAAAAGCGAAACTATGTAGTTTCTTATTGTAATGTTGCGTAGTTAGTAGATCCTGGCATTAGTAATTCTTTGGCGATTTTGGCACATTTTCTACTATTAATTACGGAAAGTATAATTTACGGACTTTTTTAGTAATGAGTTTCACGCGACCTATATTTCACAAAAATATAAATGTATTTGCCTTTTAATATTCCTTTTCATGTTAAATAACAATTTATTTCCGTTTTCAATTTAAGCTGTCTAGGTTTACACAAACTATTTTGCATCAATTAAGAACACTCAAATCAACAGGTACAGCGAAGGATGCTGCGGGTCGCTAACGGAGGCGTTTTTAATGTTTTACATGCACGTTCCATTATTATGTTAGTATTTTTTTAATATTGTTTTGTAATTTGTATATCTACAAAAGAACGAAACAAAATTAATAAGCAACATCATAAAAGAAACAATCTGTACAGGACTTTTCAAATACGAAGATGTACTCATTCCTCGAATTCCTATGATTCCGACTGATATGCCCTTTCAAATTAAGATATTGCAATTCCCAATTAGATTTGCGTTTGCAATTCCCATTAACACGGCCCAAGGCTAATCTTTAAAATTATGTACACATGGGCAATTAAATGTTCTTCAAGGCCAATCTTTATAATTATGTAGATTAAATCTACAGACAGATAGTTTCGAACATGGGCAATTAAATGTTCTATGGTCGGTCTAGCTGACAATCTCTGTATCTGCACCAAGGATAATATAACTAAAAACATTGTCTATCCACAAGTATTAAATATATTAGAAAAGTATGTTTCGTGTTTGTTTTCCATACCAGCCACATAGGCGGGTACGGCTGGTAAAAACAAAGACACATAATTACGGAAAAAAGACAATAATTTTAACTATGGTAGGGTCACGCAACAGACTTTGATGTAAGCCGATGTTGCATGGATGGGAATCTCTGGGTAAGTACCACAACCTCACAGGATACCGGCGTGAAGTGGAAATTATACTTCTGTGTTTCGCCTAATGAGTGAGGAAACCGGGGCCTATTTAAATTAAAAGGTGGCTCCGTGGCTCCGTGGCGCAGTTCTCAAGGTATTGGCTTCGGCGTCGGGGGTCGTGGGTTCGATTATTTGTGTGACCCACAGATAGTCGTTTCGCATCTGGATGTTTGTCCGCGTGAAATTTATGTTTGTAAAACGACTTTACAACACAGGATAATGTTATCCTAAAGTAAGGTCAATGTGTTTTACAAAAAAAAAAATTGCATCTGCAACCCTACGAGTTTTGCAAATATCCATGGGCGGCAGTCAACATTTTACATCAGGTGACACGCTAGCTCGCTTGTCATCTTCTTAAAAAAGAAACTCGAGAAGCTAGTATTCTAATAAAAAGTTTAATGGTTGTGTCTTTCTGGAAATAAAATGAGTTGTGAAATTTTATATGCATATTCTTCATAATGTATAGTATAATAGGTTGAATTATTTGTTGTTGGGGCTACTACAATAACTTGAAAAAACTGTCTGCACGAAAACATGAAAAACCTTTGCACTGAAATACTACATTGAAATACAAAGTGTTCATTTTATCAATACAGCTGTATAATTGGTTTTGAAAAAGCCGGTCAACGGGCTAGTCATCTCAATCGTTGTATTGATTTTTCAATAAACACACAATATCCAACGAATAAACTGGCGAGAGGATCGACACTAACTGTCTTTGTTATTATTTAAACTGAAACATTCGTATGTAAAAGTGTAACATATACATGTATTGAGGTGCCTTCTTATTTTATAAGAGCAAAATTGCAAGAATCGAAAAGTAAATACTAAGATGACTAAATAAGGTTTCTGGAAGATGAAAATAGTAGAGATCAAATCTTTCTTTTTAAAATGATTAAAAATGTCATCGAATTCGTTTGATTACCCATTTTCAACTTAATATTTATTTTAAAATTTATTACAATATTTATTTTAACAACAGAAATCATATGCCGCTTCTGAAATAGAAATAAAAACGTTTATTGGCCGACATATGTTTATGTATGTATAAGTTTATGTTAAGGTATAACTGTGGTGATAGGGCCACCCAACAGTTTTCGCTGTTGCATGAATGGGCAGGTCTGTCCGGGTAAGTACCACGACCTCACAAGAGACCGCCGTGAAGTTACAGTGTTATACTCCTGCGTTTCGTCTGGTGATTCAGGTAGCCCCCTTTACAATAAGGTGGCAAAGTATCTGCAACCATACGGGTGTTGCAAATGTCAGTGAGTGATGAATGTCGGTGAGACGCCAGCTCGTTCGCCACCTTATATGCTGTATTAACATAATTAAACCAATAAAAAATAATAAAAACTATTCGAAAAAATTACGTTTATTTGTGCACATCATTCACGTGCATTTTTTAATATTGATGGGCTAAGTTTAAAATAACTTTTCAGTTTAGTATTTATAACAAACGAAACTAGCTCACCTTCTAAAATAAACGCTACGTTAATTAGAAAGTAATACTTAATCAGGTATTTCAATACGTAAGGTTTTTCGCAAATTTTGCCTCCGATGGGTTTTGAAATTTTATTGCCTTAGCCCGCTTGGGTTGACGCAATAAATTTTAAAAAGGTTCGATCGCGGAATCTGAACTGTGATCGTCTTTAAAGCGGTAAGCACTCCATGATTATAGTGGTGTCATTATAAATTAATATTAGAACTATCGATGGGGCCCCCGTCGGTCATAAACCTAATCATAACATGCTAGTGAGTACACGACTATTAAATGAAAGATTACCATGTCAAACAATAGACATTTCGTCAACACTGCGACTGGTTCAAGATAAGTTCCATGCCACTGGACAACCCGGTAATACAATAATTGTAATGAAACAGAGGGGCATTAATGTTTTTGCGTATTTCGGCTCTACTTATAGCACCCCACGCCGGCTTTTTCGCCCTTAATTGGAAGTGTCACTTAGATGTATTTGTTCGCCGTATCTATTTTCTTTTTCTTATAGGACGCACTGAGTGGGAAAGTTCGCCGCAAATTAACGATACGTTATTTATTTACACTTGAACTTGATACTTTATTTATTCGTTTATTTATGTATTTGTTTGTAAGCATATTAATCAATTATTGTATCCATTTCGTTGTTTATGAATGCTATATAGACTAAAAACAGATATTTTAAGAATACATACATAATCGTAGCGTTTAATTCATAACTTTGGGGCAAAGTGATAAAAATTTAATTTGATAGATTGAAAGAAAATATTTTTTTTTATAGGTACATAAACTAGGGGACCGGACAGAGGACAGACGATTTCCTGTACACACGTCTTAAATTTGACAATTTTAGTTTCAAATTTTTTAATTTCAATTCAAACTTTTTTATAAACTTTGTGAATCTAAACCATTAGAATGGTTAATCTAAACCTAATCGACCTGATGACAGACAAAAAATTTCATTAAAATCGGTCCAGCCGTTTAGAAGTTCAGTGACATACACACGTATAGAAGAATTATATATATAATAGCGACCCGCCCCGGCTTCGCACGGGTACAATGTATTATACATATAAACTTTTCTCTTGAATCACCCTATATAATAAAAAAACGCATCAAGATCCGTTGCGTAATTTTAAAGATCTAAGCATACATAGGGACAGACAGACAGTGGGACGACGTTGTTTTATGCTATGTAGTGAAGATAAATAGACCAGAGTTTGCCGTGCAATTTCAGAGATGACGATGGTACACGTTCAACACATAAATTAATTTCAACATATTCATGTTACGTACTTAACAGTTTTTTTATACAGATTATTATGTCGTGTGACATGTGAAAATGAGTCTGCGTTATTCTGTATAAAAACCATGGTGTTACAACCACGACATTAAATGAACACACTTCTAATGCTAGTTGCCAATAATCATAAAAAATATAAACGTCAATAAATCCGTAGTTAAAAAAACTATAAAAAAGAAACTAATTAGATAAAACAGAAACAAAATTTGTCACATCCTATACTACAAGTGATTGATTCAGACATTCAGAGACTTTTTCATTCGTTGCCATAACATTGCATTACAAGACTCCATCTAACAGTATGTTTCATATATTTTAAATTCATTCAACATATTTGTATGCTTTATGACCTTTACAAATTAATTTTATGTTAAAGTTTTAAACGTACGGGTGTTCTAAAATTATTCGTTTTGGAAAGTTTAATAACTCTGTAAATATTGATGTTTAAATAAAGTAATTCAACTTAAAAAAGTTATTTTCTATATGTGTGTTGATTTATGGTCACGGTAGTAGCTTCACGTTGTATATGTATATATGTAAGAATCTAATAGAATCAGGCGTTGCTTTACGGATATAAGAAAGGCGGAGCTTATTTATTTCGTACTGGATTGCGTGAAGCGAAAACTTTGGATTTCTTGTTGAGAATATTACATTAGTACGGAGGAGTGTGAGATGAGGCATAGTTGAGAAGTTTATGTACAATATGTGTTACATAAAATGTAATAAAGTAGATCATTAATTTACTACATTCATACTGTCAATGTTAACAACATAATACAAAAAGTTGGTATGATCAAAGATTGTCGCGAAATAAATTTAAATATAAAAAATATATAAATTACTTTCTATTTTCGACCTTCCCAATGTTATTACAAATTTAGTGTAGATTTCGGGTTTATTAATCAACCTACCATTAAACTTTCTGAAGTTATGGACGAATGCCGTGATAAATTTTCATCAAATGAACCGTTTGCTTGTTTATCTCCTCCTTTAAAAAAGAATATCCCACCTTCATAAGGAAAAGACTACCAAAAGGAAGCCTAGAAATCACCGATAGCTGACTTTTGCGGCAGTAGCAAAGGATTTTCCACATTTCCTACAAAGTGGGAGCCATGCAGAGTATCGTAATCACCACGTAAATTGTTTGTGAGTCTTGGCGAAAAGGGTGTCCAGTCTGTCAAATTACTTCCTGTGATATCGTTACATTGTGTGGTACATTTTCCGTCTTCATAAGAATGTATTTTGTTATTAAATTTTATACATGCCGATATTTATTAAATTGAATGAACCGTTAGAAACACTAGAAGAAAGAACAATGCTATTTGACATTAATGTGGCAGATAATCGAATTATGTGAAATTTCCGTCTCATAAGAAGCAACAGCAAAACAGTGCAGCGAAATTGTCTCTAAAGTTTTGACAGCCGAAATCTGAGAATTTGTCTCGAACATGAAAATAAATGTTAACTTAGCAAATGTACAGTGCTACGCTTTTGTGTCATTTTCTCACATAGATTACATATCTTGACTTGTTTATTTCTATTTTGTGTTGTAACTTTTAACATAAATGTCTTTTATACCACAGATATATTTTGTTTTCTGAAATACTTTTGAGTAGTCTGCGAGTAAGTAAGGGTTCCTTTTTTGCATTTATCTTATGTTAAAGACATGCAAGCTCATTCATAAAAGGTAATTTTAGCGAATCATTGCAGTCAAAAATGAGCTTATTTGCTTCAGCAGATTGTATGTGAATAGTTGGATATTAAAAATGTGAATATTTTGAAAAATTGTCCAAAAAATTTACTCAGAGCTGCGGGATTCGAACTTACGTCTCCTATCCAAACGCTCACGGTGTTAAATTCTCGTAAGTGTACACACTAGATGGCGCCAAAAATACTTGAAGCCATCTAGTGCGCAGACTTCACAGCTTAAAGCACCATTTCAATCACATTTAACAAATAATGTTTGATGAATCTTTGAACGTGAGATGCCGGATTGGACCATTATTTTTATTTTTTTCATTATAGCAAAATAGTGAATTATTCTGCCACATGTTTTACCAGCGATGAGGCCAACCTCTGCCTTCAAAGCGTATAGTATACGTATAATATAGCGTCCATATTAGCACATGAAACGAATAAAATAAATAAGCTCTCAAGTATTTTACCCCAGCTTAATAGAGCGAAATAGCTGATGCTATCTTCTTTACATTTATTTAATCCCAGACATTTGATTATTCGGTTGGTTAAACTGTAAACCTATCTACGATCGTTGACGCATGCTTTAGTTTCGCACCCGGGCAAGTATTTGGATGACCTGCAGTAAACTGCTCCGTACCTGGATTTTTGTCTTTGTTTAATTTGCGTTTGAGACCGGAGCCTTTACAACTCAAGTAGGTTACTGGCGGTGTTCTTGTCGCCGATACGTATCAATGAGCGGTCAATACACCAAATTAATAATACGTGAAAAATCATTTCTTTGTCTTCGTCACTTGATATTTCCGCTCAAAATGTAATGTACAATGTTATGTAACCGGGGAAAAAGGGTCCTAGATACATTAAAGTAAATATTTATGTCCCACAATTGGTCTCCTTTTTTATGTGAATAGTTGCCAAAAGAGCAGACGGTACCTGATGGTAAGTGAATACCGCCGCCCATGGACATCTGATACACTCGAGGGTTACAGATGCGTTGACAACCTTTTGAAAGTTGGGTTCCGGCTACCTCATTCACCAGACCAATTACCAATTGTGGTTCATCTAGGGCGTTCTCCACAGATTTATTCACCCACTTTAGCGGCATAAATTTTCTTCCTAAGACTTTCCCTTTTCAACCCCTTCAGTAATCAAACTACCTAAGCATTTCTTCTTCAACCACCTACGTTATGAATTATCCGCTTCAGTGTAAAAAATAGTAAAGTTGATTGTATTTATTTTATGAAAACTACACCCTCTGTAGGTCAAGATAATACTGTGTTAAAGAGGCGTACGAAAACAAGTTAAACTACTATAAACACCTAGATCTGTAACTCGTAAACTAGTAATGTAACTCGTATGTACTAAAACAAACAAAAAATCGAGCTGCATCAACATAATAAGTAACTATTCCTCAAACTATTAATAGAAATATGTTCTATTTCACACCCACCGTGAGATGAATCTAATGACCCTTCATATTTTAATTATGTTGAAATCTATTTAGAGTGTACGCTGTAGAGATACATGTATACATACGTACGCTCGAAAAACATTACTTTCATCCATAATTCTGGTAAATTTAAGGATAGCTTCATTAAAGGTCCCACCTGTGATCATGAATGTTGTAGAACGCTCAGTATGTTGGTTTTTAAAAATTGAATTAAATACAATGAAGGTCCTTAACATGTTAAAATAAGTACTATTTGCAAACATTCACATAAGTGTCATAACTTGCGGAAAATTGCGTAATCCTACTCGCAATATATCGTACTCGGTAAACATGGAAATTGATTCACATTATAACTCATTATCGTATGTAAATAGATCTTATTATATCTTACCACCCACGTTACAACATCGATATTGGTAATATCGTGGTCTGCATATAAATTGGACATTAAAATGTTGTAACGCAATATGACAGACAGTACGGAATCAGTTCACGTTCGCATGCACTCGTGTCTTCCTATCATTTTAAATATCATTGGAGGCTCAAATTAGTTTTCCAATACGCTATTAGGCCGATTCGATGGAAGAGATCACCTGATAGAATTAATCGATAGCTGTGTATATACGTTGGATAATTTAAGTTGAAGCCAGTCTTCCTTTAGGTTATTTTACTTAATCGCTTGATCCGGCTCCTACATGCAAAAGTCACAGACTGCGTCCAACATAGTAAAACAGATTTTATTTGTTTACGCTTCGGTAAGATTAATATTTAATTCGTTAAAATTAAGTATCAGTGTTGCTTGAGGGTAAATGTTAATTTAAATTCTTAAAGCACGCTCGTTTCAAACTAAATCTCTTTTCGCAGTATCGTCTCAAATATTGCTTTTTATGATTTTCTTTGCCTTCGTTGCTTTTAATGTGATCGTGAGTGCGATTCTAGAATTACCATATAGTATCAGATGTAAGAAATAAGTTTACTACGTTCTAGCATATGTAGGTTATTTATCACGTGATCTGTGGGGAAGATAAACATCTTTAATAAGCTTTTTAGAAATAACACTTTTGCGATGTATAAAGTCGGCAAATCAGTACGTCAGGCTGCATGGCAGATATATTAATACCCCTTATATGATACAGGGCACTGTTCCAGTTTATTTATTTGATGAGATGAGATTGATTTATTAAGCTTATGTCATATTTTTTTTAAAGAAAGATTAACATTTGTAGAGAGTACAACTGAGAAACTATTATACAAATATTGTAAGGTACGAGAAATCTATTTATGTCATAGATCGTATTATATCAGTTACAACCGTTTAAAACCATCGTACGATCTCTAAATGTTTCTGACGTCTACGAAATCGTTAAATTTACATACGGAAATAGGCCACTTTGATCTGAATCGGGAACAGGATTCGAAAAAATATATATCAACGATGCCCGCGGTGGTTTCACGCTTATTTAAATTTGCACCAACATATTTGTTTCCAGGCCTTATCAATGGTATATGCATGTACGATGTTACGACGTATGTTACAAAATGAAATCGAACAAATTATTGCCGTTGCCGTATACCGTTGAAATTGAGGTAAGTTTTAAAAGAAACCTAAAATTGTTTTAAACTGTTGAATAATTAAGTAATTATCATGTAGTTTGTAAATATATAGATTATATTATATACATTCATATGTAAATTAAATATTGATACAATTCTGAAGATAACAAAATTTTAAGTACTAAAACGTTTTAGTTGGCTTATCAGAGTTTTCGTTAATTTTATTCAAACATTGTAAAATTTTACTTAATTTTGTTGTGTTCACCTTTCTTAAAGTTGTGAATATTGTTTTAAGTAAAAGAAAAACATGCAATAGTTAATCTAGTTTAAATGAATAAATTTCAAATAATGATCAAGTGTAACAAAAACCCAGCTAAACTAACAATACTAACAATTTCTGATTTTTACTTTTTTCCTTTATAACTAATTTTGACCACAACAATTCACTTAGCTTTTTTTAAATTTACATGCGTTTATTTGTTTCAAAGCACGAGTTTATGTTTATAGGCGTTTTTATTCGTTTACTTTCACAACAGCGGTCCACTGACTAAGTATCGTTGCGTCTATACTATCGAAATAAAAAAAGACGTAAAAGCACCCAATGTGTTTATCGTATCTTGGTGCCAATCAAAGGCTGAGGAATAATAATAGATACTTAACAAAACTTTTTTTTAAATCAAACATTTTTAAAGTTGCTTTCGTTGTTACCAATAGAAGACAGACACGAAAACTAAGATATTTCACTGAAAGAAAAATAGAAGAAGTTCTCCTACTCTTTCTGAATTTAGGTAACATTTTTCTGTATTCAGATTTTTAAATAGGACAAAAGTCAGCCCTATTTACCGCTGACTATAAAGATCAATCTATTAAGATACATATAAAAGTGGAGGCAAAGTCAAGACATCCCTTTTCATTACTTTTTTTAGATAAACTATAAAAAAGTTCTTCGTATGAAAAGTAATACTTTTAGCTCTTTTGTCAAAAAACATAAATTATTTAGGGTTTTTGTTTCCTTTTTAAAGATAGTTTATGGATATCGTAAAGGATATAACTGTCAAGAATAAAAATGTGAACTCCATTTTCGTACAGTGGAGTTAACTCATCGATGTCACGTGTCAAAACTGTCAAGTAGCACATTCCAGGAAATGGATTTATTTAATCTCTAAACACAGCGGAAGAGGCATATAAATCATGTGATGACTTTCTTTCCGTGTTAGACAGTGAAAAGTTACGACTTTAAATCGTTATTGATTCAACTAGTTTGTTGTCAAACGTGAAACTATTTGCCGAGTGGTATCAAAATACTTTTATAGAATTCCGAATCGTAATCGAAACTTAAAAACATCCACCTGAAATGCTTCTGCGCTTTTTCCTCTAAATATAATAAAGCCCTGAAATAAAAATAAATGCATTTTTTCTATTAAGTAATTTTATTTTTTTGTTCAAGGGGTGACTGTTGTAAAACTATTATTTGCATTTAATATCTATTGATACCCGATTCAGTATATACTATACTGGCCTTTGTGGTAAAAAAGCATTTACCATATCATAAAGCCCGTGAAATACACAAATATTAGCAGCACATAGCTTATGTAATAGACTAATTCTTATTCTTGTAATAGGGTTATGTAATAGACCACAATCAGCATCATAAAGAGGTTATAAATAGGGTACGCCCCAAAGTCCGCTGCGCGGTGACATCAAGAGGCAAAAATGGAATTTCGCGAATTTCATAAAAGTTCCATAACGGACGTCGTGCGACAAGGCTTGTTCCATGACAAGACTAATTCGTGCAAGAATGAGATGCTATAAATATCTTATATTTATGCTTATGTGCCCTAGATGGCGCGGGATGTCCTATTTAGTTTCAGAGACCCGCTTTGTCTAGACTTGCTATGAATAATGAAATAAGTTAGTAACTCAATAACACGTTGACAATACTTTCCTTGCGAAAGTTATTAATACATAACAATAAATGGTCACTATCGGCGTATGTTCCTGATGATATTTCGATAGGTGATTTCATAACGATTGCTTTCTATATTTTCTCATGCAGAACCTCGAAACATTAAGAATGAACTATCAAACTCCTTTTATATGATTGTTTCATAGTAAAGTTTTATTAGTACTTTATTTAACCTATGCATACATATATTATATACTATAGTTTTTAAATATTAGTTTTCTTTTTTTTTGACCTTCCTAATTTTCTCTGTATCTTTTCTTAGGTTGGCCAAGGTTAACTTATGCCTTTGGACTTAATAGTCCGCCATTGTACTATTTGTGTATAAAGAAAAAATAAATAAAAACCATCTTGATACGTACTCAGAAGCTATGTAAGGATGTGGGCGAAGAGTGCGAAGTTTCGAACAGTGATTTTCTATACCGTATAAACATTGACGCGTGCAAATATATCGTGTGACGGAAACAGTAGGGATCAATGAACTATAGAAATTTCTATTCAGACATCCTTATGCTAAACTGTTTAAATATATAGGAATGTTCCATATATTTTTTTAATTAAGTCATCAATAGAAAGCTAAATTACAAATATATTTATTTAAGTAGTTAAAGTAAGTATTCTGAAAATGATTAAGTGGGGTTGAATTACGTTTTCATAAATTAAATCGAACTCTTGCCTCACATGTCTTAGTCAAATCGTCTATTCAACAAAAAACGATAAGGAAAATCAATGTGAGAATTTTTGAACAATTGAATTTAATCAGTTTTCTAATGCATAAATTGGCTTTTGTTTAACGATGCAGCGTGATTCCAACTACAGATTTGCAGCTCCTAACTAATCGTCGCAATAGGAAGTACAGCAATCAGCATTCATTGCGGCCTCAGCGTATAATATAGCAGCAATCGTTAACGACTTCAACATCCGCGATGCTTGTCACTCCGAATGATTTAAAGGAGTTGAACGATTGAGCATGCGTTGAATCGAACCGAGTCTAAATCCGAGCCAATCACTAGGTGTGCCACTTTCGCGTTATGCTCATTTGTTCGTACTGTATACAGGGATCACTCACGACGAAAGTGCTGGATGTTTTTCAACAAAACTTGGTAACAAGTGTTCAGCGGGCTAATTAATATTTACAAGGTTTATTTTTATTTGAGAATGTGGCAAGCAAGCTGGTGGTTCACCTGGCCCAATGACATTTGCAGCACCCTTTTATACCTAGGCTTTTATGGATGGATTACCACCTTTAAATAAAGTGGCCCCGGATACCTCACTCACCAGGCGAGTCTTCTGACAGAAGGTCTTGATACTTACCCGGACGGACCTGCCCTTTCGTGTAACAGCCGAAGCCGTGGTGTGGCCCTACCACAGTTAAAAAAAGTTAAACATATATTTTTTAATGGTTTTGAACCTACAGGTTAAAGAATAGCATGGTGATCGTTACGATTTAAGTATCTATCTAGGATCAGTTTTCCATTGACATTCGTCGAGTTGGGGGGCTTGATATTTTTTTTTGAGACAGGTTACATTATTAAAAGCACACAAGTAAAGCGGAAACGCGTAGTTTTTGAGAAAAAAATATTTGAAAATTGTTATGTTCACTAATAAAGTCCTTTGCCTAATTTGGCTTCATTGGCCTTTCCAATTTTACTAATTTGACTTCAAAAACTCAATACACAGTACTGCCAACATGATTAATATAGTAAGCGAGAGACGTCGTGCTCGATTGTAAAACAATTTATTACTTTTTTTTTAATTTAATGGGTCTCAGATCGGATACAGAGCAATCCGACTCTGATAGAAGACGAAAGCGGAGCTCCCGCCTTAGCCTTTGGGGTTATTTGTTATGACCACCCAGAACGTCAGTGCAACAGTAGTTTTAGTATTTTTAAAAACTTTTTTAATATGGCGGATGATGGCGGATTTCTCTAGTGTTTTTTCTCGAAAAGTATAAGCGACCGGAGAATTCTGCTTGTTCATTAGTGATTTCTCCTAACAGAATAAAATTTTCATAAGGTCGAAAAAACCACGCGCCAATGGAAAATTTTATAAATTTAAAATTTCCTAAAATTTAAATATTAAAAAAAACGCTAGAATCTGGGGGCTCCGCAACTTTTCCTTTTAAGGGGTAATACCATTACTTTCCCCTCCCCCCGCACCCCTCACGCCCCTCAACTCTGATTTTAAGTTTAAGTAATTTATCGGCTATAAGGAATTGTTAATATATACTTGGTAGGGATATTGTTATGTGAAATTTGCCACGTTATCATACATTAAAACATGTAGAAAAAGTTCGAAAAGATTGTCGCCGCTGTGGGAATCGAACCCACGTCGTCGGCATTCGCGGCCTGACGCTCTAATCAGTAAGCTAAACGGCTGATTGCCACACCGACGAAAATCTTAACGTCTTATAACTACATTATTTTTTTAGCATTTGAAGCAATGCTTTTCGCATCCATTGTTATATCCTTTCCAGCATACGAACAATTTCGAATTTCGCTTGACAATGATAATTTGAACACGAGATGTCGCCATTGCTTTTTTAGAAATTTAAATTATTTATAGTGCTAATCTTTGCACTTAAGATTGAACATTAAAACATGTAGGAAAAGTTCGGAAAGATTGTCGCCGCTGTGGGAATCGAAACCACGTCTTCGGCATTCGCGGTCTGACGCTCTAGCCACTAAGCTAAGCGGCTGATTGCCACACTAACGAAAATCTTAACGTATTTTATTTAAATTATTTTTTTTAGCATTTGAAGCAATGTTTGGCGCATAATTGTTATATCCTTTCCAGCATACAAACAATTTCGAATATCGTCTTACAACGTTAATTCGATGTCGCCATTATTAAGTCTTACATAGATTTATGATAAACTGAAAACGAAATTATATAAAATGAACATACTTAATTGTCGCTATTGCACTGCCTGTTGCCTGTTGGTATTGAAATTCTAAATAACATTGTTAACATAGTGCATACTGCTTGTGCGCTGGCAACAAATTGTGGAATTCCATACCTTCCCCCTTAGCACAGGTTGCGCATAATGTGGGGTTTGTATTTACAAATGTATGTCTTTTACTTTTTAAGTATAACTAAAACATTGAATAACTAAAATAAAACATTTTATTTCTATGGACTTATAAAGTCACTGCCTACAACTCATAACGGGATATTGTTGATCACACATGTTACATATACGCGTTTCTAGACTCGTCTCTAAATAAGTTTTCGCGTGAAAGGTCCCTATTGGTAATTTATCATCCCCTTCTCAGTCGCCGACGTAGCGTTGACAAATAACTTATATATAAATTCTAGAGTCAAACAAAAGATTTGCGCTGAGGATAGCTATAAGGGACAGTGGGAATTCTTAATCGCCTAGAATTTGAGGCTGTCGGCCACATCTGGTAATACTTTGTTCATTGGGGTTTAGAATTAGTTTAAATTAAAGTAACATAGTTACCATAATGATTCTGTTGTCTCATTTAATTGGAGAAAAGTATAAGGTGGCTTTAATTGCATTGACTAGTTGTTAAAAGTAATTTCTTATTTATCCCCCGTAGGACACGCAACAGCCAGTGGGGGTCAGTTTATAAGGCATATAATGTAGATTTAAAAAAAAAAGTAATTTGTATTTGTATTTGTAATTATTTAAACATCGACTCCACTGTCAGTTCAGTCGTTATTGTCTTCGGTTCTCAAAACATTATTAATTGGATGTAGATTGAATAATATATTTTTCTCATGTTAACGACAGAATGAGTAGATAATTGAATTACCAATACCATTCGTTCATTATGTAATCCACTTGTATTTTTAAACAAGTTGAATAATATAAAAATATTACGTTGATACAGAAAACATTGAGTAGTCTTAAGATATCTATAAAAATCAAATGTCTAAATGTTATGTATGTGTAGATTTGGGATTGATATTGTGGAATTTCATAACCGTATTGATGGCGTCCTCTGAAGCTATGTCTCTAATGTGTTATCGCGTAGTTGCTCTACTGTTTCAGGGTGAAACGTGATACAAATGAGCTGTGTATCTGAAGAAACCAGTTAGCTAATGGTAATTGTGTTATTGCATGTAATAACTCTTTATATGCCGCCATGAAATGTCGTTATCACGGTATTTCTTTTTTTAATGATATTCTTTATTTCACGTATGTACATTGTCTTTAAAATATCATAAAATTATCTGTATTAGAATATATATTATAATACAGACAATTGGAAAATTTAACAAAAAGGTGTCCAAAGGCGATTTTGAATTTAAAGAGAATTTTCTTCCTGCAAACCCAAATTTCTTTTTTTATTTTATTTTATTGCTATAAAAAGATTAGCTTATTTTGAGATGCGAGCCTATTTCCTTTTCGGGTGTCGTAAAACGGGACCCTATTACTAAGACTCCGCTGTCTGTCTGTCACCAGGCTGTATCTGATGAACGGTGATAGTCATACAGTTAAAATTTTCACAGATGATGTATTTCTGTTGCCAATATACAAGTACTAAAAAAGAGAATGAAAAAAAAAAATAAGTAGGGCTCCCATGCAATTGATATGATTTTTTGTCTTTTTATAGGTACGGAACTCATCGTAAGCGGGTCCGACTCGCACTTGGCCGGGTTTATTTTTGAGGCTGTATTTTTTGCGCGTTTGAAAAAATTATGAGAGTAAAATTTTTACCATGCACGCACACAACGACCCTCAAAAAGCGAAATGATGCTTGGTAACCAATTTAATCTTGGCAACCAATAACAACTTTTTATGTATAATTTAATTTATAAATAAAAATTAAACGTTATCAATTGAATTAATGTCTTTACGCTAAGAGGTTTAACTTCCAAAGAGCGTACAATAAGTAAACACATACTTTTTATTTCTTTACAATCTAAAAATAAAGTTAAATTAAAAAATAAAATTAATTATTTCTACAAAGCTCAAAATCTCTACTAAACAAACGATAGTTGAATTCAACTTAGAATTGAAAGATGAAATAGCCGGCAATTGATAATCTATCATACATTCGGACGTAGAATGTTGATAAATAACCCTTCTATAGAAGCTATACAAGTTGAAGAAAAATAACGTTTCCCGTCAAAGACAACATTCTTCACGAAATCATAAGAACCATTTGCTCAAGTGCGTTGGCGGCATAATATAAGTTTTATAATTACTGGAGTTTGAATAATACACTGCCAAAAACAGATAAAAACTAAAAAAATTGATGTTGAATTTAGTTTTTATCTGAGGCTGAAGTGAAGCTGTGGTAAAAATCAATTTTCGAATAAAATTAAAATTTTCAGATACTACCACCAGTTCATTTTATTTTACAGTCAATAAAGAAAAACAAACAGACGCATTTTCGCAAAAACGGAAAAAAAATTCATACGTTGTCTATGCATTAGTAGCCAATAAAGTGATGGTTACATTTTCTGGAATGCACGTGAATTAATCCATATTATCTATTATATTTAATGGCGAATATTAAGCCATTTTACTGGATTAATTCAACAAAAATGTACCTGAAAAAGGATCGCATTTAGCTAATAAGGAAATCCTCTTCCACCAAGACAACTTCAAGTTAAGACAAAGGCAAGACGGAAAAAAAGTTACTTACAAAATTACAGTTTTCTGTGGGTTTAATATTCCCAGGTGCTTGCTTGCTTCCGCGTTTTCAAAATTTCTACATGCAAAAATCATTTCGAGATAACCGCCATATGATGGGGAATCTGAGTTTCTATGGAAAATGGCTACCAAAAATTATTTCCATTTTTCACTTTAGGTTTTTATGGTACTGTTGCTGCTTAGAGCTTATGTGAAATGATGTCAGATGCGAGACATATGAGCGCCGTAAAAACAAAAACAAAAGACTGTTATCCAACACGTGGGGCGGCAGCGTCTTGACTTATGCTCGTAAAAAAACGTAAGCGTGTTCACTAATTCTATGGGTTAGCAATTTGTTTACAGTTTTTATCTATTTGAAATTATTTAAAAATAAAAACAAAAATTTAGATCAACATTCTTGCTCTATCTTTTATGGCATTCCGGAGTATTAGGTAAAGTGGCATTATATTTTTAGATGTATTATTTATTCACGTTGCAAAGATATTCAAATACTAGTTAATCAACATTATTAGATTATAATGAATGTTTATGGTACGTTAATTTTTTAAACATATGGCTACACTATTTGTTGAACCATTGTACGAAACAGTGCCTCCTCTATTTAATAGAGACTTCTTTAATAGTAGTGGAATCATACTGTAATGTATTGTCTAGATTTGTAGTGTTGTTGTTGACCAAACAATATATAACCATTTTCTTGCCGGAGCAGTAACTTTTCACGGATTTCGTCGACAATTCTTCAAAAGAAAAGACACAATTTACCAACCGGCTTTTTCTTTCCGATCAGAAGCAGTGCACCTAGTAGACACGACATTATAGACAGTCAATTATTGTCCTCCATTAAACATTTTTACCTTTTTATGGCACTACTATTCACGCAATCGTTTCTGTTATTTCACTAAATCTTTCAGTGTCTATCGAGTGCAAAACTTCCGAATCTTCAGATACAAATATGCAAAATGCTTTGAAATTTTCTAATTCCATCACCTAATGCAGTATAAATTTCCTGACAAGTAATATTTTTTAGTTTCAATCAGTAATCGTAGTGTGTTATTGAACAAAATAATTGAAATAGACACCTTGAACCATACAGTACATAGGAAAACAATCCATATAAATCGAAATATTAGCTGGTCACCTCGAATTCACTGGCCAATCTTGTTTCAGAGACTACGTGAGATCAATGAAAATAAATACCTGGCCTGAGTTGCCGCATTCTGTGGGTCCACAAGGTTTCATTACCGGGCCTACGTTGCAGTGACCGAATGAAATCAGCCAGAGACGAGCGAGTACATGTCTTTTTTCCATATGTGAGTTAACAATCACAGAGAAGATCGAGACAAGATTGGCTATAAGCATACTTGCACATAAATGTTTTACAAGCCGCTGAGCCTGATGTATTACTAAATTTCTTACAAGTATAACAACTATCTATATAATAAATAAATAAAGAAATTGACAGAACTATCTATATATAATAC
Source organism: Iphiclides podalirius (assembly GCA_933534255.1). Taxonomy (NCBI): domain Eukaryota; kingdom Metazoa; phylum Arthropoda; class Insecta; order Lepidoptera; family Papilionidae; genus Iphiclides; species Iphiclides podalirius. The sequence continues at coordinate 5,609,554 of OW152825.1, read as the reverse complement.
ATCAAATACTAAATATAAGTAGTTTGCCAACATTTTCAAAACCACTCGAAACATTATATGAAACTTGATAGACTACAAATCCTCGCAAAAGGACATCGTTACCTACCAAGCATGATTCGCACGTCTCTTTAAATAAAGCAACTTAGCAACTTCATAAGAGAAGATGGTTTGGTTCTGACATCGACATGTAATCCACTTATTAATAAAACTAAATCTGGACCCAATCTAACTACCGCTCACCAAACTAACATTAATAACTTTCAACTGATGGTAGTCTGGCTTTTATGTCGCTAGCATCAGAACGTAAAATTTCTCTGTTTGTCTCGAAATGGTTTAAACTAAAAAACAAGTAAAATCCTTATATGACGAGACGTAAATAAACAATTCTATATCGGTATCACTAGTTTTTGTTTTATAACAAAGATGTGTAAAATGTATTCCCTCTGTCATAGCATAGTGGAATACGTGGGAATTTCGTCAGGTATTAACAGATTATGTTTTAATTTAGAACTTAAATGCCCCGCCAAAATGTCTTTTTTTGTGAAACAACATAATCTTGCCCCATATGAAAAAGACGTCAACCTTTTGACGACTTTTTGAATTTTTAATAGATAAAAAATATGTTATAAATTACTAAGGCAATCTCTAGCTTACGTAGTATCTTAAATAAGTTTAAAATTACCTGACTTATTTTTAAACGGTTTAAAGAGAAAAAATCCAAATTGCCAATGCAAATTATACATATTATGTATACAATATACAATACAATACCGTCCACTGCTTACATATGAATATTATTATTAATTCAACCTCTCGTCACAATTTTCCTCCATTTATGAGTAAATATTCGAGCAAAGTCTGAAAGTTGGTTTTCCATTTTTCCTTTTTAACGGTACTCTCAAAAATTAAAACGAATACAAGTGATGAACGTATTTGTTGTGTATTATTCTTTTTCCGATTCCACGTAAGATTTTACCATCGTGATCTTGTTTTTTAAGGTGGAGTGAATGATATAGACTATGGTCCTGACATTGTTTTTTGCTGGGTCTATTATGTTAATACTTCTATGTTTTTATTTCACAGTTATAGCAGATTTATGTAGGGTGCAAGAGACAAAATTATACATATAATTTAGTGCATGTGTCGTCTTATTACAATAATATAACATATTTTTTTTAATTTAAATTGATTATTCACGAAGAGTACTCTTTACTGAGAGTTATTTTAAGTATTTTGATGACGGTAGTCTTTGACGTGGACTTTGCAGTAAACGATTCTCTGTTTCCCAGAAATAAATATTATTCTACAGAAGGACGCTTTGGAACAATAAACGTAATATTGTTTGTTCCACCCCTTCGTTGCATGAATAATTTAAACGCCCTGAAGCAAATTTAAAGCTATATAGTCGAATTCGGTTTTTTATAATATTCAACTCGAATATAGGATAGACGTAATATTTTTTTTGCGGACATCGTGATGTTGGCCGTAACGTTTGTAGTAATCTACGCCCCAGTTAATTTGCTGGAATCGGTGCGTTCTGAAAACCCTAATCGGAACGTAATTTTAACGGGTCGTAATGGAAATAGAGCGAGCGTATTTGATTAAAAGCAGTTTGTAATACTATCTGCAAAACTTTGCGGATATACTCAAAGTGATATTCGAAATTAGATTTTTTTATTTACCCAATGAATAATTTTAATTTCCGATCGTTAAACCGAAAACCCAGTTTCGCCCTTTTTATCATTTCCGGTCGCACACAGAAACTTCAATCATAACTGGAATCAAATTGTTTCCTTTGTTAAATTCAGTTTTAGGTAGTTATTAATAAAATACCGCTTAAATATACAAATTAAAACCAGTATGTGCCATTAATGTCTCTGAGCTGCCTTTATTTTTATTCGTGAAGTGTTAATTAAGATGAATTCCTTTTTTAACTTTAGAGTGGTTAACGGTCCTTCTTTTATAAACTTATTTTTATTAAAATAATTGACCGTCACTGGAAACTTTTAATTGAGAAAGCATATCCGTTTCCGTCGATTTGTGTCAGTTTTAGTACCTGTATTGACCTTTATATCCTGTCCAGTGGCGCCACCTGGCAGTTTGCGTTTCACTTGGTTTTCCTAAAAATGCTAAGCGCAATTTTAATTCATTAGCGTTTCGTCTTCCGTCGAAGTGATTTGTGCTTACGTGAAATCTTGCTTGAGTGAAATAGTGCACTTAATACAAAATTGAAGGCAGAGTTAAAAACAAATAAGTGTTAACAAAATCTTACGGCGAGTAACAGCTTACTTATGAATCGTCTGGTTCTTTTGGAATTTGAGTGCAGATAGACGTAAGTACAGTTGATTTTGGAAATAAAGTGGTGTGTACCTTTTCTTATGACCTTATTCTACCCTACAATTCAAGAGGTACTTGTTTCATGAAATATAGTTCTTATTTTAACGGTTATTGCCGTTCGAATACATTTTAAAATTAAAATAGTGCCTATTACAATAGTAGATTATTTTATGTTTAGAACAGTTAGTTATTTACAATAATGGATAATCACGAGTTTAATACGGTTGGTTCACATGCTGTGGCTGGTCCAAGTGGCGTTAATCGCAAGCGAAATCGAAACAGTTCCATCAGCAGCAATTTTTCCTCGAGCAGTAGTAGTACATCGAGCACTTCTAATGATAAAGAGAGGACACACTCTCACCTTAGTCGTCGCTTGCGCAAAAAGAAAAATAAGCGGCGACGTAACAAACAGATGATGGTCAAACTGTTTGAAGTAGTGGGTGAGTTGCGCAAACACATTTTATCTAATAATTTTGATAATGCTCGCCATGACAATGCATCATGCCTTTCTGATATTAGTGGAGAACTTTATGATCATAGCGGTGCCCATGAAATAAACTATTGTGAAGACGTTGACTTCACTTTTGATATTGGAACTAAGTTGAAAGAGTCATTGATTTCAAAAACTCCCAATGGCTTTTTAAAGTTGCTTATTGATGTACAACGCTAAGGCAGTGCATCCTGGTCAGAAGTAAGGTATGCAGATACGCAGAAGTCATATAATTTCGCGCCAGGTTTCATAGACCTCGAAACAAACGATGAGGTGAAAGCATATGATAACTTACGTCACTTAGCACATAGTGAAAAAGCGTATGCAGCCTTGACCTACGGCATTTTAAAGCAAAAGGAGGCTTCAGGATAGCGTACGCAACCTACTGTCTTGGGCGAGAAATACTACCAACATTAACAGCGAAAATTTAAACAGTACGGTTGAAGATCTATTTTTAAAAGGTGATCTCCAAAAGATTTCTTCTGATCTGTTGCAAATAGTATGTGGTCATCGAGCTGAAAGTATCGAAATGCGTCGCGAGACTATTACTAGCCGGGTTCGGGACCCATTACTTAAAGCAACATTAAATAGAATTCCACCGTCGTCAAGTCATATTTTTAATCCAGAGCCGTTTACCGCAGCATTAGAAAAGGTCGGTGGCGTCGGAAAAGCCTTTTGGCCACCAAAAGCAGACGCGAGACCTTACTCTAACCGCCCCTCGCGGGGGCAAGGTATTCGTAATCCAACAGTTCCATCGCGTGGAACCCGATATACTTTTCATGAACCAGCCATATGCACACACCCATATGGCTGTAGAAACCCACCCTCGCGGGGTGGTCACCAATATACCAACTGGGAAGGTCAAACTCAATCGTCAAACAAACGATATGACAGCCACTCTTATGGGAGAGGATCTCATCAAAACCGTGGCTCGCGGCCCGATCGTTCAAATAATCGAGGGCGTCCCAATGCACAAAAGATTACAAGAGGCACCCAAAACAGGCACAAACAATGACTCGAGAAGTTTCCAAGCAGGTCGGCTAGCAAAGTACAGCACCCGATGGCAAGAAATGGGAGCACCAGAAATAATACTCAGGTTGATTCATGGGTATCGAATCCCTTTCTTTCAAAAACCCCCTCTGGTACTTCCAAAATTAATGAACGGCTCGTTTCATACTCCTGTGTCAGAACAAATGACGGGCATTATACACAAAATGAAGGTACAGGGCATTTTAAAAGTAGCTCATCCATCCCCAAGTTTTATTTCCCCTCTATTTCTAGTACCCAAGTCCGACGGATCAGTCCGTCCCATATTCAACCTCAAAGCTCTAAACAATTATGTGCTGGCCGATTCATTCCACTTCATAAACATGTATCGCATACCAGACTTCCTCCAACCCCGAGACCGGATGTGCAAAATAGACTTGTCCCAAGCATATTTCCACTTGAAAGTAGCGAAGTCCCACAGACGCTTCCTACGTTTAATATACAATCACGAACTGCTCGAAATGACCTGCCTCCCGTTCGGGTTAAGCGCAGCTCCAAAAACCTTCTCAATATTGACGAATTGGGTAGCCCAAACACTACGAGACAAGTGGCAGGTAAGGGTTATAGTTTATTTGGACGATTTCTTAATAGTACATCAAAATGTTCGCATATTACGCGAACATGTCGATCTGGCTGTTCAATTTCTACTGCATTTGGGATGGCATATAAATTCAAACTTCATCCTCAAAAAAGCCTGAATTATTTAGGAATAACGTGGAATCCATGTTTCAATCTGAAATCTTTACCAACAGAAAAAACTGTTACAATAACTCAAAAGATAAGGCTTACTCTCAGACAATGTGTAGTAACTCTAAAAATGGCACAAAGTCTGGTAGGACTTCTAAATTTTGCCAGTTTTGTAGTTCCAAGAGGTCGACTCAATCATCGGCAGTTATTAATATTTCTAAATTCTCTCCCATACAAAACATCAAGAGCTTACACTATACCAGAAAAGGTGATAGTCGAACTGCATTGGTGGCTTCAAAATTGTCATTTCCCAACACTTCTGCATTATCCACCCCCGGTCAACTTCATTACGACCGATGCGTCAGACCTGGCTTGGGGGGCACAATTGAACGAAATAGCAATGGGGGAACTTGGTCCGAAGCCGAACAAACTATGCACTGCACCAGAAGGAAATGTTAGCTATACTACACGCCCTTCAGAGTCAAGCTCACTTAATAAGCCACAGCTCGATTTTAATACAGTACGACAACAAGACTGCTGTAGCCCACTCGCGGAAGGAAGGAGGCACGAAATCGCTACCCCTAATGAAATTGACACATCAGATTTTGGACCTACTAGACGAACATCAAATACATCTCAATATACACTATCTCCCAGGCATTTACAACAACCACGCCGGTCATCTTTCACGTTTACGTATACTTCCAGAATGGCACCTCCTGCCAGACTGTGTGGAGACAGTGTTTATGAAGTGGGGAACTCCGACGATCGATCTGTTTGCCTCTGCAACAGCGCATGTAGTATACAACTATGTCTCGCGAGATCTGAAAGACCAGCAAGCCCTATTTCACGACGCATTCAGTGTCCCATGGAACTACTCACTGGCATGGGTGTTTCCGCCACTATTTCTGGTTCCCAAAGTGCTGAGTCACCTAAACCAGTCGACAGGAGTGTTTCTATTAGTAGTGCCACGTTGGGAAAAGGTGTTTTGGCGCGCGGATCTCAAATCCCGAGCGTTAACGGCCCCGTTTGTTTTGAAAAACTTACAGAGATATCTGATAGATACGTCGACGAGAGTACCACCTCCACAAGTCGAGAAAATTATCCTCGAGGTATGGAAATGTGGGGGTGGTCTAAAGAATTAGTAAGATGGAATCCTGAACAGCTGTCATTGCTGAAAAGTTCTTGGCGTAAGTCTACATTAAGCACTTATGAGGTGGCATGGAAACGCTGGATTACTTGGGCAAATACTAAAAATATCGATATAGAAAACCCCACAGGATCCCAACTGGCCCAATTTTTGTCAGACCTATATTTAATTCATAAATTATCTTATAACACGATACTTTTACATAAATCGGTTGTTTCAACACTGTGTAATGCCGAAACATCAAGTCTCTTGAGTTCACACGTTCTCGTAAAACACATTTTAAAATCAATTGCTTTAAAAAATCCAAAAAATTCAAGTCTTCCAATCTGGAATGTTAGTGAACTAATTTCATATATTACTAATTATACTATTGATATAAAAATACGTTTCAAACTTCGCGACATACCGCAATTTTATTATTACTCTGTTCAGGAAGACGCATACACGATCTAACTTTACTTAGATCTGATCCACAGCATTGTGTGAAATCTGAGGACAGCATAGTATTTTGGCCTCAATTTGGGTCAAAAACAGATTCTAGTAATTACAGACAGTCTGGTTGGAGACTCCTTCATAATCCTAATAATCGTCATTTAGATCCCATATACTGGATAAACAGAACCATTTTATTGCTTAATGAAAGACGTCGTGCTACAAAATGTTTTAATTTGTTTATAACAGTTAGGGGTGCAGCTAAACCCGCCTCGCGGATGGTAATAGCAGGATGGGTAAAAACTTTATTCAAAGAAGCTGGCATTACAGCGGCTCCAGGCAGTGTGAGATCTGCAGTTGCTAGTAAGAGCTGGATTGAAAATTGTTCACTAGATGAAATCCTAGCCCGAGGGAATTGGAAATCTGCTAATACATTCAAAAAATTTTATAAGCGGGAAGTAATACAATGTGATAAATCAGACAATCTTACACAATTGTTTACCCCACAAAATTAGTAATTTTGATTAATGTAAATTAACGACATTCATAGTTAACTCAATAGTATTATAATATGGTGCTATTGAAACCATAGATACTTATTAATTTCTTTATGCAAGATTCAATTTAATTTATACAATGACCTTGATTAAAAATTTGATTTTCTAATAAATATTTTATGTTACCGTCACATTAGCGTTTCATTACTAATAAGTGACGCCACCAGGCGATAACAAACAGATCTCAATTAAAAGTTTCCAGTGACGGTCAATTATTTTAATAGCAGCGTTTTACCTGAAATAAAACGCATATTAAACTACTTACCTCACTGGAAACTTTACCTTAATTTCTGCCTGGTGTAATTGAGCTAATGAATTAAAATTGCGCTTAGCATTTTTAGGTAAACCAAGTGAAACGCAAACTGCCAGGTGGCGCCACTGGACAGGATATAAAGGTCAATACAGGTACTAAAACTGACACAAATCGACGGAAACGGATATGCTTTCTCAATTAAAAGTTTCCAGTGAGGTAAGTATTTTAATATGCGTTTTATTTCAGGTAAAACGCTGCTATTTACATATTCATAATGGTAAAGTTTTTACTGAGCCAAGTACAACTGGAACTTACCCTATGACCTACGATTATTCAAAGTTTTTTTTTTGGGATTTATGGCACCTTAAAACCGATGAATTAATTTACGGATGCAGTAGTAAAGTCGCGCATCTCACAGATAAACTTCCCCATTTGAAATTTATAGCTAACTCGTTAAATTAATACTCTCACCTATTTCTAATAATAACTTTACGCGCAGTGATTCATTGGACGTACCATTCTATTGGGGCGCAATGGTATTAATCCACCATTGTAATCTTGAATTTTATATACACTGGGCCGCAAATATAACATGTCAGTAAGAAGAACTGTGGTAGTTCCTTAAATTTGTTAAATTAATTCGTGAAACTATAAGTATATTGTAAATGACTTATTAATACATATAAAAACGCATAAATTTTTGCATACAATTTAATTTTAATTTTATTTTTTTTATATCAAAACCAAAAAAAAAGTTCTAACTTCTTGAAAAAAAATCTATCACAGTTTATTAAAATTACAGTTTCTTGTTTTTAGGGTTCCATACCCAAAGGATAAAACGGGACCTTATTACTAAGACTCCGCTGTCAGTCTGTTTGTTTGTCTATTTGTCACCAGGCATATATATATATCATGAACCATGATAGTTCGACAGATGAAATTTTCAAAAATGTTGTATTTCTGTTGTCGCAATTACAACAAATACTCAAAATCAGATTAAAAAAATCAAGTGGGACATGTTTTTTTTTTTGCCTTTTTATAGATAATGGTACGGAACCCTTCGTTCGCCAGTCCAACTTGCACTTTGCTGTTTTTTTTTAATTTAAACGTCTTGCACGAGCCCGTATAAAACTTCTTTAAGACGAAAATTTCATGCTATTTTGGTTTATGTTTGACCATTCTTCCACCAATGCATTCAGCTTATGTAAGGTAGCTGGAGCTCCCCTCCGACTGTGTACCCGCCTTGACGTGACGGAGGGGCTTAGTACTCGTGGCTTGGTCGCCCACGGCGAAGCTAAGAGGAACTCACACTAGGCTGGTCTGTGGTGTAAGTTCAGCCCGAGAAGACCGCTCCGAGTGGGCTCATTGAGTCCAATCTGGATGCAGGGGACAGGTCGAGGGTGGTAGAGGTGGAGCCACTCTCGACCAGCAGTTGATCCCCTGCTGCTGAGACGGCAAGCGCTGGCAGGGTCGCGGAAGTGTGCGAAAACGTTCCCGAGGCCCTGCCGATATGCACCTAGGTGGATCGTCGTGGAGGTTTTAGTCGGTTTAAGTCCAACACAACCCGCTCTTATCCTCGCAAGGGCGGGTATGAGTAGGCATTTCCCCCAGGTGAACAAAAAAAAAGTGCTGGAGCTGGCAAGCCTTATCTAACATATTTCCAAAGCTCATTTCATACATGTTGGATTTAAGACTGGGCTGCTAACTGCTCCATGTAATATTGATTACTTAACTGTAAACATTGATTTCTCGTGCATGAAAAGGATTTTAGGCCATATTTACTAAGAATGGAACAGCATACTCATTTCTAATCTCGTCTATAACGTATCTGAGAGGCCTCAGTGACCCGTTTTCTGTCACCAATGATTTTATACGACTCTGAGAAGATAATCGAGCTCACACTGTTTTTGATCTTACACCAAATGAAAACGTTTTTTCAAAACACACTTGTTAACAGCGTTCTCCTGATTGCCTATATACACTTCGCATCAACATATTAACAAGACAGAAAAAACATTACTATGGACCAATCTTCATCTGTCCATTGGACGTGCTTTCAAGCAAACCATAATCTGGTAACTAAATGTTCCTTTTTATCAGTGTAACAAAGTTGTCGCGGAATGGTGCCAGAGCTTACATTATTGTGGTGCATTTTTTGAAGTCTGTTTCGGACCTGAACAGCCGTGAGTTTTCAATTTCTTAACGTTTTGCTCAAGATGAATCAGTCTTCTCATATTGTTATGAACATTGGCCTGCAATTTTCTATTCTTCTAATGTTATTCTAGATCTCTGGATCACTGGAGAACTCTTTGGGTTGTGGACAAAATATACTCTTATTGTTCTAATAATACTACGCTGACTTCACCTTCTTGTGCCATAGTAATAACCGGTGTACATTTTTCAAGTGAAAGCGTCACAATGCTGCTCTGTACGGGCAAAAAAATTGTTTGTAATGGCTGTTTGATCTAAAAAAAGTGATAAAAAATAACCTTGTTCTCATTTTACTCTTCCCTCCCTTTCAGATTTATAATAAGCATTATAAAACTGCTTGATACTATTTATAAGAATGATTTCTTTGTACAACCTTGGGAGGTATCACGTTTTTTTAAGCGAACAATTTTTTTCCGGCACAGTGTATTTTACTAAATATTCTTGCTCTTCTACGTTTCCTGCATCTTTTAGCTCCTGAATGTTATGACACTCGTAAAATCTAGCCCTATTCTTGAGAAAAAATATTGTTCGGCCACTATAACAAATATTTCTGCTTTTATTTGTTTTTATCCGTGACCACCATTATCCAATTTTAGTTTTATTCTGGCACACACATTATTAACTCCTAAGTTCAAATTTAGAGCAATACTACTAACAACAGCAATTATTAAATATCAACAATTTGTCTTGGATTCGAAATCAATCAATCAGAATGATCGATTTCGGACATTTAACCTAACAATCTGATTGGACTGTAAATGTTAGCGTAAACAGGTGTATTTGTTTTCATTCTGTGATAAACCTGCCTTCAAATATTTGGACGCGGAATTGATATTTTGTCTTAGAAGAAAAAATCTTATAGTGGTTTACAAGAATTGCTCTAAAAAAAAGTACTCGAATATAAATGTATTTATTCAAAATAAATTGAAAAGTTAATGAAGTCTTATTTCAATATATGTGTTGAGAAGATTTAATTTATTGTAAGTACAAAATTACAAAAAATGTTTAAACTTTTTCCTTTGTTTCAGAAATACATATAATTATCTTTGAGGCATATTTGAAAAAAATACCAGTGGTTTAATTAAATAGGTACATTAAACTTCTATTTTACTACATAATCAGAATCTTATGGCGGAAAACCTTGATTTAAGAGCAGATAAACTTTAATGTTTTATATTTATTTTAATATATTTGTTTCACAGCAACTCATTTTATGATATTTTTACAGCATGACATAAAAGGAACGTAAAAATATGTCATTGGTGTTTTAAAATTAAATTCTACGGTTAGTAGGTACATACAATTTAAAAGAAATGTCGTTGAGATTTTCTAACGTAGATTAAGTGGCCGAAAATGAAAAATGTTCTTTTATTTAAGAAAGCTCTTTGTCATGTTCAACATCACAAAAACAATCAGTAGCTGTAAGTAATTTGTGTAAGATAGACATTGAAAAAACTCACGTGACAGAGACACTACTACTCTACTACAATTTAAAATTCATAATAAAATATATTTATATTTATAGAGGGAGGCTTTTTTAAGTGTATCTTTTAAATGAAACTAATTTTACGGATTTATCGCGTTTATTTTTAATTTTAATTCCCGACATTTCGAATCCTTTATAGCGTTCATGGACACTTTGAGGACGTCTTTGTAATGTTTCTTTGGTATTTTAATCGTGTGTAAATTCATGATCTTTATTGAATTATCCCCGCCCGGAATTGTACCTAATTGTATACTGGAACAGGCTGCTATGTTGTTATATATTTTTGTTCAAATAATAACGCACGCATGAGCACATGCGCGGCCAAATGTGGAGGGTCTCAAACCAGTAGCCAGATGCTAGTCCACGGGTTCTGCGCTCGATGAAGCTTTAATAGTCTACGGAATGAAAGCGCTACCTTCAATTACAACATAAACATTCAAATAGTTAGGCAGGTGACAATGATTTTAAATTCTTGCTGTTAAGGAGACGTAAGGGACTCAGGCTTACAGGAAAACCTTTTGGTTTTCCTGTGGTGACATACATATTATGTATTAAAGACTTAAAAACATTTAATATTAATAAAATTGAAGCACCGAGTGTAAATCCAGGTACCGGTACCAAATAGTTAGTTAATTTTAAGTGCTGACTAATAAAGTATTCAGTAGTGGTGGAAAACATTATGAAGAAAGTTGAATATATTCTAAATAAAAATAAAAATATTGCGCAGTACTTCACATAGAAGTACTTTTATTTATTAATATAGCTTCATTTATATTAACGAACAAATTAGTTATCTTATATTTGCCAGTGAATATATTTCTCGACGTATTAATTCTATGTTGAGCAATGTCTCGGCCACATAACGCAATTAGTAAACCGTATAATTTTGTAATAATAATATAATTAATGCATGTCCCAGCCGGTCTGAGACAAATGTGTACAATGATTAGTTCATCACGTGGCCCAATTTTATATTGATTGAACTTGCTAAGCTTCCGACTTTTATTACATTTCTTAGAAATCGTCCTATGTTTTTCATAACTGAAGGTTTTTATGTCAGGTCTGGGAATAAATTCAACTCACCTCTGCTCAAGTGTATTAAAAAAACGCCTTGACATGGAGCTACAAAAAGTTTAATATGTAAGAATGAAATAATTAATGTATATTGATAATGGTGTAAGTTAATTAACAGAGCGTTGACGAGTGAGTAAAATCATTTTGTGAATCTAAACCAAAGAGGATTGATTCTTCATTTAATTTATGCTATTTAAATTTAATCTACTATTTAAAACGAAGTATTATTCACAATAGCGAGCCCTGATAGCTCAGTGTCCGAGTGCTCGCTTTTAAGTCAATATACTCGAGCAACCTGAGTTCGATTACCGTTGCTGGCACCAATGAAATAGTTAATTTTAAGTGCCGAATCATCACGTGCTCAGCGGTGAGTGAAAACATTTTGAGGAAACCTGCATATTTTCGAAATAATAACAAAAAATATCTCGAAAATATGTGAAGTCCGCCAATCCGCAGTGGAGCCGCGTAGTGGAATATGCCCTGATACCTCTCGGTACAGAGGAGGCCTTTGCCAAGCAGTGGGACATGTATAAGCTGATACTTTACTACTTTAATATTCACAATACAAAAGAACCTCTGTGTCTAAAGGTATATTTCTTGTACCTTTAATCCAAATATATTACTTTTGCTCTTACTTCGTCTTCATTTCATTTAAGTTTCTTCAGCGTGTCCTGTTTTTTTGTTTGATAGATCATAATTTCCCGTCAAGAAAACACCGTTACGAGCTTATCGCGATTATACAGATGTTTGCTTATTTTCTCGGAACCTTGGCAATAAATTAGAGCAAGTATGTATATACGCCGTTACAAAATACATATTGCCAAAGTTTACAGATCGATGGTCTTGTTTTCCTAATAGCCTTTACACTTCTAAATTTTTATTCTTTCTGTTAATTTTGAAAATGCTAGGAAAAAATCGATGTGATGCATTGGACTCTCGACTTCATGAAGATTACGCGTTTCATTTACACTTTGACGTAAAAATTATCACTATCCTTACAACACTGCGTTCACTTAATCTTACACAACTATTATAAAAAGTCTAGTTTCAACTTTCAGTGAAATGCAAGCAGCGCTCCAAGAATTTAATTTTTCTCTCCTCTCCGGAAGTATCTCTAATATCTCCTCAGAAAATAATTTATTTTAAATTAGCTTGCTAGACGTACTGATATTATTTTTTTCATTTCATACTACTAATAGACACTTTAAGGAAGTATTGTGTGTTCAATCTTATTTTATCGTATTGAGAATAAAGCATGTGAAATAATAGATGAAAAGCTCCTGATGACAATGAACTAAAATATATTCGTTGCTCCTGTTGCCTTCTTTATAGACTACAAACTACTGCCAATGACATGTTATCAATAGATGTCTAAACTGTGAAAACATCGTCATAATAAAAGTATGAAAGCATAAAGTTTTTCGACCAGTAGGCAAAATAGGCATTCTTTGTCTTTGTCGTTTCAGAGCTGTTATATTATTCAAGCAAAAGTTTCGTCCTCTTTTCCATAAGCAAATATAACAAAAAAGTGAGTTAGAAGTTAATAGAGCACGCGATGTAGGCCGGTGCGTCAAACAAATTTATTGACCATGTCCCAGCTGAAATGATACTTTATATTTCGTCCCATGATGAAAAAGTTCAACCTAGCGATATTAATACTACACGCTCACTATAACTTACAATTTTTTGGCAATCGGGAGAAATTAAATTAAATATAACGCTTAAATTCACATTTTTAAATAAATAAATAAATGGTATGGATATATTATAACTATGGAGATACTTACTGTAAAAATTCCTTACTCTAAATGTATTCAGTTTTTATAATATTATAATAAAAAAATATACGCGAAGAACGTATATTTTTCACGCGTAAGGCACGCGAAGAAAACGAAGATTTTTTATCACATTAATTTTCGATGTTAAAAAACATTTAAAAAATCTTAAAAATATATTATTTTCATTAATAATTTTTTAGTGACTAGTCTCAGAACTCAAAATGAAACTTAAATGTACATTTATTGTAAAGTTCCTGGGTGCGTCATTCAGAAGATGAAGGGTCAAATTCCTCAATAAATAAATGGCGGATTGTAAACAGTGGTCTCAAACATTAAAGAAAATAAGATAAAATATTTAAATTCATATAGTTACCAGAATTAAACAAATGTTAAACATTCTTATATTTAGATTAACCACAATAAAAATCGGTAACGAAATAATATTCGAACCAATATCAATAAATAACACTCGTTATAGCTTAGACATAAACGCAGTGTGCTTACAAATGCTGACCACACGTGCACTTTATGTTTTTCTGTATTTTTATAGTGTTAACGTTTGTACTTATTTTGGTTTTATTACTCATTGGTTAAACTCCGTGTGAGATCCCTACACAGCGCCCTTAATTTGTGCTCCGTGCCAACATATTTCTCTTTCTAATGAATGTATATTTAAACAGTTTACTATCCTGTCGATATTTTAAGTAGTTATGAATAAAAGTTATTTTAAGTAAAGTATCTTTTCACAGTAACGTCCATGTCAGTGAGATAACAGCAACTAAACGAAATAGTTATTGTTCGATAAGGGAATAACAGTTTTTAAGTTTTTACAATATGAGTGAAAGATTGATTTTTTGAGCGATTTATGAAGTAAATGCAATGATGTTGTTAAAGATGACGCAAGTGCATACTGCGCCCGTATTAAAAGTTGTTCGGCTTTACAATACATGAAATACTAGCTTTTCGCCCGCAGCTTCGCTCGCGTTGAAGTCCTTAAATAAATATCTTTTTTTCAAAACTATATATCGTGGGCGTAGAAGGAAAACCCGCTAAGTCCAAAATTCGTCATTTGGAGATAAATGGGTTTGAAAATTCAATAAGTCGTGAAAAATCGAAATAATTCAGGACTTAGCTGAATGACTTAGCCTGAAATATAGACAACGGCTGATTTTTTTTAATGGAGACCCGGTACTCTATTGCAGAACCCCCCAAACATTATGTGGACGCAAAGAACGCATTTTTAGCCAAAAATGGACTTAGCGGGTTTTCCTTCTACGCCCACGATATATTTTTTTAAAGAAAGATATTTTCAACCCTTTACAATACTTTCCTAAAAAGAAACTAGCCTTTCTCTAGACTATCTGTGTACCAAATTTCATTTAAATCAGTTCAGTAGTTTTGGCGTGAAAGCAAGACAGACAGACAGAGTTACTTTCGCATTTACAATATTGGTAAGTATATATAGTATGGAAGTATGGTTATAAGTGATTGTGATAGATGTTATGGTACGTAAAGAGATAGTAGTCTATAGAATTATCAATATAACTACAATCATATTAACATATAACTACACAACTTGGCTTATTTTGAGTGCCTCGGTTTCGGGGCCACGCAGCAGCTTCGGCCGTTGCACGAATGGGCAGGCTCGTCCGGGTAAGTACCACTGTCTCATAGAAGACCGGCGTAAAGTGAAATTATAATACTTTCCCGTTTCGTGTGGTGATTCTTCTCGAGTCTCCATCGGTTGTAGCAGATGTCCATGGGCGGCAGTATTCACTTAATATCAGGTGAACCGTCTGCTTGGCAATATTTCACGTAAAAAAAAAAACAGATTATGTTAAGACGTGAAGACGAAAGAAGGCTCGAACAGCTATCACATAATTGCAGTTGACATAGTAACGTCTTAAGTTACTAATAGATATCGAGAGGCGTCGTGAATACAGTCGGCTTATCGTTATAGGATTGATGCTCTTAATCTGCGCACATATTATTACTAGAGCCATAATATTGGATAGTTGACCTAAGCTCTCCTGGGCTTCGTGCTTGCATTTGATTTGTGCATCGCGGCCGCAGTCTACATTATGTATAGAAACTAACCGATCGCGGATTAAGTTCTGAAACTCTCACAATGATTGACTTCAGACCGATTCGGGACTGGACGGATGAACTTTACGCTCGCACAGTAATATAAAAACAGGAGGAAAGGACGCAAAAAGAATAATAGTTTCCATAGAATTCATCATTAGTCAATAATTAAAGAAAAACCGATCCGAAAGGTAGATATTCGCCATTTATTTATTTGTTTATAATTTTACACAGCGACACTGTACAATGTGACACTCGCGCATTAAAAACGAATAGAAATCATTCATAAAATTCAGTACGGCCGTTAAGTAGTTACGAGAAGACTTAGGACTATTGTATATCCAGGTCGAACACATAACTATCCTTTTTTGGCAATGATGATCGGGTAAAAGGATGCTAAATATGTTTTGTTTTTGTGTACTATACAAATACTTCATAAAACTAATTGTGGATACGGTATGATTCCTATGCCTAGTTTCCGAAAGGTCAATCAAAGCAACAATCACATAGCATTAAGTTAAAAATTATCAAATGTTAAATTACATTGGGTATCTGAAAGGTTTGTTCAAGACAAAAATAGTTAATCACTGTTTAGCCAATGATAGAACAATCCTTCCTAATGTTATAAACGCAAAAGTTTGTTTGTAGGGATGGATGTTTGTTTCTGTTTCACGCATATACTACTGAATGGATTTTAATGAAGCTTTACAGTAATATAGCTTATACATCAAAATAACACATATTTTATGCATATATATGTCTTTCTGAATATTACGCCTTCAGTCTATTCTACACAGATGTAGTCGCGGGCAGCACCTTGTATTAATATAAATCGTCTCTTTATTATATATATTATAACTCTCTTTTTAAAATAACAAAAAGTATAATTTTTAACAAAAAAAAAACGACTTCAATCAGTAAATTAAGAACATTGTTAATACCTATAACTTTCAATGATGGCCCTCCATTTCTCTGTGATGCCATTTTCAGAACCGGGTTTCTTTATCTTGGTAACCACCCTTGGGATATCTCCTATCTGCGACAAAAAAGTAATCATCAAAATCGGTTCATAAACGCCGAAATGATCCACGAACACACATAAAAAATCTAAAAATTTATACGGTCGAATTGAGAAACCTCCTCCTTTTTTAAAGTCGGTTAAAAATGTAAACACAATGTCAAACAATGTCACTGTTAATTTACCGTATGAGTGTCGAACCTGGTTATAATATATCGCGTTTTTTGTCCGTCTATGGGGCAATAATTTTAAAAAACAAAAAGTTGAATCCGGATCTATATTTGGTTTTATCTTTTACAATTATGAAAAATATAATGTATTTTTAAATAATATGAAATATGAATATATATTAGTCTTTATTAGTATATTAGGTACTGTCAATATATTAGTCGAGATAAGTTTATTTTTCCTAATAAAAACTGAGATTATGGTTAAAATTAATTTTTACCTTACGAATGATCGGCCAAATTCATAGATTAGAAGCGAATCTAATCAAGCGAGCTAATCAAACTTTTGACAGCTCGTCGATCAAGGAAATACGCTCCAAAAAACTCGATTTTCTGTCCGCGAATTAATTGCTAATCAAAATCAACGTAGTTTCCAGTGTCCTAACAACGCAGTTCATGTTCAATGACGATTAACAAGAGGTGAATCATAAAAGAAAATTGATTGACCTTTCGGAAACTGGGCGTTAGTCACATAGAAACCCAAATGATATTTGGGTTCATAATACATCTATATAAAATAACAAATGTATATGTACATCTATATAAAATAACAAATGTATATGTACATGAATGTAATAAAATAAATGTATACATATGTAATTTAAATAAATATTAAAGATTAATTTGATTTCTTAACTTTGTGTAATAAATCGCGTTTACGTTCTGTTTAACTTATCTTTTATGTATATTCGTGTATAGACACGATAAACATAGGTATACATACATACGTGCCCATTATTTAGATGCTCTTACCGTGACCATGACTAGAAACAAGTTACTTTATACTGCCCAAACAATGCGATATCCAGATGTAATAGCATCTCGTATGATGTTGGTAGGTTCACCATATTTGAGATAAATGTGGATTTTAAGATGAGACAATAGGAGAGGTGGGAAATCATCTTCATGTAGAATTTTTCAAATAAATTAACACGCAGGAATCCTTAGTTTAAAAATTGTAAAGTTTATATAAGACATAAATATGTATAAAGCAGTAAAAAAATCTAAGAAATATACTCTCAATGAAAAAAATGGCAAAGTCCTTACTGAAACCAACATTTCTGACATCAAAGACAGCCACAAACGTAAAAAAATTATGAGAGGAACTTTTTAATGTTTGTCTTGGCGCAAGTAAACAAACGTGGCATACAAACAGAAAAGTAGTTTAGAAATCATACTTTGTCGGTTTTATTTACGTTTAAAAAAATGCTTCATATTAAGTTGAACACATGAAATATCTGTCGCCTAGAATATAAATAATACGCTTTCGATACTGGGACCATAATTTATTCGATACCTAAGGGACCGAATTAAGGTCCATGTTGAGTACTGAACAAATGGCAAAACTTTGTAAATTTCGTACCAACTTTCATCGTTTGTTAATCACAGTGCCTTTGCAATTTGAACCGTATCAAACTAAGGTAGGAATAACATGTATAGGATAGAAATTATACCTATAGGATAATTTACACAGACTAATTATTGTAGTAGCGGTCATCTTTTTGGTTCTTATATGAATCAGATTTAAAGATGTTTTTTTTTTTATGTGAAAAGTTGCCAAACGAGCCAGACGGTTCACCTGATGGTAAGTGAATACCGCCGCCCATGGACATCTGCTAAACCCGAGGGTTACAGATGCGTTGACAACCTTTTGAAAACTGGGCTCCGGCTACCTCACTCACCAGACGAAACGCGAAAGTATTTGTCATGCTTCCATTTTACGCTGGTCTTCTGTGAGGTCGTGGTACTCACCCAGATGGGCCTGCCCATTCGTGCAACAGCCGAGGCTGTTGCGTGGCCCTAAAACGTTAAAGATGTATAATTACTAGACGATTAAGAAAAAAGAACGTACAATTTCTAAAGATCTAGTTATCATTTTCGCACGTCTACTGTCTGCATAACTATTTAGTAATATAAGTGAACATTGCATTAGTTCCAAGTACAACGGAAATTAAACCGGACTCAGTCCCACTGATGTCCTGAAGGATAAGGTCCTGCCGTTGTTTCCTTCTCATAATTTTGATTAAATCTCTAACGAAGCATGTTTGTATCGGCCCCATGACCACGCAAGCGTTAAAGGTTCTAACTATGTCCCTTATAAGCCATGAAATAACGTTACAATTGTTAGCTTGAGTTGTGGAAGAAATTACCACGTATTAATGTTCTGCGAATGGATTATCTTCATTGTTTTCAACGCTATCAGCATATGCTTTACCAACACAAGAAATCTCTAGCAGCATTTTTATGGATCCGTACCCAAAGGGTAAGACTGGACCCTATTACTAAGACTCCGCTGTCTGTCTGTCCTTCTGTCACCAGGCTGTATCTCACGAACCTTGATAGTATGTCAGTTGAATTTTTCGCAGATGATGATTTCTGTTGCACATGTATTTAAGTGGAGCTCCACATACAACAGACATGATTTTTTTGCCGTATTTATAGATAGTGGTACGGAACCCTTCGTGTGCGAGTCCGAATCGCACTTGGCCAATTTTTATTTGCAAGTTACGTCGGTAGGGAATGACGATCACTTAATTCGAGTAAAGATGTATAGCCAAGTTTTTATAGTAAACCTTAGGGAATAGCGTGTGTGATCCTTTAATATGAATTTGATCGAAATTGAGTTGACCGGTAATCTCTCTTGGGTTGTATCAATGAGTTTCTCAAGTTATGTTTCATTGCTCAATAGAGTAACTTTAACTTTATATTTGTTTAACGATGTTTTCGCTTTTAGTTTTTAAATAGTACAAAGTTTAGTTATACTCAGATGCTATTTGTTTTGGACGCTTTTGAAAAAATAAAACATAACTAGATAGTCTTTTTATGTGTGAATGTTACTGCAGATTATTTTTAAACGCACACCGTTATACTTTTATTTTTCAAAATAAGTATAAACAGTATAACAATATAATTAATTTCACCTTTTAAGCGTAACAACGCTTAAAGGGTGAAATTAAAAATTCATTTTTAAAGTCAATACACGCTGTACTGTAATTTTATCTCGATGCTTATACACTAAATATCTGTATACAACTAAAATATATTGTTTGGACCAGTTTGGAATGGTTATTTTATTATTAGAACGTCTTAGAATATTTATTTATTTAATGGCGGATTAATTGACCAAAGGAATTAATTCTCTACCAGTCAACCCCGAGTAATTGACGTACAAGAAATAATCATCGTTAATATGTCACAGAAAATGTTCGGTTATGTTATGTTCGGTTAGCCTTTTCATAAAATAAATGTATTGAAATTATGTAAACACTATTATCAACGTCAGAACAATACACACCCCACACCAATGTTATAAAATTAGTTCTCATAGATTGTCACATGTAAACTATATACAATTAATGAACTTGTCCTATAACAATTGTAATCACTTGCACTTGTTTCTAAATAATGGAAGGATTTCAAAGACCAGTCATTGAATACTACACTAAAATTACTATATAATACGAAGTGTCCACTTGTTGTTAGTAATTATGTTCAAACGTACAAGTCGAAGACTATTTTACATTTTCTATCAAATGTTTATTACTAAGAATGTATTGAGCATTGGTATATTGGTATAATAATTTGTTTTCTAAATTTTATGATTCTATAGAAAATAAATAAATATACCTAAATACGAGTTATATGGGATTTTTTATGTTTAAAAACGAAAAAGTTAATAAAGGACTCCGAGTGAAACTAACTTATATGAATACTGACAATAGACATTGCAACCTGGGAGTCTCCAGTCATACCGTTGTCCTGTTACTGTTCATCACGAAAAATATCAAAGTTTGGAAAATTTTATGCAAATATCTTTTCTTTAAAAGCTCCCAAAGTATATTTGAAGCAAAACTCTTCATGTTATTCACTCGAAAACTTTACTTCATAATAATTGCCTCATTATTTACAGTATTACTGCTCCGAAATCTCAGAAACAATTTGTTCAAATTATTATTATGACATAACTTTGTAAAAAAGTATAATAATGTATCATCAAATAAAGTGTCCGGGCGCTCGCCTTTAATTCAATATACTCGAGCAACCTGAGTTCGATCCCCGGTGCCGGCACCAATGAAGTTTTTAACTTTAAGTGCTGACTTATCACGTGCTCCGCGGTGAAGGAAAACATCGTGAGGAAACCTGCATATTTTCGAAATAATAACAAAAAAAAATATATATTTCGAAGATATGTGAAGTCCGCCAATCCGCAGTGGGGCCGCGTGGTGGACTATGCCCTGATACCATCTGTATAGAGGAGGCCTTTGCCCAGCAGTGGGACATGTATAGGCTGTTACTTTACTTTTTTTTAAAATAAATATCCCAATGCTGGGCAAAGACCTCCTTTATATAGAGGACGTAGTCCACTTCGCAGGTCGCTCCGGATTTGCGGATTTATATTAAACATAATTTTTTTATTATTTTTTCTAAAATATCCAGGTTTCCTCACGATGTTTTCCTTACGAGAGCACGAGATAAGTCAGCACTTACAACTATCAAAATCATTGGTGCGTGCACCGGGATTTGAACCCAGGTTGCTCGAGTACAATTAATCATAAGCGAGCGCCCGGACACTGATCTCCCACTGCTCATATAGCTCAATATGGTCCTATTGTCCTGGGTGAAAACTAATGTTCTGTAAATTTATAACGTGATCTTCAAAAAAAAAATAAGATGATGTGGAGAGAATGATTGTCGGTCTGATTAAACGATATCAAATATTTATAAAAACTAGTTAAATATACTAAACGGTACCATAAATTCGACGATACAATTATTTAGCAGTCGCCATTACTCAAAATGGTAAATCTACATAGCCATTTAATTTATCTCTTGTTCTTAATAAAATAAAGTTATTATGAAATTTTTAACAGTGACTACAAAAGGTCTTTTTATAATTCCCTATTTAATAAAGTAAGCTTAAAAAAATTGGACTGTCCGAGTAAATATTAATTAACTAACGTTTCCCTATTCAAGCGGGAAGGAGTAATATGATGTCAGAATCATGACAATAATATATGCTGTTAGACAAACAGGACGGCTTTTTCCTAACGTGTGAAAGGCGAATAAAGATGGCACGTGTATTTATTTGGAATGATTACTGTGATTTTCAGATTTACGTGACCAATCACCTCTAGTAGATTATTTCAGAGCCCGTTTCTCCTAATACATTGCTCACAACAATTGGATAGTACGCGAAGTAATTTGATAACTCCAGCGTGCCAGTTTCGACCATTTTCCGAGGGCGTTTTACGAGGGACAGTTTCGAATTTTATCGGTGGCAATGTTCTGAGGGACCGACTAAAGCATAATATTGTCACTGACGTCTTACGGACTGCACACACATGCATTGGAATTGTTATGTTCTGGTAAGATGAAAACTTTTACACTGGCCACGATATTATAAAGGCAACACGTTTTCATTTGTTTAGTATTATTGTTATAAAAACATAGCAAACTACTAATAAGGTAAGTCTGCCTTTTATTTGTCAGTAGGAAAGAATCTACTTCTTTTCTGTTAACATAATATCCATTTAAATATAGCAAGCCTTGAAGCTTAATGAAATTCTGTCTTGAGAACTGTTTCTAACGCAAAAACGCTTTAGTGCCCTTTGTTTAATAAGCAGATACATTCAGTCAAACATTAAACATTCTAATGGTTAAAGTTGTTAAAATCATGGAAAAATAACACGTCCATGAGAGACGAGAATCTAATTTAATTTCAATAAGTGCTATTTAGCGAGAGTTTCATAATATCAGTTGGAGGTTTGTTAATTAATGGGGTCTCTATTATGTGATTTTCGGGCAATTCCTGTTTTAATTATTTATCACATTGGAATGCAAGAGTGACTCATCGTTTACAACTTTAAATATTTTTTATGATTATTTCGAAAATATACAGGTCTGTCACGATGTTTTCCTTCACCGCTGATCATGTGACAAGGCAGCCCTTAAAACTAGCAATTTAATTGGTGCCGGCACCGGCGAACGAACTCAGGTTGCTCGAATATATTGAATTAAAAGCGAGCGCTCATACAGTGAGTTAAGTTTAGTTAACCAGACAAAAAAAGAACATTAAATTTGTTATTGTTTATTGTTCGTCACTAGCGGCAAGTATAACTTTTGAATTGGTGTTTAAATCATAAAATTTGATGAAGATAACTTTTGAATTGGTGTTTAAATCATAAAATTTGATGAAGAACTAAGGCAGTTAGGGTGTACCGACGAAAAAACGGTGGTAGAGCCACGCAGCAGACTCGGCTGTTGCACGAATGGGAAGGCTCATCCGGGTAAGTACCACGACCTCACAGAAGACCGGCGTAAAGTGGAAGTATGAAAAATACTTTCGCGTTTCGTCTGGTGAGTGAGGTAGCCGGAGCCCAATTTCTAAAAAGGTTGTCAACGCATCTGCAAACGTTCGGGTGTAGCAGATGTCTATGGGCGGCGGTATTCACTTAACATCAGGTGAACCGTCTGCTCGTTTGACAACTTTTCACTTAAAAAAAACTATCAACCTTGTTCAGATAATTGATGTTCTATCTTCTTTAATGTTTTGAATAAGCAAAGCCTCCCAACGCTCTAAGTCTAAGGATAAGAACAGTTGATAGTCCGGAGTTTCTGCATAATTCTTAATTAGTAAACTGTATTTATACAAGCACATTTATAACAAAAAAATAAAAAATAAAACTTTTGAGAAATAATGTTTAGAGAAAATAATTGAAGGTGAATCTTCGAAGGTAACGTTTACACGGTTTAAACGTTTAAACAAAAAGAATAATATCAACCATTGATAGTCATAAATATTTCAAAGTTCTGACACTCCTAATAAAATTTCTCTTTTTAAATTCTTTCAGATTGGAGAATGAAAACCCGTTTTATTTTAAATAACTACGGATTCACACCATACATTATGTTGTGGAAGTATGAAAATTTAATACTAAATAATGAAGAATGAAAATTAAATACATGAAATTAATAGCGTTAATTGTTGCTACATCAAAAACTACAGGAATCTTTACTAATAAATTTAAAGGACCGTCATCATTGAAAATGTCTCCGTAAACTCCAAAATTTCGCTATAATTCATTAATCTTGTAAATGTAAGACAGTTAAGCCGCTTTAAACTATAGGGGTTTTATCAGAATATTTCAATGGCCATGATAGATAGGTACTCTCCATTAATCTTGGCATTCGTCGTTTTCCCTTTACTTAATTCCTTAGTTAAAT
The DNA here is from genome assembly GCA_933534255.1 of Iphiclides podalirius. Classification (NCBI taxonomy): domain Eukaryota; kingdom Metazoa; phylum Arthropoda; class Insecta; order Lepidoptera; family Papilionidae; genus Iphiclides; species Iphiclides podalirius. Next base: position 5,585,498 of record OW152825.1, on the reverse strand, counting down.
CACAAACGCTAATGACGGTTACGTTGGTAAAGTTGATGTTTAAATATTTCAAAAGATAAAGTTTAATATATTTGATATTTACAGGGCTCGTAAATTTATTTCTACTTCATGTTTCGTTTATTTTAATTTTTAATTCAAAATATTCCCTTTTCCGTTCGCCTTTCGGATTTTAATCTCAGGTAATTTTAATTTTATTTGGAGACTATTTATTTTTGGCTTAGAAAATATGCTTTAGCTTTCAAACAAAGTCAAAAAAAGTATTATTTAGTAAATTTATATGTAAATATTTTAGTGTAAGAAGTTTTATACGTTACGTCGGGAATAAGGTAAGCATTAAAAATCGTCTTATAATTTCTCGGTCTTCATGAGTGGAGATCCTTGTTAGTTAAGCATCTCTTAGAAAAAATATTGTAATACCTTTCTTAAATGTAAAATTAACCATTCATTTGTAATAACGCATTCAGAAATAAAAAAAATATTAATATTGACTGATCTGAAAACTGATACAGTGCTCACGTGACAGTGCTACCTTATACCGTTACTGTTTACTCTGGTAAGATTTTGTACGTGCCCATCGAGTCATACTCAGTATAGATCACCTATATTCATTCAATACCAACAATCTATTCCGGTTTACGGAAATAATAAGCATTGATCTTCTGCAGCAAAACCGACGTCGCCATCCAGTAAGATACTAAATATTTAAGCGGCTGTGAATATTTCTGATGGACTTTTATGAAACACTCTTTAATCACTTCTTTAAGTGTTTTACAACTCATAAAGTCAGTAGTTATGTATGGTGTTGCTGTTTGTTTAATAAATGGAAATAAAATTTGTTGAAAATCCGTTCCGTACCATTATTTATAAAAGCGGCAAAAAAAATTATGTCTTTTGTATGGAAGCCCCACAAAAATTTTTTTATTCTGTTTTTTTAGTGTTTGTTGTCAAAGCGGCCACAGAAGTTGATCATCTGTGAGAATTTCAACTGTCTATCACGGTTCATAAGATACAGTCTGGTGACAGACGGACAGATAGATAGATAGACAGACAGCGGAGTCTTAGTTATAACTAAGACTCTAAAAAGAAGAAATTTGATCATTATCCAAGGGTCTCTGTGTTGTCTGTATAAGCCCTATGTATATATATAATATATATCTATGAGCATAAAGCAAACGGTTCGTTGCGTGTAGTTCACACATGCAGAAAACATGATTCCTTTGAACCACTTACTACCAAAGTGATATGATTAAAAGTAGTAAATAAGAATGTTTGTGCTCCATTACGTATACGGAATTCGGAATTTCACGTTTACATACGTCACGTACTTGAATCAGAGTGGGTGCCGCTGTTGCTACCAGATTACCAATTTTAATTCCAGTTTGAAATTCAAACTTGACAGATATTCTGTAGACGCGGAGAAGCTAATCTTGGGTGATCCCAACCGATATAAGATTCCATCGGAGAGTAAAATAACCTAGTCAAATGTTATGCACGACGTGAACAGATGTCTTCAGGAGTCTTGCTCGCTTTATGAGATTTTTTGCTGAAAAAACTTTCTTTTTGGGTGCTGAAGTGTATTTCGCTTTTTCCAATTGTGCTGAAGAATTATTATATTTGGAGATGAAACAGGCTTAAAAATATTTTTTCACAGTCGGTATTATTGATTTATGTGGTTCTGAACTTAAAGTATCTTTTTAAATTGTTAATGAAGCTTGGTACTACATACATCTGCAGGTTGATTAAACTAACGCTGATTATGCTATACTCTAAAGAGCAAAATGGTAAAATGTCAAGACTAAATTTCATAAACCTAAAAAAGTTATTTAAAGAGGTAAAGTGTATTGAACAATTGCAATTTTTCCGAATCTTATTTTTAGGTTAGAAGAGAACTGATTTAAAGTGATAACAGCTCCCCGGTGGATATTCACAACACCAGAAATACTATAAAAGTGTTGTTGGAAAGCTATAAACAAGTTCCTATCGTTAAAGATCCCCAAGTCGTCCTTTAATCTAAGATATTAGGTGTATGGCGCCCAGTAAAGGAAGGTATACTTGTATACGTATATAAACTATATTTTAAATACATATATACATATTTGGAATTCTCTCCCTTTAGATATTAAACAATCTAAATATTTTCAGATTTTTAAAACTAAACTAAAATTTCATTAAATATATTCTTGATCTGTCGTCCATAATATATTATTTTCTGTTTATATAAATAAAATATTATATGTTTCTATGTAGGTATATATAATTTTCTTACAATTTATTTAGTACATCCCTACCGTTTTCTTCTTTTAATGAATCCTCTGCTCTAAGATTGTCCGGAAGAGATCGCTGTTTAAGCGATAAGGATGCCTGTTGTACCCATGTGTCTTGTTATTACAAATACTGTATATCTCTTGGTGTACAATTAAGTATATTTTACTTTTTATTTTATGTTTCTAAACATACACGTGTCATTTAGATGTAGTACACGCGTAATTATTTTGAATTTAAATTTTAATCCACTTTTACAGTCATTGACCCGACGGTCAAAATGTGCTGTGCCTCCATCGACTCACAATCAAAGTTTGAACAAAGGTTTCTGCTTCCAATTTATATCTTACTGGCTCGCGAGTCATTGCCATTGGCAGCATTCAAATTTAACAAAACGGTTGAGAGCATAAATTTAAACTTCGAAAGCGATACGCAATGGGAATAAGGGTTTGATGAGGAGCGTCGAGCACACGTGATTTGGCGAATGTAAATTCGATGAAAGGTCCGTGATTGAGTTAGAACTTTTCGCTTTGCAGATATTCGTATTTCAACTTGACCCTTAATGTAGCGTCTAGAATATTGGACGTGAAACGGCTGCTGGTTCAACAAGGCGTTTGAAGGTCGAGGACCTGACGCCCGCTTCTTTAAACTTTGTTACAACAATAAAATAAAAAATAAAAATTAAAAATAAATATTCCTTTTCTTACAGCCCACGCACGCACCTGGTAGCATTTAGCACAGAGACTCAGAATTCATTAGTCTATGAAACGATGTTAAATATTAGCGGGAGCTATATACCTACGCTTGACCCTCTAGTCTCATAGCTCAGAGACGGCCTCTGAGATTAACAAAAAATAAATATATTTAACTTCTTTTTTTTTTCAATATGATTCAGTTTATTAATAAAAAAAAATTACTTCTTTAAGTACAAAAAACTAATAATAAATTCTAATTAAAACAGCAAACCGTTAATCATGTTAAGCGAGTAGGTCGGCATTAAAGCCAAATTTTGAGTTAATTTAACAGTAACGAAAAGGTCCTAAAACACCAACAAGTCAGAAGGATGGGTCATGTTTACATTTCGCATTAACTCCGCCTAGTGAAAATGAATGGAAATCTTATATATAAGTAAGTAAAAGTAAATAACGCTATATATGTAAATATGTCCATTTGCTGGGCAAGGACCTGTCTATAGGGGGCACAGGCCACCACGAACCTTCGCGAATTGGCTACCTTCACATATCTTCGGTGCCCGTACCAATGAAATTGTTAATTTTAAGTGCTGACTTATCACGTACTCATCGGTGAAGGAGAACATCGTGAGGAAACCTCCATATTTTCAAATAATAAAAAAAATTGGCGATGGGGCCGCGTGGTGGACTATGCCCTAACACCTTCAGTACAGAGGAGGCCTTTGCCCAGCAATGGGATAGGTATAGACTGTAACATTACATTACATACATATCTTCGTAATATTTGTATCTATTATTATAATTTCTATCATATGCCGGTTATCTCACGCCGCTCTTCTTCACCAATGACAAAAGTCAATCCACTAAAGATTAATTATTTGCCCATTGCAAATAAAACAAATTTATTTCTGTCAGCCGGCATCCGGATTCGAACTCATATTGTTCGAATATTTAGAATTAAAAGTGAACACTCTAACACTGAATTATCACGGCTCTTATAAAATAAATACCATCTTTACCATAAATATATAGCATATTGCTATATATTTGCCTGATACTTTAATCATGGAATAAGTGTCCTATCATACGCATCACAAAGATGTGATATTTGAAGGGTAAAGAGTTAAAAACATCTGCTTTAGCTATAATTAAAACAGACCATATGTAAAACTCAGTTTCTATCCGCGTCTATTAATAATTGATCACAAGGAGCCCAGCACGCCTTGGCGCGATTGTGTCCGTGATGTAGACAGATGCCCGATCTTTGAAGTATCGTCGAATCATTTGTTGACATATGAACAAAATTAGAACATTTAATTGATATATTACAGCTGATATTTTTAGTCGCCCGTCTTCGGAACCACCTATTCGCTTATACAATTACTATGGATTGCAGCGAATTGTAATCGATTCCGTTCACTTTCGTCAAATTATTAAAGTGTGAGACTTACGCCCGGTTTCTGAAACACTGATCATCGTCGAAATTAACTAATCAGTTGTCAAATGGTTTGTCAAATGTCATTTGAGTTGCCAAAAGAATGGTTAATCTCTTTGATCATTGAGAAGATCACTCTGATCAATTCAGAATTCATTTACTACACCTTTGCGAGTAAGTAAAATACAACAAGCTGATAGAAAAACTTTAAAATACCATCATCTTAAATCCATTCTCTTAAATCTTGATCTCATTCTCATTTGTTCGTTTAACAACTATTATATTTGCCATTTGATTTGCAACACACAATATGTATTAGTTTATATAGTTTAAGCAAATTTTGTACTCATCTGAATCTCCAGACGATAGAATTAATGGCAAGTCACAAATGAGCGTTATCAAGAAGCCACATCGAATTAAGTATACTCCGGTGGCTGGCCTATAAAATCACCGCTTACTGTTGTAACTGAACTCACTAAAAGTAATTCGTTCTCCCCACCCGGAGTTTTAAAGTCTAATTGTTCTTCAAAGACTTTGTCGAAAGCTTTCCCTGCCTGCGAAGTAAATAAAGGCTTAATAACTGACACATATACAGAATTTAAAAAATATACATTGTATGTTTTTCGTGCACATTTTTAATATATTTGATGAATCCTGTTTGCGATAAATTTACTCGATCTATTTCTCTTGATTAATAAGTGACCGGTAAAATATATTAAGTGAGAAATCAAAGAAAAAAAAGTACTCAATATTATTAGCATGTGCTTTTGACTATAAAGACTTTGCAAAATGATTATATTATAATATATTCAAAACTTATTGTTTGTTATAAATGTGCTTGTTACAGTTTACTAATTAAGTATTATGCAGAAACTCCGGACTATCAACTGTTCTTATCCTTACACTTAGAGCGTTGGGAGGCTTTGCTTATTCAAAACTTTAAAGAAGCTAGGACACCAATTATCTGAACAAGGTTGATATTTCTTTTTATATTAAAAGTTGCCAAGCGAGCAGACGGTTCACCTGATGTTAAGTAATTATCGCCGCCCATGGACATTTGATACACCCGATAGTTCCAGATGCGTTGACAACCTTTTGGAAATTGGGCTCCGGCCACCTCACTCACCAGACGAAACGCGAAAGTATTATACTTCCACTTTACGCCGGTCTTCCGTATAAAATATTGTCTTATGTTACTGTGGTAGGGCCACGAAACAGCTCCTGCTGTTGCATGAATGGGCAGGCTCGTCCGGGGAAGTACCACGGCATTACAGAAAACCAGCGTAAAATGGAAGTTATTATCTTTCGTGTTTCGTATTATGAGTGAGGTAACCAGGGTCCACTTGGTGCTGTAGATGTCCATGGTCGGAGGTATCCACTTTACATGAGGTGGCTCGCCTGCTTGCTTGACAACTTTTCACATAAAAAACCTATAACTTTTATTTGGATAACTTAAAGATGCAAATAATAAAATCGCATATATAAAAGTTACGGATATCCAATAAGATCCAAAGATTATTAATTATATTGAAATGTGTATAGACATTAACAGTAATGAGTGGTCACACAGTGACACATCTGTGTGGAAGGAACATCTAGCGTCTCAATGACGCTGGAACAGACATCGGTTAAGTAAACTCCCTGACAGCAATGATTCGAACTAGAGAGAACTGACGTTATCAGCTGTTGAGATAGAACTCATATGAGTTCAACATATTTTTAATAGTACTTTTCTGACCCATGAGGAGTTTAATATGTCGCTACATCAACTACAAAAACAATTATGCAATACATTTCGAAATTTAACTCTAATGACAGCTCCAGAATGCTTGTTATATAGTACAAGACAGGATTCAATTCAGGTGACCACAAATGTTACGTTAATACACTTTATAAATTGAAAACGTAATTGTAAACAACTCATTGTACCGTTCTAAGAATCTTCGTTAGGCTAATGAATTAGAACGCCTCAATGTATAGCGTATTGTAATGTTTACATTAATAATTATTATGATTGGTGGAAGGCCATCGCTGCGCAAATAATCGCACGATTATTACCTTTGCTTAGATTTTACGTAAGACTGGTGACGTTATTTTGTTGCTGCTGCCTAAATATCAACCGTTTGAATATTGTTTCATTACAATTTTTTTTAACCTTTCTTTTTTTATAGATTTCTTACTTTAACAATTATTTTTAAAGTAGTAGCCAATTTTGGAATTGCCTATTCGATACTCGAGAGTTCCTAAACCTATTCCCATTTGTTTTGTATAGATAATGAAGTAGCGAATATGGCGATGTTTACAAAACATTTTCGGAAAAATTCCATTCACCGAACCTTTTCAGTTGTTAATAGACACTTATATTTTTACAAAAATTTCCTCGGTAAAAAGGTTTTCTTTATGTTTTATTTAATGTTTTTTTGTTTTACTTTTCTTCTTTTTTTAATGTCATGTTTTATTCTTAAAAAGTTACATACAAACTCATCCTGGGGTATCTGTTGGTAATGAGGTGAACGATCAAACAACATGTGCACAAATGATACTGTAATATTTCTTCCGTAGACGGAGGCGAACATGGGAGAGTTATAAAGTAAGCATCAAAAATACAAAGTTACCGTTCCGTTGAATATGAAGAAGTCCGATGCTATTTCGACGCATACGTGTTCCTTATTCATTTACGCCAGTTTCCGGCTGTTGTCGACGGCGCACGGGAAACCGCCAGTCAAAACAGAAAATAAACTCACTCGTTGCGTCCCAAACTGTAATTGTTTCTTAATACGTACAAATCAACTACCGAATGTTGAACATTTGCCAACCTCCATTACTTTAATTGGCCAAAAGGAGCAATTCCAAAAACAATCCAAAATGTCCCACAAATCAACAACAATTGTCAAAATCTTCGCGATGGCACCTTTACAAACTAATTCATATTTTGCTTATCCGAAAAAATTAAGAAAGTAATCAATGTAAGATCCACACAACCACAACCGACTAATAATTGTCTATCAATGATTAAATGTCCACAAATAAATGCGGAAAACTCGACATCTTTCGAACCGAGACTCGATATTATTTACGTAGATCTACGCAAGTCAGGCGGTGCGCTCGTACACACTACCGTTCCCAGCGGCGGATGGACGCCGACTGATGTCTGTCGTCCCTTCAGATTCAGATTAAGCTGCCGCTGAAAATTGCGAGCAATAGTCACAGCCTCCGGGCGCTTGTATGAAACAGCACCCTTAGCGCGGGGTCACTGAACTTATAGGCGATTGAGGCCTTTAAACGATTATCACCGCGATTACGACGATTTAGGAATAGCGTATATTTGCACTTCATCATTGTCAGATGAAATATCTTTCTCGCAATGAGCGATAGAAATTTGCGTTTCTTTTTAATTAATTAAATTGAGTTTTAAGTCTACACAATTAGGCCACTGATAATAATTATTTTTAAATTTCATAGTTTCAAATTCACTTTTTTCATATAGCGCCCGTTTATTATATGGCCTATTAAATACAAATATTAAATAACAGTTTGAGGTCCACAACATGGTAATAATTTAATCACTGCTCTACAGGTTTTCGTAATTAAACATTCAATTCAATTTATTTATGATAGTTTTTAGGGTTCCGTACCCAAGTGGTAAAACAGGACCCTATTACTAAGGCTTCTCTGTCGGTCTGTCTGTCTGTTGGTCTGTCACCAGGTTGTATCTCATGAACCGTGATAATTAGACAGTTGAAATTTTCAAAGATGATGTATTTCTGTTGCCGCTATAACATACAATACTAAATAACAGAACTTAAGTGGGACTCTCATACAACAGACATGATTTGCCGTTTTTATAGATAATCGTACGGAACCCTCCGCGAGTCCAACTCGCACTTGGCCGGTTTTTTTTAATATAAATCTCCTAATTGTAAACGACTTTAAATTTAACAGTCGAATAACTAAGTTGAAATATATCAATTGCATAATGCAGTGCATATTGCACGATTTTAAAGTGGAAAGTTATGAAAAATTTTGTAGTAATAATTTAGTTGCACCAGTGAGCATGATGTATGCACTCACCGGTCTTTCATCTGATGAAAACAATAACGCATATTATTTCTCGATTTTACGCATTACGTAGGCTATTGTCGCTCTACCACAGTCAAAATGTATGTAACCCATTAAAATCTGCATTGAAACTCGCTGCAGAAAAGCATATATCCAAGAGACGGTAAGCGGTAAGCAACTTCCGGTAATTTTGTTTCTCACTTATGTCAGCTGCTGTCTTTCATCGAATCGACAAGCATTATACAATGCTAATAATGGATACCCATTACATTGTTTTTTCCCGTGTTTCTGTTAAAACGGAAACGTTTGTTTATTAACTTCTTTCTCCTGCCCTTGTCCCACCTATATAGGGTTGGCACAACATGTTGCTATAGGGTTTGTCTAGATGTTTTAGGACTGGCCGCCTGCTTGGGAACAAACACCCAGATCCGGAACTAGTAAATGCGAATCGTACAAACACTTTTCCCATGTGGGAACTCAACCAACGACTCCCGGAGACCTAAGAAATTGCTTCACCGAGTCGATGTGTATCAACTAATATTTATTGCGACGTTGAAATGGTTCAATCGCTGTTGTTTTACATGATCGCTTTACTGATATAAATTGGGCGTAGCGATCACCTAGTGAGATAAAAGTGTATGAAATGTAATGTTTTAATCTCGAGAACAAATTTAGCGACAAGCCTCGTTTCAAATTTTAAACCCAGCTGTCATCTTGTCATAATGAACTAAGAACATTGCAAACATATGTTGCAGATGAATTAGGTTTACTGCTTTAGAAAAAATGCTATTGAAGGCCACTCATTGTTAGACGCGTCGTTTTTTAAAACAATAATTTAAACGCTATGAAATCCGAGAGGAATAAAGAAGAATTGAATATTATAAAAGTTAAATTTGCACATATAAATACTAATTGATTTTCAAAACAATACTTTCAATGCTAAATAATCCGAAGGGGATTTTAATCAAAATGTAAAATTTGCACATAAAAATACGAAATATTCGCAGTGCCGAATTGAACACTGCGTGCATATGTAACTGTTCCGCCATTTCCTCTGCGAAACAGCCGTAGAAATTTTAAGTTCCGCCGACGTGCCAAGTTTCCTAAGCGGCGAGACGAATCCGAGCGCGCTTTAAATTCGCACGGCGTACCGGTGATGCCGCCCATCTATGTGACCAGTCGGGCCGACCGGGGAATTCGCAATAACCGAAACCACTAATCGTTTTCGAATGCATATTCATTCACGTATAGACGGTTTGTCTAGCGGGCGGCCATTATAATCCTGGCCGTAAGTATCTATATCTATACTAATCTTGCAGATGTAATATTTGTTTGTTTCTGCATATGCCGTGATGGAATCATTCGAACAATTGAAGCATATGTGTATATTTTACGAGCGACCCGTCCTGGCTTCGCACGGATGCAATGTGTTCAATATAAATCTTACTCACTCTTTCTAGTAAAAAAAACCGCATCACGTTCCGTGGCGTAGTTTTAAAAATCTAAGCATACATAGGGACAGACAGACAGCGGAACTTTGTTTTATACTATGTAGTTTTACATTGCAAAAATACTAACTCTAACAACACAGGTAAGTTAGAATCATGTTAGAAATTCTGGAAAGATATAGCTGTGCATTTTGATAGTTGATGTCATGCAACTATAACCGTGCAAATATAGGACAAGAGATGCAACTCGAAATAGTTTGTTTAATTATAATAAAATGAAAAATTTTATTAATACAGAAGGTTAGATAGACCGTGTGAAGTCAGGGCAAGTCTGTAAGTTTTACAACGAAGAGGTTATCGAACGAATGAAACGTTCACCGACGAGTTCTGTGCCTCCTTTACAGCAGTGTCAATCCATACGAATTTGTTTATTATAAGGACAAGTATATTCGGATATGTTTAAGAACGTGATCACAAAAGAAACTGCTATTAAATTTTAAAACAGTTGTTTCTTTTTATTTTGCTATTCTTTTTGTTTCTATTTCCTCATATAATTTCTTTATCAATTAGTTGTATAGTTGGCGGTTGTGTTTTGACAATCAATAAGTAAATGAAGTGTGTCTATATTGAATAAATATATATGAATTTGAATTTATAACATGTGTAGAAATGTGGTTTGGTCCATATTGAGAAGTAAAAGTTTTGAAAATTTACCTTACATTATTTTAAATATTTTATTTTTAGTACTTAAGCAAGTTGTTCGCTGTTAGTATATAAATTAATGATTCATTTTGATTCTAACACAAAATATTTCTACTAATAAAGTTAGATACTCCATATCTTTAGCCCTATAATTATATATGGCAATTTCAACAATACTGGATGCGATTTGTGGCATCAAAAACAAATATGTTTTTGTATAACTTAAGTATAACTTGACAACCATGATGTGCCTACATAAAATAATTGTTGAGTTGGGACTGCAAATAACTCCTCTTACCCACTAGAAGCTAGAGAGTAGTTATTAAAGTGCCGATGATAATAACGGTATAATTTATGATATTTATATGGGAGAGCGCAGTAGCTTTACACAAAGCAACACATTGTTTTGTTTCTTCACCTTTTAAACCTTACCTGCAATCTCAGCATGCTGAATTTCGTAAACATCAAAGCTTCTTTTATCGTGAAACGCTAAAGCCGGATAACTGAATCGAGGTCAATTGTTTTTGTTTCAAACATTTCCCTAATTTATGAATACACCCCATATTGCGTTCGACCATAAAAACGTCGAGGAATTTAAAAAAAATTTAACATATGGATTTCACTTTTCGTTTGCAAACAATGCCAATTGTTTGAATATATTATTTCGTGTCCCACAATGAGAACTGCAACAGTCCTAATTAAAAGTGTAAGGTCCCTCTAACTGTTGGATACTGTTTCATCATTTATGCTCTGTTACTTTTAAAGTGTCCTTGTGACTGTTAAATAATTGTACATTTCTTGCCAACTAAATGATTCAGGTTCCTTTAGTAAATGCTAACATGGGTACAACATATTACAGAGTAAATAGCAAATTTTTGTAAGGTTACCGAAATATACATAAATATATTATAAAAATAAATTTGTACAAAATTCCTTTTTAACCGGAATGATTCTAGCATATGTATTTGTGATTTTCAAATGTTTTGTTAATAACTTTAAAGTTAAATAAAGTAAATTAACAGCGGAACGGAGGGAATTAGTGTAAAGTTCAAATAATCCACATTTAAGAAATATTTTATTCAAGATATTGTATCGAAGTATTTCCTCGAATAAATTGAATTAAATACGACTGGCTAGGCACTGAGCTATAACGCATCATTACTACCTAGTTGTAAATATATAACAGTAATTGTTTTTTTTTGTGTGACGGTTGGAAAGGATCTGGCGGTTCACCTTATGTTAAGTGATAATCATGGCCCATTAACATTTGCAGCAGCTTTTAATAAAGTGGGTCCCAGCTACCTCATTAACCAGACGAAATACAGAAGTACCGTACAATTGCAAGTCACGCTGGTTTCTGTTAGGTCGTGGTACTTACCCGGACGGGCCTGCCCATTCGTGCAACATAGAAGACTGATGCATGGCCCTGGACCATCGTAGTACGTAACAACACAACGTTGAAAAACATAAATAAAAATACAACGTTAATAAATATGAGACTAGTAATATCAATTCCATCTATATTGATGCCGTTTATACGATGCAAGTTCTCTACAACGTGAAGTAGTGTCAAAATCTATAACTATCTTATAATTTACATAAACAAACAATTTTTCATTTCACCCCGAAAAAGAATCATTACCAGAGTATTTGCAGCACGACCTCTATATATTCAGCAGAACCGTTTGTGCTAACACCGTTCCACACAGTGAATACAAAAACACAGAGGGAAAAAGCTTTGTCACCTGAAAGGGAAATAATAAAATCAAACAGAATTTCCCAATCGTCCTCAATAGCTGAACAATATTTATGGGTGTCAAAGTACTCGGAAAGTAAAGGTTGACGTGTTTTAACAAGGGCGCAAAGTCGATTTTACACGTTGTTAGCTTTCAATTTCAATCTTAACAAAGATTTTACGTTTTTTTTGTGCATTACAAATTGAATTGAATTTATAGAATTTCATATTTTTACTTGCTTTAAAAGCTAATGTTATGACAACTTAAGATTTGACTGATCACTGATTCTGTTGGGACTAAATTTAATGTAGACACTGATTGCATATTACATTTTTGTGCGTTAAGTGAATTGGTTAATTATGCTTTTCATGGGACTCTTAAAATCGAGACTAATTGTTTTTTACATTATCGAAAAATCTACTTAACAGTGAGTGGCTAATCTCGTACCACTGAGTAAAGTTTTCTAAAGTGTCACATGTCTACTCAGACAGATCCTTTAAGAGTCGTCAAATTATATATCAGTCAGGTATCTGTTTAGTTTAGTTCGCAAGAAATTCGAGAGAAAATCTAGAAATCTACAAAAAAGGAAATCTTCTTCTTGCAATTTTTTTTGATTTACCACGTAGTTGGAAGTACTCGTACAATAGTAACAAATTTCCCTTTTGTTACTGTATACCGATCATCTTGCATAAGTAAAATAATTTTATCGCGATTTCCCATTTACTATAAAGTCTGGTGCATGCAGACTATGAGGAAGTCTTGAATGCTGAATAAAGGAAAAATCATTCTGAGCTTCAGAACACTACGCCTACATCTTCTCATCGAGTATACACACAAATCTCATGCGGTCTTTCACTCTAAGCCTACGGAGAAGCTCTAATTTGCTCAATGGAAGGTCGTTTGAACTCTATTTCTGCGTAACTTTGCGTTATAGGATCCGACTCAGTAACCAACAATGAAGTATAAGTATTGCTTATAGAAAAAATATTGGTAAAGGAAGACATATTCCTGAGTGGCAACATCAAACAGCTAAGCCATGAACATTTTCTATGTTCGTTGTGGAAGGCCTATACAGCCCAGTTAACTTGTACGACTGATGATGATGATGGTGAGCTTGAACCTAATTTTAATATAACCATTTTGCAGATTTACCGTGGTTTATTTTTGTTATTTATAATAAACCCAACATTTAAAAAATAACAATTTACAACATTTATGATCATAGGACCGATTCGATATTTGAAGTTAAGATGAAATATAATTAAAACATTTGTAATAAATGTGTTTGTAATAAACCTTAACTTTTCTCTACCTCCTTACCATTTCCTAAGGGTGACTGGGACTGACTTCCACGTATGATTTTAGCATTTAAAAACGATATCAACGAAGTAGCAGAATATACGACAGAGTATTTGACAGTGGACATAATTATGGACACAGAACAGACAACTTCATATCCCGTAGAGTTTGTTAATTCAGCTGTTCAGAGTACGTACAGAGTAGATACAGATAATTCAGCACTTAAAATTAACAATATCATTGGTGCCGGCACCGGGGATTAAACTCAGGTTGCTCGAATATATTGTATTAAAGGCGAACGCCCGGAGCTACTCGTATCACGGCACATAACTAAATACAATATATTAATATAACGGCAAATTTTACATTTTGAATAACGCAAAATGAGACATTTTTATCGTAGGATGTGGTTAGTGAGTTTTTAAAAGAGCAATAAATATACTCAGCTCTGTTACGGTAACATATTTGACGTCATATGACGTGTGATATGAGCGTTATGTGATCTCTTCATTTGTGCGTCAGTGACATATTATGGCTGTGTACAGATTAAGTCAACTACACACTATACTCATATTTAAAAAAAAACTGTTTCTGTAAACGCCTAGATAAATAATTGAAATGCTCAATTTTTCATGTATATCATTTAAATGAAAAGGAGAGAAAAAGACTGCGGTGTTTCTTGCTGGTTCTTCTTTGGGCAGGTCTAAATGAGTAAGCCAGTGGTAATGAGTAAGGAGTATTTCTCCAATGATTATAGAAACTCTTAAATAATCTCACCTTTTCTTGTATTATATATATATATATATATATATATATATATATATATATATATATATATATATATATATATATATATATACTTTATTTTTAGTCACTTGTTCTTTATTTTGAAATAAACATTGATCTTGAAAATCATCGCACTAAATCTAAAGGACGATTGTTTATTTTATTAATTTGTTGATTTTATACTAGCATCATAACCTGCGATTACGTTTTCTATAATAATCGATTTCGGTTTTTGTTCATAGATCCAGTCATCATCATTCATCCTATAAGTCGAAGAAGGAGCAAAAGGAGCAGTTTTTTCTTTGGATTCTGCTGGTTTAGTAATGGAAAGCTTAATAACAAATTATTATATTCGAGTAGTACACATTAAAAATAACAATAAAATTTTATCCCATTTAATTCAAAATATTTTGGATACTTTGCCTGTCACTCAACCTTGCGATAATACTGTTTTATAAAAAGGAGTAGTTAACCTATAAGTTTGAAGTAATAACCTCAATCCCACTACCTGTGACAGTAAAGTAAAGTAAAATAAAAAATAAAAGTAAAATATACTTCATTGTACACCAAGGAACACACAACTAGAACGAAGAAGAGACTAGAACTTAGAATGAAACTTACCATGAAAGGACAAGGCCGTTCAATCCCTCCTCATAAAAACTTTTTTCTTCCATGAAAATTTGGTCGTGTGATCATTATCTTTTCTTAAAAAAGGTCCATTTAATAAAATATGATAAATCAGTTAATAGTTTATCGTAAATGAATTAAATAAGCAACCAACGGAGAACAAAAAACCCTTGTAAGGAAATTGATTTTTATAAACCTGTTTATCAGGTTTATAAAAAGCAATTACCTAGGTAAAGAAATACGCATATGCACCAAACAAATCTCTCGAGTCTAAACAGCAAATAGTGGTTGCGACAGCATTTGTCAGCATTTGTCTCAGGGTTTAGCCACAATTTTCAAAACAGTTTATATGAAGATCAATTTCTACGTAAATAGTGGTTGCGACAGCGTTTGTGCTTGTAGTTTTGTTTAAATTTGATGTTTATTTTAAATCCTTTTAAAATTTGTATTAGGAAAAGAAAAATAAAAAAATAAAAATCGTGATTTTTTTTTAAATTTACCGTGATTCTCTTTGAACTAATTTTAACAATTACTCTTAGAAATTTTTAAGCCAAATTAAATTAAATTTTTTTTCCGACTTCACCGCATCTTTAAAAATTCGAACCTTATACCCGACCCGAATATAACTTTGAAACAAATTGTCACACAATATTACTATAAGGCAAAAAGAATTTATATGTGACCACTATCTCACTAATGACTAACTAAACCTAAAGTTCCATAAATATGAAATAATTCTAAGAAAAACGCTAACAACCACAGATTAAAATTGGGCAAATTCTAATTCGGCGTTAATTTACCGTGGATTCTAGGAATACATAACTAATAGACAAATCATGCATTATGCATAGAGTTAATTTGTTTCCAACCATGCCTTATGTACACACAGAGCATCAGAGCACGTCTCAAAATGAGACGAGCTCATTTTATCTCCTCAGACTTTTACATTCATAATATTAACTTACCAAAACTAATATGTTTATGTTTATTTTTGAGTTTATGTTTATGTTTCAACTGAATTTTTTTAGTCTAGTTTCACTTTCATTCCGTGGATTATTAAAGCTTCATTGAACGCAGAAACTGTGGGTTAGCCATAACCCACGGGTTTGAGGCGCTCCACAGTGGGTAGAAACCGCGCATGTGCTCATGCGTGCCTTATACCTAAGGAGGGTCGCCTACGGGCTATCGAAGTTAAGTGGGGACCATGACCCCTATGTCCGTTGATAACCAATATAAAATTATTAACTGGTGTGTTAATAATTTTATATTGGTTATCAACGGAAGATTTGCACACAGTTACTAATTGTAACTGTGTGCAAATCTTAACTGTTACAACACGCGATTCGATTGAATATTTCGCAGCCTCATATAAAAATTCATATTATATTATTTATTCTTATACTATTTACTCGTATTATTAGGTTCGTGAGTTTTTGTTGTGTCACAGTTTGAACTTTAGTAGCATCTACATTTTTTTAATTAAAAGAAGCTAAGTAACCAAACAAAATATTTTAATTTAACACCATTAGGTAATAAAGCACTGGCTTACAGAAATAGACAAAGTAGATCTACGATGATAGGAATGAGAATATCAAAATTACTCATAATAACCCTGGCTCCGGCTGCACTATGGCTACTACAGGGGACTAAAACTTGGTCAAAATGTGTAATAGGCACATCGGATATTGGCTATCCAAGAGATAGCGACACCACAGATATCTTGTATGAATAACTGCAAAATCGGAGTCGATAAAGTTGGATTTTCTTCCGCTTAATTTTTTTCCCATATTGCTGACAATCGAGCAAAAACTTTCGAAATATCAGTAACTAAGATTGAAAAATCCGGTTACAACATTATAATCCTTAATATGAAACCCCTAACGGAAATAACAATTTCAGCACTGAAAAAAAATGCGGTGAATCGACTCCGATGAAACCAAAGATAATTTTGTCGGCACTACAATGATTTATTAACAAATTATGTATGTAACCAAAAACTCCTCTTTCCCGCAGCTCAACCCCCCACCTCTATTAAAGAAGACAGGGAAAGTGGCTTCTTCTCAACCATCCTCAACCTGTTTTCCTCGCAACCCATCATCATGCATCCAGAGAAGATATGTTGATTCCACTTGGAGCAGTCCTCTCGCGCCAGTCTTCCACCTCCTGGCTTCACCATGGGTGACCAAGCCACGGTTACTGATCTTACGGTGCATTACCCGGAAGGCGCAGGTTCGAATCCTAGCAGAGGCGAATTTCTTCAACAACATATACATATTAAGTTTCACCTTAAGTGCGGAGACTGGCACTTAAAAATAAAACTAATTAAAAATTATAATCACATGCAAAATTTCATCTAATACGCACATTGTAAAAATAGGAAAACCTAAATTCTGTACTGGTACAAAGTACTAATGCAATAATGCCATATTTTTTCTTCAATTTTATAGAAATAAATAACCGAATTCAAATGAGATATAATTTCATTAAAAATATATTGGTAAGAAGTAAAAGTTTAAAATCCGACGAAAATTAATTTTATATTGTTTGTTCATTTGAACCGGGAAATAAATACCGAATCGAGGTTTAATCATTTTACATAATGCTTGAACTTGTTGAATGCCAATTTCCACCCAAAAGTTTTTTGTTTGTACAGATAATTTTCATGTCTGGAGAACACTCGAGCCTTTACAATACATGGATTTGTATGCGGCGTTAAAAATGTGAACTATTAATTAAAAATGTTCAAAAATAATCACTTCAAATTTTTATGTGAATGAAGATAAAGCAAATCAGTTTTATAAGCTTATACAAATATTACTCTTAGATGTTTTTTTATAACGAAACGTATCAAGTACATGGTTGAAAAGGAAAAAGTCATTTTACGGGTTCTTACATTTATTTTACGAAAACTAAGATTGGATACTCAATGTTTTTCGTTCAAAGAAGTTGAAGACTATTTTATCGGTACTATGTGAATTTATAAGGCGCTGTAGTTCGACGCCTCGCATTCAAAGGTAGCGATGAAATTAAAATGGCGGGCTAGAGGTTTTATTTCTTATATACTCACTAGCGACCTGCCCCGGCTTCGCACGGGTGCAACGTATTATACATATAAACCTTCTGTGCATCCTGGCACATTACAGTCACATTACACTAACGTACATATGTAAGTTTCATGCCTAATTTAAGGCAGTACGCGCCTTGCCACCGTCCAACCAATACCATATACCATTTTTTGTACCGCGTATTCTTTATATCATTTTATATCTTTATATATTTTATATATAAGTGTTAATAAACCGTTTACCAGAATATTTATGGACTCTCTCCCTGTACAAAACTTCTTCATGGTCCTTCGAGCCGGATTTGAACCAGCGACCTATGGATAGCCGTAACCCTTCGGAGTTACGCAACTGAACAACTTCCTCTTGAATCACTCTAAAAAAAACGCAGCAAGATCCGTTGCGTAGTTTTAAAGATCCCTACATATAGGGACAGACAAATACGCAACTTTAAACGACAGTCTTCGTGTCTCTTAGTGGTACTCTACTCTGTTTGAATCTATGCAGCTCGAGCCATTCTTGTCAGCTCGATTAAGAGTTAAATACGTGACATTTCTTTTCTTGTGTTCGAAACAAAAAATTGTTCATAAAAATAGTTTCATTAGTTATATGTAGTTTTAATTCGAATGCTTATTCGCTGGCAGTTCTCGTCATCTTCTAGGCAATGAGCGCTTCTGATTTACTAAATGAATACCTATCAAGCTTTTTTGCAAATGTCGGAATCGGTGGGTCCATTTATTCCTTTTACATGTGCAATCTTGATAACGCTTGCATCGTGTACGGCAAATGCACACCAACTTTATCAATGATATAAAGCATAATAAATACCAATATTATGCTATAATCCACAAAGATTGTGTGTTGTGGAAACCTATGCCAGCGTACGTAATAGCCGCCCTACATACGATTAAAGCCTACAAACAGAACTCAACCCTTCACACCCTTCTTTGAAGCCAGAAAAGGATATCTGTGGTATCTTTAGTTATTTTTCTTTCCCTATCGTAAAAAAATAAAATCCACTTCTAAGCGCGGATTTATTTTCAACAATATTTTAAGCAAGCACTCCTTAGTACTGTTTGCATTCTGATTGCTTATTTAGGATTGAAATCGAAATATGTGCATCTAAGTGGAATATTTTTCCACCATTCCATTAAATGTTATTTGCATCAATATTGTAGTAAATTAGAACAGAAAATTAACCTATAAATTATTGCTTAATATTGTTATTGCATGGGGTAAAAATAATAGTTATATAAATAATATATATAGGTACTCTTACAAAAGCACATACGTACTTCCACATGTGCACTTACTTATCACAAGCGATAAACAAGATTTTTTTCTGTGGGATTTAGTTACAAAATCTTATATACGTTTAACCCGATGTACGCTGAAAGTAAATGGAAATGCATGCCAAAATGGAAATGGAAATGTCATTTCTGCGTCGCTAGATAAAGACCTCCGCTCTAATTGTCAACTATTTCCATTAGTGGTATCGATAGCCTGTAGGTGGAAATAACTTTATTTTAATTATGTGAGACCGTACAGTAAATAGTAAGATTTGTTATGGTCTGTATCCATATGCTTTTTCTATATTTTTCTATATGTTTATCCATATTTTTTTTAACAAATACTTGTTTACTAATAATTGTTTTTAATACACGTAAAAAAACTTTCTCGTTTTGATGATTTTACTATTTCATTATATCACACTTGCAAAGACTTTGGAGGTATTGTCAAATTTATCAGATTACATTTTTATAGAGCATTTTAAAACATACGTTTTTTGTTATCATTTTGAAAATATGTAGACTTTCCCACGATGTTTTCCTTCACCGCTGAGCACGTGATAAGTCAGCATTGGCACCGGGGATGGAACTCGGGTTGCTAGGGTATATTGTAAATGAGCCCATATGCTCCCGGACAATTAGCTATCACGGCTATTAATAACAGAAAACAAAATGAAACTACTTTTCAAAGAGATCTATTTGTAATAATATTGCCTGATACAAACTTATTATATGATTAAAATATGACACAAATAGCATCGTTCCTTCTATTCTATTTTTCTCATTCTCAATTCAAATGAGGTAACGACCGTCGAGGTATCTTTTCTTGAGTGTTTTAGATGTTCTTCACTAAGCTCCATTATTGTTTTAAAAGTTTTCTTCAATGCTATGAGACCTTTTTTATATTCGTATTAAATACAAACACGAGTATTCTTAATCGTAATTTGGAAAGACATTTTGAATTTAAACACACTCATGCCATGTTTGAAAAAACAAAACTAGGTCAATCACAAATATGTTTTGACTTTATATAAATAAAAATTATTAAGATCAGGGGCCAAAGTCTTCTAAGATTATTTAATAGGGCTTAATTGAAAGAGAAGTTTGTGAAGATTGAAGGGAGTGATTATCACAGCTACAAACAGTTATTATCTCCAAGTAGAGTATCATTATGATATCGATAAGGCAATGCCCTCTACAATGTCATTCAATTAATCTGTGGCATAGCCATTATAGAATTCATTTATGCTTTAAAATATTTAGGTTCAATGCGTCCAGTGACGAGTGTTCAAAATAGGCGGTCAACCATTATATGAACAAATCGATTGACGTTGATAGCCTATGGTTGTTTACACTACAAAAATGTTAAAAGAAGATCCGCATTTTGTGGATACATATAGTATATCGTCGTCGTAAAAAATATAGCCTTACAACACGATTCTAATGTTATGCCAACCCCACTCAGGTAGAATAAGGGCAGAAGGATGATGATGATGATTACATTCTTCCGTTGTTTGGATGGGTTTATAGTTAAAATATACATTTTACATATGCATAAAATCATGATTCCCATAACGATTCTAAGAGCAATGAAATTTATAAAATTAGGTACTATATAATATATAGTACCTGATTTTGCTGTAACTTTTACAGCAAAATCAGGTACTATTATTGTCTTAAAGCCCTCATGCCTACACTGTTTGAAGTCAAATACAGATTTATTGTAGTTAAGTAATTTAAGGATTCAAATCTTACTTGTGAAAGTGAATTTTAACCAATCAATCTAATATATGTATAAAATTCTCGTGTCACGGTGTTTATAATTGAACTCCTCCGAAACGGCTCGACCGATTTCTGTTAAATTTTGTGTGCATACGGCCAGGATGGAAAATCGGACAACATTTAATTTTTCATCCCCCTAAATGTTAACGGTGGTCCACCCCAAACATTTTTTCTACCCTAGAAATAATTTATATGGCAAAACAACGTTTGCCGGGTCAGCTAGCTATTTATATAATTATGATGCCCGCTGTATTATGTAACGAGATCGCCTTACACTTTTTGTATAAAACAAGTTTTTTGTGATAGTACTTCACGGCGGCTCAACGCCGAAATGTCTATAAGGCGCACATTCGACTCCACATGGAGTACTGTTCTCATCTCTAGGCGGGAGCCCCCTATTACCAGCTTCTTCGGTTTGACCACATTCAACGTAACGTCAACCCTAGCCGCCCAGGGTTATCGACGATCAAAGTCTTTCTGATCAACTTGATCCTTTGGCTCTGCGTAGAGATGTTGGATCACTCTGCATCTTCTACCGCATTTATCACGGGGAATGTTCCGAAGAATTGTTTAGATTGATCCCGGCGGCTGAATTTCACCATCGGACATCGCGTCAGAACCAAAAATTTTATCCACACCACCTCCAGTCCAGCGTTCCACAATAGCGCTATTTTAAGGTTTTTCCTGCCTCGCACAACTACTCTGTGGAACCAGTTGCCGCCGGCGGTCTTTTCGACCTGGGAACCTTCAAGAAAAGAGCATGCTCTTTCTTAAAAGGCCGGCAATGCATTTGTAAGCCCACGGGTGTTCCAGGCGTTCATGGGCGGCTGTAATCACTTACCATCAGGTGAGCCTCCAGCTCGTTTGCCCCTTTTCTCCATAAAAAAAACATTTTTTTGTATACTAAACATTTTATATAAGCATTTATTGCATACTAGCTTGCCGCCCGCGGCTTCGCTCGCGTCGAATACCCTTTTTCCAATTGAAAATAGCCCATGTCCTTTCTCAGGGTCTAGACTATCTGTGTACATAACTTTCATTTAAAAAGGTTCCGTAGTTTTGGCGTGAAAGCGAGACAGACAGACAGAGCTACTTTCGCATTTATAATATTATTTATATGGATAAAGAGCCGGCACAGAGGGAACATAAATTGGTCACTAGATTATTGTCAAAGAGTGTAAATAAAGCGAAACTTGTCATATTAACATATAACTTAATACCTTGATAAATTAACATGTGAAATATTTAGTTACAGCAAAAACAGGTTTGCATAAAATACATAAGGATCTTTCACATTCGTTCAAGTCCATTTGTAACCTTTGAAATTTTTACAATAAACAATCACTGTGTGAGAGAAATGAGTCGATTGAGAAGGGCCACTAATAGTCGTCAGGGTCAACAGCGTTTAGAGGCAAAGGTTATTCATTTCCTTCTCACTGCCGTATTTTTCCTTAAGAAGTTTGCCAAAAGACTTATAGACACGCCCACACGTTGTACGCGATACACATGTACACACACAATAATTTACAAAAAACCGTATGTATACTTTTTTTATGTGAAAAGTTGCCAAACGAGCAGGTGGTTCACCTGATGTTAAGTGAATACCGCCGCCCATGGACATCTGCTACATCCGAGGGTTTGCAGATGCGTTGACAACCTTTTGAAAATTGGGCTCCGGCAACCTCACTCACCAGTCGAAACGCGAAAGTATTATACTTACACTTTACGCCGGTCTTCTGTGAGGTCATGGTCCTTACCCGGACGAGCCTGCCCATTCGTGCAACAGCCGAGGCTGCTTCGTGGCCCTACCATAGATGCAGGCACATAAGAAATTATACTTCTTTAGAGTAATAAAAGAAAAATAACTAAAAGTTTTGATCCGTGTGCCAGTAGTCTTTATGAAATAAAATAAAACATTCAAGATATTTGATAATGTTTTAAGTAACTTGAAATTATAGGTAAACTAGCGTTACTATGTTCTTCGGAGTGGTAATGTCTCCCTTTAAGTGTGCAAAGTTTTATTTCTAAAAAAAGAATTTATTTAAACTAGCGGCACAATATATTATGCATATTAACCTTCTTCTTGAATAACTCTATCTAGTAAAAAAAACCTCATCAAGATCCGTTGCGTACTTTTAAATCTAAGGATACATAGGGACAGACAGACACGGGGTGACTTTGTTTTATACTATGTACTATGTTTAACATATACAACATTAAATCGATCTAAATTACATATTATCTGATAAACCTAATCCACGAGGCGTGGTGCCCAGCACACGCCAGCTGCATTTCAATTGGGCTAACGCTTTTCGAGTTTTAGGTGAACGTACATACATACATTCTTTTTATATACAAATCTCTAAGAACTGGCATAAAGAGAATGAAAGTTTTTTGAGAGTAAGAAAAAGACAATAAACTAACAAATAACAAAAAATTATCTTATCTCTTAAGCCGCTTTGAATATTCTTCGGTATTATTAAGCTATAAAGATAGGAAATATTATTATCCTAAAAGGACATTCAAATTCCATTTAAACCTTTTTTATTTGGTTGCGTAATGATAAAACTTTATTTCATTTTATCACAGTCGGACCAGTATAGGATTTCCCACCCGAAATTGTAGGTGGCCAGATCGATTTAACCATTTGTAATTGCGGAGGGAAAGGATTTGGTAAGCTCTGGAGCAACAGACTAGGTCTAGGCACTGGATCTTTTTACTCCCATCGTCTCTGGTGAACGAACTCGGGGGGTTCGTTGTGCGTGAAAAAGGGACCGAGCAGGTAAGCGTGCTGAATGCCCCAGCGTGCCTTACCTGGAGGAGAGGGGAGTGGCTACCCGAGGGTCTGCTGAGGCGGCCAGCGCTGTAAGAAACTTGACAGTTGATGAAATTTGTTCATCTTAGTAACTAAAAAAAACATGTGTTATTGATTTCATGTTTTTACGCGAATGTTACGTAAAATAGTTTCATTTAATCAAAAATTATTTGATTAGATTTGAAAAATGATTTAACAAAAATTCGTTTCCTGCTGACGCGCGGAATACGCTTCTCTAGTTAATCAGTTACCTTTATTAATATTTACGTGACAGTCTAGTTAAAGTACATAGACATGTGGTGAAAAGATTTAAATGAATAGCTGAAAATTTATTAAATAGCTTTCTTGCCTGAGCAGAGTCTGTAATACACACTTTCCTTTGGTTTATTTTTTTAAGCAGTATGTTAACGTATGTATGTTCAAAGGTAGCTGATATAAATACGTATGTAGCATTTATAAAACAATTACAAGCAGGTTTGGGATTATAATCAAGTCTTCTAAGACCCATAATGAATTGGAAGCAAATCTTGGAGTGCTGATGATTTGAATTTCTGTACTGGTTTCAAAGTTATATTTTACAAATTCAACTGAAAGCAACAGTATGAAACAACATATTACCTTTCGCCTTTTGAACAATACCTGTAATCTTGGGATACGAAAACTTGTAGTAAGTCTTTTTTCCGGGATACGTTAAACCTTGAGAAATCTCTTCTATTGTAAAATTAAATAAATATAGTGTGGTGGTACTTTAAGAATATTTATTAACTAGTAAATTATCACACAAATAACCAGTGTGATATTTCTCATTTTCTTAGAAAATGGTCGTACACTATATATAAACAGTACAAATTGGATGTTTCAAAACTCAAACTCAAATACCTTGTATCTTGTATCGAATTCGGACCGAAACCCCGATGGCCGTCGACTGTGCAATTAGCTAATCGGTGGCTGAGGGCGGTGAGAACTGCCCCGGAACGCGGGTGTACCTTGTGTACTCAAATAGCAAAATCTTTCAATGACAAGGTATATAATTTTATCACGATATAGTCACTCCTTCTCGCAAATACGTTGGCCTTTTGAAATTATTTACATAATCCTTTTATTGGTAGGTAGATAGTATAGCGAGCGTGGATCTCAATACATTCTAAAAATAAATAAATAAATAAATATTTTAGGACACATTACACAACATTCTCCAGTCCCAAACTAAGCTAAGTTTGTACTATGGATACTCTAAAACTGATAAACATACTTAAACATACTTTTCTTTTGTAAAGAAATACATATTGTTGTAGTGTTGTATCTGAGTTCCATGCTATGTTGGGAATGCAAAAATACGAAAAGGAAAAAACTTTATGAAAAAGAAAAGGCAATCACAGAATCAAACAGAATTTCACAATCATCCTGAATAGCATTACAATGTCATAGCTTTTGACAATGGCGAAAAGTTGATTTTGTTAGTAGTAGGCTTTCATCCTAAAAAGTATTTTCTATATTGTAAGTTAAGTTGGATTTACGGAATATCATCATACTTTCTCTTTGCTGTAAAGGTTATTTGAATATAAGCCTAAGCGATTTATTTTCACTTTTTACGTCAAATGATAGTAACAATTCCGTCATAATATAAAACTTATGTTGAATTTCGGCTAAAGAGTACTTATTACTACTAGTATTTATTAATTCACTACAGACTTCTATTCTTCTTACAGAATAATCCTACTTTTATAGACGTCACATGCCTTCAAAATATTTGTTTCATATTTGGTGTTCGTTTTGAATTTTTCCTCAAGATTTTCTACATAGTAGATCATTAAAAAACTCTCCTTCTGGGACGAGTACCTATTCGATCTAAAATCGTTCTAGAACGACAGATTTCAACGCTAGCCAGGAGTAGAGAATAGGACATAATGATATATAATGCGTTGTGGTAAAAATTATAATGAAATGATCAATCTTTATTAATCATATCATTTAAGAAAAAACATTAGTCACTAGCTAAAACATTATATAAGGCTCCTACACAATAAGCCATATGACGTCAAACATGTTACTGTATCGGTTATTAATACATTCATTATCCTTCTTCACATAGTATGATGAAACTATCGTATTGTGTGTCAAATTCTTGGGCGCCTACGTCCGTAACTGTTATGTGTCGGTCGTGGTCCCGTTTTGGAAACAACGCGTGGGCCAGGACCCTGAAAATGATCTTATCATATGCGTTACTCTCACATTTTTCTCGACATTTTAAATATATAGCTATACCAAGATACCTTAGAAAAATCTAATCCGTAGATAATGTTTTGCTTATAGCTGAAAATAGTAGTAAATCCAAATAATGTGGGCCACGCAACTGTCTTCTCTGTTGCACGAATAGGCAAGTCCCTCCAAGTAAGTAAGTACCACGACCTCGCAGTAGACCGGCGTGAGGTGGAAGTGTTTTACTTCTGCGTTTCGTCTGATGAGAGAGGTAGGTGGGGCCAACATTATTAAGGTAGCAACGCATCTGCAATACTACGAGGCGGGTATTGCAAATGTCAATGGACGGCGGTTATCGGACATCTGGTGAACCGCCAGCTCGTTTGCCACCTATTCACTTAAAAAAAATCCGATTCGTCAAGAACACTTTTCATCCGTTTATACCTACGACGATTCCGCTGAATACTGATTAATGATTGCGGTCGAAGGTATCAAGGAAGGCCGCTGAAAAATGAGGTAATTGGAAAGAGGCCGCTAATGGCCTTTGGGGCAACATCTTTTACACGAAAAGGTTATTCAATTTATTTCCACCCCTGTTTTTCTCTCGAGAAAGTTTGCTCTTGAGGTGAATGTCTTTTCTTTGGTTTCAAAACACTCTTATATTTTGTTAGAGCATTTTGAAGTCAAATCCTTGTCAGCAGTTAGTTGTGTTTGAGTTCACGCTTTACTAGATAAGGAATTAGGCATTTGAAAAAAAAATTGTTTGGGCTAATATATCACTACCCACGTATATAGGTACTAAACCCCTAGATAAGCTATCGTTCACTATATCAATAATCATTTGAATACATATTTATATTTTAACAATACATTTATTTATTCAATACATAATCATTCACTACATGAATAATAAGCAATCGTGAAATTAGTGTTACTTATATAAAATTCCGATTATAACTACAAAATTAATGAAGAAATGGTTTCTTTTTTGTACTACAAAATTCCTGGAGGGAATCCATTGCTAATAACAGCGCCTACTGAAATATTACGGTGCTCAGTGCTACTGAAACAAATGGCTGTAGTAGTTTTTTCACTGGTCTTATTACTGCGACGCTTATGATTTCACATTTATTACGAAAAAAATATAACAGAGTTTTTTTACCTGGAAATATAGTTTGATGTTAATTATCAATTTAAATTAAAAGATAAAAATCTACGTAAATAAGCTGTTTTCAGAGTTTAAAAATATTCTTGCCATTAAAGCAATGCACTCATTTAATTCTGAGGTGTGTCTGTATAACAAAAGATTATGAATGTGTTTTACAGAGTATGAGCAGCAAAGCGGCTTAATGAACCGCGGTTGATGTATCTACTAGCTTTTGTATGCTTCATATTTCCTGGCATTTTTCTCTCATCGCCCATGCGTGTTAAAATATACCATTAGCTTTGGATTTAACTAAGTTAAAAGTTAAGTCTAAGTTACTAAAGTACGATTGATTGGTCAGCAGCGTCTCGACTGTGACCAAACACGGATTAAGTCATTTATTTTGGATAATGATTTTTTTATGAGAAAAAGTGGCAAACGAGCTGACGGTTCACCTGATGTAAGTGATAACCGTCGCTCATAGACATTTGCAACACCCGTAGGGTGGCAAATGTGTTTCCACCTTTAAATAAAGTGGGCCACACGAAACGCAAAAGTGTAACACTTCTATTTTACGCTGGTCTTCTGTGAATTCGTGGTACTTATCCGGACGGACCTGCCCATTCGTGCAACAGTGAACACTGTTGCGTGGTCATACCACAGTTAAACGCTGATAAATTGAAACGAAAATTTGTTCAAGGAAAATGCACGTTTTTATCGAAAATTGAAACCTTATGACCAGCATGTACTTGTTTCTCTTTCGACAACATCAAAGTAAAGCTTCACCTTCGCCATACCATTGAATTTTTTGCTTTTCACTCGTCAACGAAACAGGACTAGCAGTATATATAGAAAATAATTCAAGAAACATTCACCTCCGTACCGTAACGAATAAACCTCTGTCACTTATTTAGGCGACAAATAAATAGGGACAGAAAATGCGAAACTCTGGGCATATCGGAATTTCGCATTTTTATTTAATATTATCTTACTCGCCCCAGCTACTTCCCCTCTTTGGTTTTATTTTATCGAGTTGTCGTACAAAATATTAAAGTAATGACAAATTCGCTTACATAAATCATACATGAAATCAGGCTCGAAACAGCAAGATCAAAATTTTATTGTAGCTAAAAAATAACAATCATCTGGAATTAGGAAATAACTACCTACTGAGCGGGAACCAAAATCTGATCTCGTTCTACCCACAAGATGTTTGCGAGTAGTCATTAAAGTGCTGATGATAGCAACGATGCATTTCATAATGTTTAAGTTTCCTGTAAATGAAAAGTAACGCAAAACGAAATAGCTTCCAATAATGAAACATTATTGTGTCATCACCTTTTAAAACGTAAATGCAATCTCGGCATATAATTTGAGTTTTGTAAACAAAAAGTAAAGCTTCTTTTATCGTGAACCACTGAAGTCGGACAAATGAATCGAGGTCATTCAATTTGAGTTTGTTTTCGGATGGATTTTCTTTCAGAATTTTCTCTTATTCAAGAATACGCGATAAAATGCCATCCACAAGGCCAACAGTTTTAATTTGTTTTTCAGTTCAGAAAAGGTCACAAATATCCGATTTCTAGAAGATCCTACCTTGTTACTCTCCCTTGTGCTTGTACTACCTTGCTACTCTAATATGTTTGCATTAATTCAAATTTGTCAACTATTTTCCTAGTGAGAAATATGGTTTTATTCAAACTAGGGCAAATAAACGAGGAAATACAGTGTAACTATTGGCTATTATAAATTTATTATGAGTTGTCCGTTTTAAAGGTATACTCTAACTTCTAGTGAACACATGTTAGTATAATAAATGATGGCTCAAGCCATTGATGAGATCGCTTGTGAAGATTCCTCACAGGAGGCCATTCCCAAGCAGGGGAAAGAACTATAAAATAGTTAAAACTAAAAAACTACTACTACTATTTGTAATAACTTTCTGCCCTATTGTTTCAACATAATTTCGCAACCGCTCTGATTCAGATTTATTATATCTGAAATAAAAAAAAAAAAACTAGAAAAGAGAGTTGAGAAAAAGCAAAGTACATAAATTCAAAACTTTATAATAACGAGCAATGCTTAAACTTTCACTACTTTTGCCCATATATTTCTTGGATTTGGGAACTGCTTCATAAATCACAACCCGGTTACGATAAATCTTGTTACGGTGGCATTCGTATTGCAAAAAAGTATACGTTTTTCTATTTCAGAAACGGTTACAAGCTCTTCATTTCAGAATATCCTCTGATCGTACCGATTCACGTGAAAATTTCCATTTATTGGAGTATTGATTTAACACTATAGTACATGCGTTATGAACTGATTCGACAGGCCATAAAATATCAGTAGGGATATGATTGTACAACGCCTTAAATTTTCAAGATCGACCGTTTGATATCTTCATTCGTGCCGCCTATGAGTCATAACTCCGTGGCGCAGTTGCCAAGGTATTGGCTTCAACAGCGGGGTCGTGGGTTCGGTTCCCACACGGGACTTCTATTTGGGTGACCCACAGACAATTGTTTCGGAACTGGGTATTGTGAAATTTATGTATGTCCAACGTCCTTAGAACCCAGGATATGTTAACCTGTATAGTACCTATATAGTAAGGGCAATTAAAAAAAAATAAACAAATAACTACTTTCTTCTTCTTTCTCCTGTCATTATCCCATCCAGGTGTAGTCGACACAATCAAAATTGACTATAGCAATACTGATAAAGATGAGACACAGCCTTATATGCGGGAAAAGCTACAAGTGTCCACTCGTAGCCAGTAAATAACAGTCCCAAATCCCTCTAGACTCTCGCTAGAGTAGCAAAAGGTATGATTATTTACATTATTTGTGTTTCATTATTTTTAAATTATTTCTATGTTAAATTATAGTTACACGTAATCACGGCAAATATTAATTATATACCAAACTCTACATACGTTAAAAAAATCATAATAATTATATTATAATCTTCTGCATGTAATTATATAACGTAAAACTGCATGAAAATGAGAAATAATAAATAAGGCATTATTATTATTATTATTGTGGGCGTATTTATTTGTTTTCTATTATTATTATTATTATTATTGTGGGGGGATAATTATTTGTTTTCTCGTCTGGTTGGGTTTATAAATAAAAATAAAAATATAGATATATATTGCATATATAAAATAAATATTATGGATAAAAATAAACATATAGATAAAAATATTGTATAAAATACATATATAAATAGGACCCAACCAGACGGAAGCCCTCGGCAGGGGAGACCAAACGGCCGAGGGTTAGGGTGAAAGGGAGAGAAACCGGCGGACGATGCGGGCGGTATCGAGGAGCACCGCTTTCTGCATTAGAGCTTGGAGCGCTCCGTCCCGGAGTCCCAGTCGCCTCAGATGTCCGGAGAGGCTGACTGGGATCAACCCATTGGCAGACACGACTATCGGGATAATTTCGGTCGGCACACCACCCCACATGTCGGTCACCTCGTAAGCCAGGTCCAGATACTTCGTCTTCTTATCTGTTTCGGCTTTCACGAGGTTCTCGTCATATGGAATGGTAATGTCGACCAAAAATACCCGCGACTGTGCCCGGTCCATCAACACGTTATCAGGTTTGTTCGCGACAATCTTCCTGTCCGTGATGATGGACCGGTCCCAATAGAGCCTGGCGCGGTAATTTTCGAGCACGGCCTCCGGAGAGTACTTATAGTACGACAGTTTCCGTTCCACGAGGCCGTATTTCAGAGCGAGCTCCTGGTGTAGGATTCTGGCTACTAGGTTATGTCTATGCAGATACTCAGAGTTAGAAAGCATGGAACAACCGGAGATAACATGCCGAAGCGACTCCCCGGAATGGCGACAAGCTCGACAGATGTCGACGGTGCCATCCTTTAGGATGTATCTCCGATAGTTGTTCGTCTTAATAACCTGATCCTGTATCGCACAGACAAAACCTTCGGTTTCCCCAAAGAGGTCACCGAAACGTAGCCAGTTAAGGGAGGCAACAGTATCTACGAAAGGCTCGTGTAGAGCCTTGTAGAACCTCCCGTGGAGCTCTTTCTCTTTCCATACGGCCTCTCGGTCGGAAACGCTCAGTACTCCCGGGTCCTGCCATTGCTCGTTGGCTAAGGATAGAGGGGTAAGTCCTTTATCACAACTAATGACGTCCGTGTAGATTGACTCATCCGATCTCGCCAGAAAGTAGTTACGGAGGCTGCACACCTCGCGATTGTGCATGGTAAGGCGCTTAAAAAGCCCCTCCCGCCATGCTTCCGCGGCAGGTACAGCCTCATCACTGACGATCTCGGATGATGCATTCTGTGGGACGTCATAGTCGTGCGGACCTTTCGGTCCAGGGCGTTGAGCTCAGTTTGAGTCCACCTGAGTATGCCAAAGGTATACATGAGGACTGGCATGACCCAGCCGTTAAAAGCGCGTGCCTTGTTCACGCCTGACAAATGGCTATTAAACACTATGTCAGGCGTGCAAAAAACACGTCACGAACTGACTGTTTCATGCCAGCCTCATCGATACACATATTTTGTGACATACCCAGGTATTGGTATGTTTCAGCCTCAGAGAGGGTCCTTATGTTAACGGGCATAGATAAATCTATGCCCTCCGTGTTAGCGACCTTACCCCTTTCGACATGGAGGACCGCACACTTATCCGTCCCAAGCTCCATTTTGATAGAATTGCTGAAATCACAAGTGACTTTAAGCAATTCCATCAAATGGGAGCGATTGGAGGCGAATAATTTGAGGTCATCCATGTAGAAAAGGTGGGTCACTTTTGTCCCTCCTCTCCGAAGCTGAAATCCTCCCCCCGAACGCTCCAGAAACACACTGAGAGGATTCAGGGAGAGGCAAAACCATATTGGACTCAAACAGTCACCCTGGAAAATACCCCGTCGTACCCTTATCCGGTATTCCGCAGCCGTCATCCGCTCGCCTAGATGACAAAGGATCGTACTCCATTGCCCCATACAGTGCCCGAGGAAGTCTCTTACTGTACAGTCTACTTTGTACAGTTCGAGGACCCTCTTTAGCCATGTATGGGGCACCGAGTCGAATGCCTTTTTGTAGTCTATCCAGGCGGCGGAGAAGTTCCGACGGTTGCGCTTAACCATTTTGCCACTGACCGCGTCGATGAGAAGCGGTTCCTTGGTTCCACGACCGCCGCCCCGACATCCATTCTGAGCATGAGACATAATCCGATTCACATTAATATGCCGGGTGATTCTCATGCTCAGAATAGATGTCAGTGTCTTATACATGGTGGGTAGACACGTAATGGGGCGGTACTTACTCGGGTCTGTGGTAACGTGATCTTTAGGAACCAAATGAGTGACCCCAGTAGTAAAGAGGCTCAGGAGCGACCTCTGATCGAGAGCTTCTTGGAACTGTCGGGCGAGGACAGCATGACACACCACGAACCCCTTCAGGCAGTAGTGATGCAGCCCGTCAAGCCCCGGACTTTTCCAGTTCGGGGCTCTACGGACTGCCTCAGATACGTCGTCGGGTGTTATGACGACGGGGTCCATGGGTGTAATATCTGCGCATTGGCTCGCCACGACTTGCGTTCAAGGGCCCTCGCTGTGGTCTACGAGCTCTGACCACAGGCTGCGCCAGAAGGCAACAGTGCCGGCAACAGTGAAGGCAACAGGGTCGCTCCAAAGATTTGTAGAGCCTCTTTTGGTCACTCTGGAAGAGGTGATTCTGGCTAAACCGCGCCGTCCTCTCGGTATATCTCCGAATCCGCTTCCCCCAAGCAGCGATCCTCTGCTTCACGTCATCTATGCGCTCCGTTAGTTTTTGCGTAATATCCGGCTGGGACAAGTTGATGTTGGTCCTAGCGAACGCCATCCTAACGGTGCGCACAATTCTGGGCCTACTATTGCCCGACCTGAAGCTTATCAGCCTGCCGATGATGGCCCTTACCTTTGCGATACGGTCCTCAATTCTTCTTCTCCATGCTGGGATAGTGCTACCTGGTCTGGTAGCACGTCCAGCCTTGGGAAGTTTGGCGCCAACGATTCGGCATGCTGCCAGTGCAGCGCCAAAGAGAATTGAGTCCGTATCGCAGAGGTCCCGGCTAGCTTCCAAATAGGTTGCCAGCATCGGGTTAAGAGACCTCACGACAGACCGACTCCGCTTACTCAGGGGTATGCGGGGGAGACGTGGTCGATTCTCGAGAGGCGTTTCGCGCACCTCCAGAATTGCCTCCTCCAATATGCTTCTCATCTGCTCTATATCTGGGGTGACTATTCCATCATCGAACGAATGTACAGGGGCGGGGGGGTAAAACGCGGCTTCCGCTTCCGCTTGTAACCCCGCGGAATCCGCAGCTTGCGGCTCACTCGCATTTCCAGCCACTGCATTTTCGTCCGATGAGGGAACAGCCTCACGTCAAAGTCGTTCGAGTTCGGCAGCATCAAATATTTTCGAACGCGTGATGTACCGAACTCGGTCTGCCAGGTTTTGCTCGGTGACGGTCGTAGACGGCTCCAGCTCAGCAAAAAAACGATGCATCCTTGCCCGATACGCAAACCCTCCAGTTTCATTCCCTTTCGCCCTAAAATACGCCCGCATTGCGTTTCGATTCATATCAGTCGTCCAGCGCAAGCGGCGTATTCCACCAGCGGCGGGTGCCGATTGCTGGATCCGAGAGGATCCTGCCGACACCAAGCCAAGGTGGGGATGATGGATGCGAGGTACTGCTTGGTGGTCGTGCAGTACCCCGCGCTCGGCTGGCGTCCCGCATGCTACCACGTCCAGCACCAGCTCCAGACGCGCCCTGGCGGCCCCCAGGCAGCGGCCCTATGCGCATTCCTTTTCTTTGTTCCATCATCCAATATTTAGGGCATCGTTTAACGAAAGACGCCCTCAGACCGGCACCGTTTTCAGTAGTATGGCCATACGCACAGACGGGCCTATGCACCCTCACTTTTGCCGAGGCACGGTACACACACCTCATGGCAAGGCACTGACTGATTGCGCCGACGTAACAGTTCTGTCACTTAAACTGTTACGTCGGTGGGCGATGGGGTCGTCACTTCCCTACGCCATTTTATTATTCTTATTATTATTATTGGCTTTCCAAATTGATATTATGATAATTAATTTTAGGATAGGTAAAATATAGGTGTATATTTATAAATTAATATGAATTGTCTTTGTTTTTATTTTATTAATTTAATTTTGTATAATTTTTGACTTTGTTTAATTTTGTGTTCTTTTTTTTGTGTTTAAGTGCGATTTATGGGCAAGTTACACTATAATGTTCGAGACCGCAATTTTAATGGCATATTTTCATTTAGTTTTTTGCTTATTACCCAGTTCTGTAAACAGTAAATGAATGTTTTAATTCTTTAACCCCTGATGACACAAATTGAGGTACTTATAACTGGTACCCGTGTTCAATAAGTTTTTAAACAGCCTTAAGGTTGTTGCGTTAAAATCTCTTAACGTCTTAAGCCGACGATTTAACCTAAATGTTTCCATACTATTTGAGTACTTCGCCGGTTTTCTAATGTCTGAGTGTTAATTTATCTATAATATGTATTTATTTACAACAAGAAAAGGACGCGTAAGTATGTACATCAGTTACTTACTACCTTTAGTACAAGCTTAGCTTAGTTTGCGACTAGATAACGTTGAGTAAAAATATGTCCGGTAATATTTATTTACTAAAGTTAAAGTTATCCAGAAACATCTTAATGTTACTTATAACATTAAGTTCAATAACCTGCTGTTAAACTTGTGCAACAAAAAATCGGCTGTTAAAGGCGACGACAACTAATTTTCTGCGGTTCTTCATTTACAACCAAGCTTTCTAATATAGTTATAATATGTCTCAGGATTAAAATTTACTGCTAACCGCATGAGCAAAATTTAATTTGCTCTGGTGATACGAAGTGATTCTTGTTGCAAGATCATTGTTGCATAGATACAATATACAGACTTAAAATTGTATTTAAAAGATTCACCTTTTCTGTAGCCAAAAGAAACAGTTAACAGAAACTTTCCTTATACTATGTACGAAACTGAACATCTTGAGATGTATAATCTCAGGATATACAGATAGACAACTCATGCATTATTCAGAGAAATATTCTGTTTGCAACCGTACCTATACATAAAAACACAGAAGATTTTAACAAGTGTGATTTGAAATAATTATCTCAAATACACTATTTTGAGCAGGTACATAGATTATGGAATAATCCAACCGTGGATTTACACAAAATTATTTACATGAATGATAATACACGGACAATAAACGGACGGACGAGAAATACGCGTTTAACACAATCATGTACTTTACTCCTATATAACAGAAGTTAAGATTATATGACGGATTTCTAATAAAAAATGTTTACCCAATTAGAAGCCGCATAGAAGGAATTAATAACACTAACAAGATATACCAGAATGAACTTTTTTGTGTTTTTGCCACTTACGCTTTCCTTAGTTATGAAATAAAGATTTTGGTTTACTTAACGCTCGGTATGAACGAAACTAATTCCATATTACACTTGCGATAACATATTAAGTCGACGATTTGTGCAACATAATATTGACTCATAGTTTTCTACAGTTAGAAATCATTATATTTATTAATAATCATCGTATTTTGATTCTTATTTTTGAAAGGTTCTTGCTGCGATCAAATAACAATGAAATAATGTTTTATACCTATTTCGTTTTTAATTTCAATTTGTAAGGAAAACATTTATGGATAAGATTCTCTTAATGCTCGTTTTAATTCAAACAACGAAGCCTTTACGCTTGTTGATTTGTACCCTTATGCATATTCATAACGATATTTTGTCCGTTTTCCTAATCATTACATAACTCCCTTTTCAATTTGCGTTATGAAACATTCAAATTATACGTAGGGCTATTTCTGCTCTCCGTCCATTTCCGACTTTATAAATTCCGATCTCAGATTGTGCACTGTGTAAGTCAAGTTTCACTACTGCCCATATTTTACCGCGTGGTGTTCTTCTTAGCAACCGGCTAGTCCCGAAAATATTTAGTAACACTTTTATCATATTACGTAAATTAAAGTAACAAGCAAGTTGAAGGTTATTTTTAAATATAAATGAAATTTGTGGTAGCTTGGAGTAGTAATGGAAAATTAATATTCCAAATCTAAAAGATCTTCTAGAACTTCTAAAACTCGAACTTCTAAAACTCTTAATCTAAGACAGCTAATTTCGGGCTGTTTTACGAGTATGGGGAAGTTCGAAGCGAAAATTAAAAAATAAATAAGAAATTTTTCGATATTTTGGTTTCCATATTTCCTGGAAATGTATTCATAATTTATTACTTCTACCGTGTAGAACTTTGTGTGCGCCAAAGAGATTTTTTTAATGTTCTGTATTTACCACAAGTATGTAAGAGCCGTGATATTTTTTTTTATGCGAAAAGTTGCCAAACGGGCAGATGGTTAGTGAATACCGCCGCCCATGAACATCTGCTACACCCGGGGGTTACAGATGCGTTGACAACCTTTTGAAAATTGGGCTCCGGCTACCTCACCCACCAAACGAAACGCGTAAGTATTTGTCATACTTCCACTTTACGCTGGTCTTCTGTGGTCGTGGTACATACCCGGACGGGCCTGCCCATTCGTGCAACAGCAGAGGCTGCTGCGTGGCCCTTCCACCGTAAAATAAAATACACTCGAGCAATCTGAGTTCGATCCCCGATGCCAGCATCAATGAAGTTTTTAACTTTAAGTGCTGACTTATCACGTGCTCCGCGTTGAAGAAAAAACACCGTGAGGAAACCTGCATATTTTCGAAATAATAACAAATATCGAAGATGTTATATATCGAAGATGTGCGAAGTCCGCCAATCCGCAGTGGGGCCGCGTGGTGGACTATGCCCTGATACCCTCTGTATAGAGGAGGCCTGTGCCCAGCAGTGGGACATGTATAGGCTGTTACTTTACTTTTTATTTACCACAAGAATCCATAATTTTTCATACATCCGGCGACGCATTTGTGACTCTAGTTTTGCGAATGTCCGAGGCCGGCGGTGAACACTTATCACCAGGTGGCCCCCCTGGTATTTTGCCTCCTTTTCTATTAAACATAATACTTTAATTTTATAAAATATAAATAAGAAAAATTAAAAAAACCTTTTATTTCATACAATTGAAACATTATTTCACAATAAGTTTCGTGTTAGTTGAAGTTGAGCTTTTTTTCGAAAATTTATATACAATTTGATTTTTTTATTTGTATTAGAATATAAAAGAAAAAAAAGAAAAAGTTATTAAAAATTCTACATTTTTCTGGAATGTACATTAAATACATGATAAAAACAATGCTTTCGTATTATTCTTTCGGAAGCTTACTATGGTCATCTTCACCTCCATCTAGCGCCGTCCTTGCTACCATCTGGATAGCACCGAAAGCTATTTTTTCTGCAAATTGTGCCGATCACCAGATTTGTTGAAGGGCTCACTGGTCTTTGGTTCAAGATGGCCTTCGAAGGGTTTGATTACGTCCTGATTACTTGTGGTTTTGACAACTGGATCGTCTGACGTCCGTCTTCATAACAACGGGGAACTATAACAATTTCTTATATTTACGCGATTACACGAGGATTTATTGAAAACTAAGCGGAAATTACCGGATATCGCATTTATTTTGCTTTTAATACCCTCTGATAAACTAATTTGGTAGAGCACAGATCCTTGCAAAAGCACACCGATTCCTTCCAAGGATGATTCGCGAGGCTATTGCAATTAAAAAACAGTTTCATTTAGTAACTTGGAAATTCTCTAATTATCAATCGGCTTCCGTGTTGTTTGCTTCAAGTACTGGAGTTTATGATTCAAGCAAGCATTTAGTTGTCAGCCGTTGGTTTATTGGTTTAGTGGTGCGGCCTAAAATAAATTAGCACGTCTGGTCTTTCAGAAGTAAAATTACTTTTTTTTAAATTTTCATTATTAAAACAGATTAGAAACCTATGTCAATATATTTATTTTTACAGATCAGTTATGAAATCTATGTATGTATATTTCAATGACAGTTCAAGTTGTCATGCATTCAGATAAAAAACCTTTTAAAGTAGGTACCAGGAATATTTATTACACAGCTTAATTGTGAAATCGGCAAATGTTATACATTTTTTTAATATGGAGAGTTTTATATACACTAATAATTGAGGTAATTTTTTAAAATGAGCGTATAATGGAGAATTTCTTGAAAATAGCCCGTAACTTTATGAAAGTGACATTCGAGATAGTTGAAGCCACAATACGGGGCGTGTTCTATGCGGCGTACGAGATTGTTTCCATCACTTTGCTTTTATTTTCCGCAGGATTGGTTTTAGGCTACTTCTATATAAGGTATGGATTTCTTTAACTACCCCATGTAACTATGGATTTGCATATTTGTAATGTACTTC
Organism: Iphiclides podalirius; assembly: GCA_933534255.1. Taxonomy (NCBI): domain Eukaryota; kingdom Metazoa; phylum Arthropoda; class Insecta; order Lepidoptera; family Papilionidae; genus Iphiclides; species Iphiclides podalirius. Next base: position 5,546,737 of record OW152825.1, on the reverse strand, counting down.
GACCTTTCTACTGCGTTCTTCTAAATATGCTAGTGATAGTTTTTCCATGATACTCTTTAAAGCTGTACTAAAATTGATTTAGTTTTATATTATTTATTATATAAAGTATAAAAATCATTAGATTTTTAGCCAGAATATCTGTGTTATAGCAAATTATATATAGAATGAATTTTGTGTTTTATTTTTCTAACATTTATTAAAAAACTTAAAACTAGGTTAATACTACTAAATTTCAAGCAAATAATATACAGCATACCATCCATTTTCCATTATAATACAAAATTATAAAAGACTAAAGTTCTTGAAAGAATTATTAAAGCACAATTAAAAGGAAAACCCGTTTTATTTGAGCAATAGCCTGCTAAAACTATATAGAGAGCTATAGCTAAGTTAGTATGGTTGTTTTGGAAAGACTACTTTTCCTCTAAGACTATTTCTCTTTCTACAGAAATTCAATTAATTCCATTTTAGAAATTTTCTACAAATTTTAATAATTCCATTTTCTCATAAAACGATTACCGGGAAATTCTAATTTACCGATTCAGTTCACATTCGTGTCATTCGGTTATTTATTGGTTTCGGAACCTTGACAATTGCTAATCTTATCTAAAGTATACTACAAGTGTGCGTGTTTTTTATTTAAACAAAATGAATACAGCGAACAGTTTTGAATTCTTGTTTTTACACGAATATTATTAAACTATTTTACAGATTTTATTGAATTTAAATTTTATTTTAGATCAGTGTTCATGTTCACGGGACATCGCTGCATTCGTAACGTCTATAATTGAAACGCGATGAAATTCGTAAAATAATTTCATTTAACATCGAAAAATTGCCAAAACAATTAAATGTTAACGCATTTAATTAATCGTAAAGTGCACTAAGCTTTTGTATAAACTGTGCAGGGAGTGCACAATACAACATTTTCAACCGATATCAAAAAAGGCGGAGCTTTTTATTGGGTTGTGTATTCTTGGATGTATATTGTGTTCGTTACTCAGAACTCCGTAATTTATGAACCGAATTTAAAAATGATTTTAAACTGAAACTTAATCCTTCAACTCGCATGTTTTCGTCCTTCTATCGCTTGTCGCATTGCATCCGGCCGCGGAGTAAGGGTAAAGTGAAAGGCAAAATTTGAATTATTAATTGTTTTATAATTATTTATTTATTAATTAATAATTTATTTAATTTGTAAACATTTTATAATTCATAATTCAAATTTAATCATCAATTATTTATTTACTTATTATTATAATATTTATACACTACCAACCTTTAATGAGTACGTCTCGGTTACCTTACTAATCAGATGACGTAAATTTATTGTGTTACTTATAATTTTGAGAATGATGAGAAAACTACGAATGTTGTTAAAGAACAAACAGTCTCAGAAAACACTATTAGAAGTACCTACCTCAAGAAATTTTGTGTCGATTATTCAGGAAATATAACTCTAATATACGGAGCTCTGGGAGAGTAAGTAAAGTTTTGCCTCACATATCGCCCCCGTGGGCAATTTTAATGATGTTTGTAAATTTCGATATTTTTTAAATGGACAAAAAATATAATTGCGATAGAAGCTACATATCTACCAGTGTATTGTAATTAATATAATATGGCTGAATACAGAGAATTGCATCAGAAGAAGAACTACGCCATTGTTTCGTCTACAAAAAATAAATAGGTCGTTCATGGGGCAAAGTGTGCCCATGTATAATAAAATCTCACAGTCGATATTAAGTCTACCACTTAATCAATTTAAACGCAAAACTAAAAGTAAACTTAAGGCTGAGGCATATTATACCATTGCGGAATATCTTGATGGTAATAGAATTTCTACATAAGTACTATCGAGCTAATGTCAAATACCTATCGTAACTAAATCTTTCTGTAGAATGCTGTTAGTGAACTAAACTTCACTTCGCGTTCGTTTACTAGCCTCGTTCCAATGATCCTTTACATGTACGTCAAAAATGTAACCTTATAAGTTTAACAAATTTAACAAAAACAACCCTTTTAATCCTTAAATAAAAGTAAAATTTATTATTTGCATTTTTATAGCGTCAGATTCACTACATTGCGAGTAGTAAAACACATTTGTCTCTGGTTTTGGCACAATCGAAAGTAGTAAATTTTAGTAAACCCATTTATGAGATCTTTTCGATCGATCTTGGCTTTGTCTGTTGGATAAAATAAAACTTTATCGATACCAATAATATAACACCCAGACCTAAGGCGTAAATGTTTTATAGCCTCGACTCGCACAATTCATAATGTTAATACATTATTTTTACTTTCTCCCTTTATCCATCAGTTTTTAGTTAAAAAAAGTAAACGTAAGTACAAGTAACAGCTTATAAATGTCTCACTGCTGGGCAAAAGCCTCCTCTGTGAAGAGGGTAACAGGGCATAATGCACCACGCGAATCCATTGCGGATTGGCGGACTTCACACATTTTCTAAATATTATATTTATTATTTCGAAAAAATGCTAATAATATGCTTGTAGGTTTCCTCACGATGTTTTACCTCACCACTGAGCACGTGATTATTCAGCACTTTAAATTAACAATTTTATTGATGCTGGCACTGTGGATCGAACTCACGTTGCTCGAGTAAATGTAATTGAAGCCGAGAGCGCGGACACTAAGCTATCACGGCTCTTAAAAGAAATAAGTGTTTATTTAAACATTTTAGACTGTAGGAAATTGAATTATATATTTATATGAAATAAAAATCTTAAAAATGAAATGGTGCTTAAGTACCTTCACAGAATGGAAAAACGACTGAAATTTCATTAGATTTTCATGGAATATATTTGTGATAAACCCGAAGTAGGAGGAAAGGGCACAAGTACTTATCGAAAACTGAAACCTTACAATTCACTAGGTGCCAGTTTCTCTACCTTGCCCTTTGATAGTATCAAAGAAATACTTTGACTTATTTTCACCGTTGAATTTATTTGGTTTCACACGTTAATGTAAGTTTATTTAGAGTGTATTTATCAGGAATAAAACCCTGAAGATTGCCATAAAACTAACAACCTTTCGCGTCCCTTACATTTATTTATAGATTTCAGATATTTATAGATTGTTATTGTTATTGTTAACATTAAATAGAAGGAAGACTGGAAAATTCCACGCCTTTTCCTGGCGGTTTTTTAAATTTAATTTTGAAATGAAAATGAAAAATTGTTAAAATGCCCTGAAAAACCTACATTAGGCCACAAATAGTTTACAATGAGATTAAATCGCAAAAATAATAATAGTAAAGGAGGACTTTGAAAGGATGGCGTAATAGATACCATGGTAGGATCATGCAAATGTATCTACTGTTGCACGAATGGATAGGCTTATCCAAAGAAATAACATGGCTCAAGGTAAAGATTGTAATATTAGCTTATCCAAAGAAGAGATAATCGTGAAGTTTTATGGTTTCGCGTTTCATCCGGTGAGTGTGGTAGCTGGGGCCGACTTGACAACGTATATAACCTCTTCATTGTTTAAGATAGATGTCTATGAGCAGCGATAATAACTTAACATTAGGTAAACTAAATGTTCGCTTGCCAACTTCATATAAAAACAAAAGATTAACTTACCAGCCGACCGCCTCCATACTGCGTGTCCCGTACTTCAGTTGATTTCTTTGTTTCGTTCGACGATTCGCTTTATATTCAGCTACGTTTCCGAACTGGTTCTCTTCAGGGAAATTCGGAAACTTTTTCATTGAGAAGATCTATTACAGTTTGAAAAAATCCAACCTGGCTACGCTGGTTTAATTTAGTGAGGTCTTTGAAACTATTTAAAAAATAAATGTATAAAAAATAATCCATAAAGAAAAAATGGAATGGATTAGGACAGACATTTCAATTTACTTATTCTGTATTTAATACGGAATAAAAGTTTCTTATGTACAACGTGACATTAATAATGCAGTCCTTCTTAAATGTTACATTTTGAAAAGAAAATTTTGAATACATATTTCTTCATAAAAGAACCGTAGTCATTCAGATTGTCGTCTTTTTTGAACTCAAAAGGACTTGAATTTAAAAAAAAAGAGAGGATTAGGATTAAAATCAACGTACGGACGAGAGTTAAAATTTAATCCTCGACTCGAGTTCATTTCAATAGGTCCAATATTCTCGATTTGAAATCATTTCAATGGAACTTCCATTACAATAGATATCTGTAGCTTTCAGCAATTCGAACCAGAAATTACAAACCACGGACAGTGTTTCAATGTCGAGAGAAAGCCACTTTGAAATCCAGCTGTAATGTAAAAGTGAATATACTGAATTATCATAAATTAAATTATGAAATTTGTTTTATGGAAGAAAATTTGTCGGCATTTCAATTTTTAAATAATTTATTTGTATATAAAATAGCGACTTTAATTTTTATAGTGCTCACGTATGCACTTAAGATGAAATATTAAGATATTTCTACAGGAAGAAAAAATACACGAAAAGTTTTTCGTCGCTGCGGGCATCGAACCCACTTCTTCCGGATTCGCGCCTAGACTAACGATAACGATAACTACTAAACTACTAGGCCTAGTGGTTAAAGCATTTTTTTAAATTGTAATAAAATAGCATATTTATATATTATACTCTCATAATACTGTTACTCAGTTTCACTATCTCAACTGTGTATGACATACATCTTAACATAAAATTCTATCTCCGTAAAATTCATAACATAACATGCCCATGTTTAGCTTCCAAGAGTGAAAGAGGTTATGAGTATGTTGTCTCACGCCTGATACAAATTTTGAGACCTGCAACAACGATTTTCGCATTAAAATTCTGTGAAACGGAAACACAGGCTTAATAGAAAAGTACATTTAATAATCCATATATTTGTATACTTGTTATTTTATCTTCAGATTCCGAGGTCTTAAACAAAATAATTAATGTAGGACAGAATGAAAGCTAAGCCGAATCCGACCAAAAACGATTTTTTTAAATCGATTCATAAATGTCGGAGTTCTGAGGTAAACCATGTTTTTTATGTTGAAAATAGGAACGGATCACTAAACCAGTCATAGACAATATTAACAGGTAAGCGAGTGCAACCGTGGCGCAGTTGTTAAGTTATTCTCTTCGGTGGGTCGTGGGTTCGATTCCCACAAGACAACTACATGTGTGAGTAACAGATAGTTGTTTCGGTTCTAGGTGTTTGTTCACGAGAAATTAATGTATGTGAAAGGTTCTTAAAACAGAGGATAATGTTATCCTATAGTAAGCCCAAGGAAGCAATGTTTAAAACAGAAAAATAAAAAATAAGAATGAGAAAAAAGAAAAAAGATTATTTATAAACTTTACATTATAAAAGCAAAGTTAAGACATTTAAAATTATTTAAAGAGTTATCACGATAATGATGAATATTGCATGTTTTCGTCCATTAACATTTAGCTGCATTTATAGGCATATAATTTTTCTTTAGTTTTTCATTATTGCTCAATAAAAATTTTATGATAAGTTCTCGAACATCTCGAAAAATTTAAAGATCCAATATTAACGCAACTTTGGATCCATTAAGTATTTTAATATTAAATGGCCTACTTAGAGCTTACCTTAATTCGAGACTTAATTTTATTTTTTACATTTTTAGGGTTTCGAACCCACAGGGTAAAACCAGACCCTATTACTAAAATTTCGGTGTATATCTGTCTGTCTGTCCGTCACCAGGTTGTATCTCATGAACTGTAATAGTTAAACAGTTGAAATTTTCTTAGGTGACGTATTTCTATTGTCGTGGTCATAACTACACATACTAATTTAAAAATTTTCAGAATGAATTGAAATTTTGAATTTCAGAATTGAATATCTGTCAAAAGCTTTATTTTATTTACTAGCTGCTGCCCGCGACTACGTCTGCGTAGAATAGGTTGCAGGTGCAACATTAAGCAGAAAGACAGATATACATGAAATATGTATATAAATTGTACCCTATGTCTTATTCTGATGTATAAGCTATATTATTGTAAAGTTTCATATAATCCGTTCAGTAGTATTTGCGTGAAAGAGTAACAAACATCCATCCATACATACCAACTTTCGCCTTTATAATATTAGTAAGGGTGTAGTGCTGGACAAAAGCAAGGGAAATGAGAAGATTAGCTATGTATAGAAAATATAAAATATAAAATCATGCTTACCTTAATTGAGAATATAGTTGAGTGTCAACAACCATCTAGTTTCTCCAGCTTCACCACCCACAATTCAAAAAATGATCTTAAATTCTGTAGGACTTCAAAACACTGCACTACGTAGATTAATTACATTCTAAAATGAACCTGGCTTGAGAATGTTGTACAACAGATTTTATTTTACCCTGAAAAGTGACTCTCCATGACCGAAAAGTGATGAGTGGTAGAGCCACTGAGCGGTGGATTCGGGGGAGATCACTGCCCAAATGCACAAGGTAAAACGCAGAAATTTTGTTTTACTTTTGAAATTTGTTTATTTAAATAAATAAAATCATTTTATTGCTTTCCGTACAACTTATAACTAAACATGCACTCTTAAAGTACACATAATACAATAAAGGCAAAAGGAGGCGGCTCAGCTTGTGCTGATCGGAACAGTATTTCCGAGCAGCGCTGGTTTTCAGCCTCTCTCCACTTCCTGAGGTGTTTTTCGGAAGTTTTAGTTCTGGCCTACCAAGCGAAAAACATGGTTTTTTTATGTGAAAAGTTGTCAAACGAGCAGACGGTTCACCTGATGTTAAGAGAATACCGCCGCCCATGGACATCTGCCACACCCGAGGGTTATAGATGCGTTGACAACCTTCTGAAAATTGGGCTCCGGCTACCTCACTCAACTGACGAAACGCGAAAGTATTTGTCATACTTCGCACCCTGCGTAGAACAACGTGACATCTGCAAAATTGTAATTGTTCAGGACGGCAGATTCAAATTATTTTTTTTTTATTTTGGTTATAGTTTTCTTATGCATAGCAGTTGCTATTACAGTTTTTGAGATTTGTGATATAATTAGGTATATTAACAAACAGTATACTTTTTGAATTAATAGTTATATAAATTTAGGAAATAAGATTTCCTACGGAAAATGGCAAAAACTAATGGGTCACAAGATCACATAAACACGTTTATGTAACGTTGTTCAACGGAACATTCCAAAAAATAATAGGTCACACTTCATTTATAACGTTTTTCTACTAAAAACTCAGAAAATATGTATGATACAAACGCATGTAGCACTGTTTTCAACGATAAAACCATAAAAAGTGGGTGACTGCAATAATTATCAATTGACTATAATAGAGTATTTTACACTCGTCTATTACATTAATAAGCTTGGTCTAGTCAGTACAAAAAACAGTGTCTAAACGTACATATTTCCTTGTACTGCGGAGCATAAATCAGATAGAACGTTGTTCTATTCTGAATCTCAATAAAATCTCAAAATTCTCTGAATGTCAGACGAAAAAAGAATTAATGTCATCTGAAAGCGTAGACAATAATTAAGACTTTCCGATGATAAAATCAAATTCGTTCTATGTGACCACAGAACGTTATTCTACGCACGGTGCGACTTCTACTTTACGCTGGTCTTCTGTGCGGTCGTGGTACTTACCGTGGTAGGGCAACGCTACAGCTTCGGCTGTTACCCGAATGGGCAGGTCCGTCCGGGTAAGTACAACGACCTCACAGAAGACCGGAGCGAAGTGGACATACTTCTGCATTTCGTCTGGTGAGTGAGGTAGTCGAGCTCCACGTTATTAAAAGGTGGCACGCAATCCTACGGGTGTTGCAAATCTCCATGGGCGCCGGTAATCACTTAATATCGGGTAATGACCGCCAACTCAATTGCCACATTATCACATAAAAACTATGAGGCACATAGCCAAAATTTATAATACCGAATCGTGAATTCCCTTGTTAGTTGTAATTTTGCCGATAATCGATAATGTTATTCGGCCATTCAAAGTTACTTAAGTTCAGGTCAAAGGAAATTTCAGTGCGCAGACTCTCTTTAGGATATTCCGATTTATATAGGTTTCCACAAAAGCTATGCCGCTGCTTGTAAAAAAGATTTCAGTAAATCGGTGCCAAGTTAAAATAAAACTGGCTTAGAGAAACATACGAATATGTGTATCCAACTTGGTTTTAACTTTGACGGTGAAACTTTAGGCCTATTTATCAATTAAGTAACTTTGCATTATTCACTTTGAAGCACAATTACCTTGAAACAAAAGTTAGAGTTGAGTCCGGCATATGGTTTTACATGTTCATGTCTGCTTCATTTTAGGTTTTCCAGATCATCTTATACAAAGACTCTATTTATGGCGTAGTCGGTAGTGTACCTGCCTTCTGCGCCAGAGGGTGTGGGTTCCATCCCCACTACTGGAAAAATATTGTGTGATGATTGCATAGTGTTTTTCTAGTGTCTGGGTGTTTATATATGTATAATGTGTATTTATTTACAAAAGAAAAGTATGTTTAAGTATGTCTATCAGTTTTCTAGTACCCATAGTACAAGCATTGCTTAGTTTGGGACTAGAGAATGTTGTGTAAAAAGAACGTGTCCTAAAATTTATTTTTATTATTTTTATTGTAACTAACTGAGCTTCAATTATTATCCAAAAATTCAAGTAATAATTATGTGAACTGTGATAACATGAAATATGTGTATTTTGTAATCATTATATATAATTCATTGGCTATTCACAATTATATGCTATTTATTGTATTATTATTATCTGAATTAAGATAAATAATTATATATAGGTATTTATAATGAGAACAAATGTAAGAATGCACTGTGTTACAGTAGTTTAATAGACATTTCTTGTAAATAAATAACGAAAATATTAGCCAATCAAGGTTTTTGGAAATAAAAGTTGAAATAGAAGAGATTTTTGAAAATAACCTAATATTTGAAGTGTATATGAGTGGTTGAATGTTGCTGAAATGTAGTAATGGTTCCGTATATTACGGATATCGTCTATTACGGATGTTATAACAAAATACTTAGTTTATCAAGGGTTAAAATAATATTACTACTACATTTCTAATTATAGAACGTCCAAGACGAAAGATGGCAATATCAGTAATAGGCCCACGCATGTTTAGTCAGATAAATGTGAGACAGAGCAGAATTCAACAATAAATTATGTGTAGGACACAGTAAAATCAAATACATATTCCGCCATAAAACACGTGTCAAACGCAAATTATTTAATAACCACGATCCCTCTTACGATCGAAAAGAGCGATAAAAGTTCTTCAGACCTCACAAAACCTTTCCTTTTAATAAAGACTCCGACCGTTTTTGCGGATATTATGTTATCAGGAAGCTTTATAGACGACGTTTATTCGAATATTTCTTATGTAATCGATAGTCAATACTGAATAACTAACAATATTTTTAAACTCAGTATTTCAACATATTATGCTTGAGAGCCCAGAGATATTGAAGTTTAAGCAATTATAATTTACTAGCCGCTGCCCGCGACTACGTCTGCGTAAAATAGGCTGAAGGCGTAACATTCAGACAGAAAGACAGATATACATAAAATATGTATATAAATTATACCCTATGTCTTGTTGTGATGTATAAGCTATATTATTGTTAAGTTCCTAGGCATAGTTCGGCAGCTTTCAGAGGAAGTTTTAAATACGCAGCTACCCACTGTTGGAATAACCTTCCGCCACCGATTCGTGATCTAGAAACATTAGGCAAATTTAAAAGTAACCTAAAGAATTTTTTAATAAACGAACAGAAGGGTAGCCGCTAAATAATACTGATTCAAAATTAACCTATTTGTACAGGCTAAATCAATAAATTAAATGAGTTATAATATCATATATACCTGTAATAAATGTTTTTGTATTTATAAATTTACACTACATAAATATATTTCGTATATACAGCGTGTAGTTACCATCGCGACAATAAATGAACACACATATAGGGGGTAAGTTTTTAAAGTTGTATTAAACATTTCAATTCTTTAAACATCAATATTTACAGAGTTATTAAATTTTCCAAAACAAAGAATTTTAGACACACTTACCTATAAAAGCGTAACGTAAAATTCATTTGTAAAGGTCACAAAGCATATGAATGGGTTGAATGAATTTAAAAGAGACAAACATACTGTTAGAAGGAGAGGCTTGTAATACGACGCTGTGGCGCGAGTTGTATAGGCTGTTACAAATTTTGTTTCTTTTTTACTTAATTAGTTTGTTTGAAAAATATTTTTTTTAATTATAGATTTTGTTTAACGTTAATATTTTTTTAAATGTAACATAATTGTAAACAGATTAAGTGACGGATTAAATGTCTTATGTCTTATATATGTCTTAAGTTTCATTAGAATCCATTCAGTAGTATTTGCGTGAAAGAGTAACAAACACACGTCCATACAAAATTTCGCCTTTATAATATTAGTAAGGATGACAGTCCTCTGCAGCTTGATACTCAGATTTTTTTAAAGACCAAACACTTCACCAAAGTACGGCGTATTTGTTACAGAAGAGAAACTAATTTAAATAAAAGCGGTCAAAGAATACTTTAAATTTAAACATATTATTTTTCGTCAAGCTATAATTTATTTTTAGATTTTTCCAAAATAATGAATACTATCATGAAATAAAATTTTAACAAAGTAATTCAAAGAATATTCTAAGGTTAGCGATGAACTCCGCAAGAGCCTGACAGCTCTTCTTTTAAAAATTGAAAAGAGTCCCGATAACTAATATATAATAAAAAGTTAACACCTCATTACTTCGGTAATTGAACAATAGCTAACGACAAATGTACAAGTTTGTTCAAAAACAAATACTAAAAAACATTTGTCAGAAGTGGGATTCGAACCCACGCCCACAGAAGTGGACTGCGACCTGAACGCAGCGCCTTAGACCGCTCGGCCATCCTGACATACATGGGAATGCTGAAATTTCAATATCACCTAAATGCTCTTCTCCTTAATATTCGTCACCTTTTACAGAACGTGGACCGCTGGAATGTTCGATTTTATTTCACGCCAAGTAGGAAAGCTATTTGGGGCTCACCATTTATATAACATATAAAAATCTCAATAAATCCTTCTTGCTAATTTGCTAGGTTCATTTTCAAGTCAAAATTTCCCAGAACGGAACCATGCAATACAATAACGGGTTGTGCGTTCTTTAGTAAATTTCTCCCCGTAAACGTTGTTGATGTTACGTGTTGGTAAAGCGTCGGTGCCACGACGGAACTCATATCCCATAATTGCACGAACTTTTAAAGTGTCCATTATGAAAAAAAAAGTGTTCAATGTAATGAAAATACAAAGCTTATCAATAAACAAAAAACTGACTTTGTAAAAAGAATTTCATTTTTTAAAAACAAAATTAATTTGAATTTAGAATTACAATCAGACAAAAATTTTGTTTTTGTTTGAAATGGCCAGTACCTACCGAAGAACGGCAATTTCATACGTACCTATTATATCATAGACCTATTATAATCAATATAGATATACCAACAAATTATTAACTTAGTTTCAATTAAACATGAATGGCGTTGAAATCTATTATAAAATATCTATAAAAATTTATCAATGAATTTATAAATAATTATAAATTTGTAAAACTTTTTGATGGTAAAGGCATAGAAACGATATTCTATAAACGATAACACAGCGACAAGCAAAAACGTCTGTTATACGAATGGGCACGTTCTTCCGGGAAAATAGCAAATATGAAGACCGATACAAACCTACACAAAAAACGGGGGATTAATAGAAAAAGTTTTAGTCTTAAATCTTTGCTAAAAAGTTTTAGCATTGAATGCCATTAAAAATAATTAAAGGACAGTAACTTTACGCTGAAACAGAAATACGAAGTCAACTTTTTTATCGTTATTAATATTTAGCAATAAAAAAATCATAGCAATTACCTCTGTTATCTTCGTCGAGTCCATTAATTTGATTCATAATTTATTTTGAGATAACGGTAAGCAATTAAAACGGAAAATTGTGATAATTTTTATATGAAATAGGTACCTATGAGTCGTTTAAAAATCTTTATCGCCGTTTTTATTTTCTAACATAAAGTATTGTCTGTTGCAGTGTATTATTTGTGTTTTGTAAATATTTTGCATTTGCGGCTTCATTGGCTGTATGAATTGCTGGCAACATTTAATCGACGGATTTTATAAAAGACGAATGGTTTACGATAGGCAATAGAGGAGGCAGTAACGATGTTAGTTAACCACCTACTTGGTTTACATATTTTCATATGATTTCACTAGTTACGTTTCGAGTTATCTATAAGAACTGTTTTGTGATGCAGTTGGCTTTCAGAACAGTTACTAAAAATGTAAAAATAAATCTTTAAAGTTTTTTTAGTTTTCTTAATTACATTAATCATCAAAAAAGATGCGCATGATTTAAGTTCAATCACATAAACTACTCAAGGTACATAAACTATTTAGTCGATTAACAACTCAAATAATAAATCAAAAAGGCCTGACGTATGAGTAAACCCGTAGCCAATACCACTGATAGCATTTTGTGGTTGTTAGTTAACCTATCGACATTTTTTTTAGAAATTTTACCCTTAGGTACTTACGTCCATCAATCAATACACCTTGTGCAGCTTGGCATGAATCGTAATAAAAGATGGAAAAGGTTTAAAAATACTCCGTCTTATCGATGATTTTTTTTCGGTCAAAGCTAAAGATATTTACGCCAAAATCAAAAGAAACTTTTGTGCAAAAACTTTCGATCAAATGTTTCGGCATATCTTTTTCCACAAAGGCATTGCCGGTTGACTGTGCAAATAACATTTTCAATAAACCAGTCACACGTTGGAAATGCGCAGAGAAAAATTTGTAAATGTATCGCCTAATGAAATTTATTATTTATTTATTTCATCAACACCTATAGCATATAGAAAAATTCTTACGATGACGTAGCGTCCGTCACTAAGGATAAATTAAATTTTACACAAGGCAACGAATATGCTTACACATTAAATTCAAAATTTAAATTTATTCTTATCTTCTTATATATAAAAATAAAATACTGTTCGTTAGTCTCGCTAAAACTCGAGAATGGCTTGGCCGATTTGGCTAATTTTGGTTTTGAAATATTTGTGGTAGTCCAGGAAAGGTTAAGAAATCAGGTGAAGAATTGCATGGAAAATCGAAATAGCAACCATTTTATTTTCTGTGTAACCTGTCAAAAACTGCATGCGTGCGTTCCGAAAATTCTTTTTCTATGTGTTCAGATTGACTAATTCCCTAAAAATAATTTATATAGCAAAACAACGTTTGTCGAGTCAGCTAGTAAGCTAAAAAAGAAAACAAATCGATGATTTAAACACATTAAGGGAATCGTTAAAAATATCCACCTCAATAAATCAATAAATAAAATTGGAGTGTCCGTTTGTAAAATCAAAATAACAGTTTTTTCATTCAATGCATATATGTTGGAATTCGTAAAAAGCAGTTACAAACTTTGTGCTTGTCTGTTCCCGCTATTCCCCAAACAGGCTATGCAGGCTTTAAGAGGATTTTAATTAGCATATACTTGATATTATAATGAGCAACTAAAACTCGTGAATTGTGAACAATGTTTGATCAGATATATATAATAAGGTAAATGTTCATTACCTTAGGTTACTTTGCCAACAAAAGAATTTAAAACGTACCAAAACATCGAAACTATTTTTTTCATTAAAAGTCATATTCTCTCATTTAATAAACCCTGCCTACTGAGACTAAAACGCTATTAAACGTTTTATACGCATATTTTCACGAATTCTGTGGACTGAACAGTTATTTTTATTATTTTTAATATTTATATAAAACTGCTTAATTCCATATCTATTTTATTTTGCTACAAGATAAACAAAACAGTAAAAGTAAAGTAAAGTAACAGCCTATACATGTCCCACTGCTGGGCAAAGGCCTCCTCTATACAGAGGGTATCAGGGCATAGTTCACCACGCGGCCCCACTGCGGACTGGCGGACTTCACATATCTTCGAAATATATATATTTTTTTGTTATTATTTCGAAAATATGCAGGTTTCCACACGATGTTTTCGTTCACCGCGGAGCACGTGATAAGTCAGCACTTTAAGTTAAAAACTTCATTGGTGCCGGCACCGGGGATCGAACTCAGGTTGCTCGAGTATATTTAATTAAAGGCGAGCGCCCGGACACTAAGCTATCACGGCTCTTTTACAGTGTTCAACAAAACAGTATTTTAAAATAAATGTAAAGTTCATGTAACCAACAAGGCGGGGTCTTCATCGTAAAAAATAAAGTGATGTGCTTTTCTGTCAGTCTTACAAAGTAAATTTTCACTATTTCGAGATATGTCAGGATGGCCGAGCGGTCTAAGGCGCTGCGTTCAGGTCGCAGTCCACTTCTGTGGGCGTGGGTTCGAATCCCACTTCTGACAATATTCTTTTTTTTAAACTTATTTAACTTTTTTTTATTCACATCACAAACAAAACGCACAACAAATACTCACATATGTTTTTATTATTAAATTAAGTATTTTCCATTTGGCGTAATCGAAGCCTATTGACTAAGTAGTCAAGTTTGAGGGAGCGACAAAGACTTTTTTAAAAAGTTTTTTTAAAAAATTCATACCAAGTCTTATTACTAGTGAGTGTCTTAACAGATTTAGATGCTAGAGACGACTCTTGAGAGTCTGAACAGAATGAGATGCTCGTGACGACTCTTGAGACGTCCGAACAGAATGGGATGCTCGTGACGACTGCCAGTTCTGTGTCTTACAATTATGTCTTACATTTCTAACTTTATTATCTAATATAAACAATTCTCACGTTACTGTCTGGCGAACAGGATGCTTATATCTGCGTTAGCAGTTTCATGAGAATTGTTACTGGCGAACCTGATGCTTTTATCTTCGTTAGCAATTTCTCAAGAATTGTTATTCGACCACTGTTATCGCTATGCTGACTGAGCAGTCTCGAATGCAGGTGTTCTTATCAAGCGCCCGGGTGGTCGCATAACTCCTCCCTCCTCAAGTTCGAAATTATCGGGTTCCGTTTGTATAGGGTTCCGAGAATTTCGAAAAAACCTTTTTTTACAATAATAACACATTAAACTTATACAACTTATGGCTAAAATTACATATAATATGACAGTAAGTAAACCAATATTATTTACGTCCATTCCACTAAAATATCTCTTTTCACTTTCACTAAAGAGGCCATCACTGAACACATCACTGTCTTTAAGCTTCAAAATTCGTGAAAAATACTTCATTTCCTCCAAATTTATATTTTTGATGTTAACAACCGGTAGTTGCGTCAAATTCCTGGTTTCTAGTTCTGATAGCGCGACTATCGGCGTAATTTTATATTGAAGATTTTCAGCAAACGTGCGTTGATAGATTAACTTTATATCATTTAGGTAAATTAAGCAATTTTCAAGGGTGGTTACGATATAGGTGCCCAAAAGTGATTCCTTCGCATTGTCATTCTCGCATCGTTCTGCTAGCAAGGTCGGTTTTTGTGTAAATACGATCCAACTTTCCATACTTATTCTTTGGATCTTAATATCCTCTATTTCTACCGCATACTGCAAACAGTTGCTAAGGTTTGTCTGAAATTCCATAAGTTGTTCCGCACATGTAGGAGTCTTGAACTGCATTACATTCTCGTCTGTACATAGGTAGGTCTCGGCATCGATCTTCTCGCACAGCTTGGTGACAGCTAAGTATTTGGAATTTTTCGCCAGAAGGTAAGGGAATTCGGGAAATACAGTAACAGTTTTGTTAATCGAACCTTTATAGATGGGTAAGGAATATATTTTACAATAGTCAAAGATATTTTTATTACTTAATGGCACTTCTAAAATAAATGTTATCTGGCTATCCTTTACATAAGCTTTCATCTTAATAACTCTTTCGAACTTTAACAAATTTGCTTCATTTACTTCATACATTAAATTATGGATCTGCTCTATCGACTTTAAAAGATTTAATAATTCAGTAGGATTAACAATAGATTGATGTAGTACAGATACCTTAGTAAATGCAAATGCCGTTTCTATTTCATTTAATATAATGTAAGTAGTTCTAAATGTACTCATAAATATGTTCGATACTTTATCGAACATATTTAAGGTGTGTGTAAGATATAAACAGTCATTTTCTTTACTGTTGCCCGCTTTTATAATATCTTCAATTCTTTTATCCAAAATTAAGGTGTTCTCGTTTAAGGTTTCTGTACTGTTTATAAGGTTATCCAACATTTTAGTGATAAGTGTAATCTTTTTGTCCTGAATAATTTCCTTAGAACCCAACATCGATATTTCTCTATCATAACGAATCGCATCCGTATAATCTAAGTTTCCTGAGATGGCTTTTATGACTGAACCAAGAGGGTTGATAAGACCTCGCTTAACTCTATGAGATGGAAGTACTTGCCGAAATTTCGATATTGTTATATTCATTAAATAATCTACTTGCGTTTTTATTCCTAAAAATTCGTGAATAAATGGTTTGTGTGAGTCTACTAATTTAACAAATTCTTTGAATTTCCGTATATTGTCCTGAAGATCTTTTTCCAAACTATCGAAACTAAATCTTTTTATTATAAGCCACTTATCTTCCTGCTTATAAGCTAGTCCTTCCTTAACTGGTAATATTCCTGGGTTTCCTTCAAGTTTTTGAAGATGAAGGCTCAGGCTGCTGGGTAGGAGAATCATTACGAGCACGCAGCACCTGCGGAGGACGTTTAATATTTTTTATTGCTATTTTTGTTTCCCTTTTTCCTAATTTAACCGGAACTATATTTCTTGTTTCCTTTCCTATAACATTCGCTTTCGTGTACCTAGCTTTATCCTTACTTTTTCGTGTATTAATGTCCTTAACGAACACTACATCGCCCTCTTTAAACTCTACGTTTTCGCCTAACTGTTTTTCTATAATGTTTCTCTTTTTCTCCGTTAGTTTATTGGAAATGTATTGGTACAAATATCGCGTGCGCTTTGCATGATCTTTCAACAGTTGTTGCGTATAAAACTTTTCGAACTCCCCGCCAAAAGCTTTATTTGAGTCAGTATGACCAAACACGATTTCGAATGGGGTCAAGCCCGTTGTTGAATGGATTGTGTTATTGTAAGCCATTATGGAGTATGTCATAATTGATGCGGCATCGGTACATTTTTGTTCATACTTAGCTAAACGGTATATTTCTATTAATGTAGAATGAAAACGTTCAACGATTCCAGTCGAATTTGGATTGTTCGTTGTACATATGTGTAATTCGATTTTGTACATAGACATTAGTTCTCTCATAAGCTCGTTATTGAATTCCGAGCCTGGATCGCAGCTTATCTTTTTCGGTACACCGTACATAGAAAAGTACATGATTAAGGCACGTACTACTTCAGCTGTGGATTTGGTATTAATTTCTATGGCCTGTGCTAACTTGCTAAAAGCGTCTACAAAAGTTAAATAGTAACGATTTTCTATACTAAATGTGTCAATAAATAGTTCCTGAAAGGGTGCGTCTTGCGTCTGAGTTAGCTGTATGGAAGGTTTTAACGGCTTCCTATCGTATTTAAATTTCCTACAAGTTTCACAAGCGTTTATAACGGATAATATTAATTCTTGCATGTTGTTCCAAAAGTAATTTCTTTTAATCCTTAGCATAGTTTCTTTTATACCTCTGTGACAAGTTTTTCCTTCATGATATTTCAAAATGATTGCCTTCTGCTCTCTTTCATCCTGTACATACACAACTCTTTCAGTGCATTCATAAAACTCTACCATACTTTCCTTAAACAATTTTATAATGACGTTGTTAAATTCTCTCTTGTGCTGTTCATCTTCAAAGTATATAAAGTATTTTGTTTTGGGATTTAGATGTTCTTTTGAAAATTGTTTTATTAATTCTTCGTTGTTTAAGGGCAAGAATACCTCAAGGATCTTTTGTTTGTCCCTAGAAAGGTTTCGTACCTGTACGTTATTTTTTAACCAAGTGAATACCAAAATTTGGTTAGGTTTGGTATCAATCGCTTCATTTAGAATAGGGATTGCTTTATTTTCTAAGTCTAAAGCTGAATGTGCTGTTTCAGTGCTACTCGATGATGGTGGAAGGGGGTATGTTTGTTCCAACTCGTATATATCGCTACCTGTGATAGTTTCGGAAGTATCTGATATCGTAATTGTTTCTTCACTGTCTTTTCTTGTTATTTCTTTCGCCCTTCTATCATTCACTCTCTTTCTTTCATCCTTATCTACATGTACCTTCATTGACACATCATCATCTAAAGCGTTGAGTTTTATTCGAGACAATGCGTCAGCGTTCGTGTTTTGTTTCCCGTTTTTATAAACGATATTGAACTGATATTCCTGTAACCTTAATCTCCATCGCGTGAGTTTACTGTTAGGTTCCTTTAATGAGTTTAACCATGCTAATGGTCGATGGTCGGTGTAAATTGTAAAATTTTGGCCATAAAGATATGGTCGAAAATGTTTAACGGCCCATACTATTGCTAAGAGTTCGCGTTCTATCGTACTGTATCGTGATTCGGTGTCGCTCAAAGTTCTACTTGCATACGCAATTGGCTTGTCATTGCCTACAGTCCCTTGGGATAAAACGGCTCCTAAGGCCACGGAGGATGCATCAGTTGTTAAGATATATGGTTTCGATGGGTCAGGATACTGAAGGATAGGTGCGTTAGTCAGTAGTTCTTTGCAACGTTCGAAGGCATCGACATATTTTTGATCAATTACAATTTTGTTACGTTTCTTTAGACAAGAAGTAAGGGGTTGTGTTACTTTTGCGAAATCTTTTATGAAACGTCTATAGTAGCCTATTAAACCTAAAAAGCTCTTTATTTCGGTCACTGTTCTAGGTAAGGGATAGTCTAATACGGCTTTTATTTTTGCGTCATTCGGTTTAAGTCCTTGGTCTGTTATCGTATGTCCTAAGTATAACACTTCCTTTCGTACGAACTCTGATTTATCCAATTGTACTTTCAAGTTATTCTGTCTAAGTCGGTCGAATACGGCTCTTAAGTCGTTAATGTGTTCTTGTAAGCTGGTACTATATATAATGATATCGTCCATGTAAACTAGACAATGGTGTCCCTGAAGTCCTCGTAATATGTTGTCCATAGCTCTTTGAAAAGTAGAAGGAGCTGTCTTTAAACCGAACGGCATACGTAAGAATTCGCAATGTCCGTCAGCAGTGAACGCGGTTTTTTGTCTGTCTTTTTCATCTATTTCAATCTGGTGGTAAGCCAAATCAAGTGTTGTAAAGTATTTACTTTTGCCTAACTTGTCAAATAAATCTGTGATATTGGGTAATGGGTATTTGTCGTCTACAGTCAAGTCATTAAGTCGTCTATAGTCTACGACCATGCGGTATTTTATTTCACCTGAAGCGTCCATTTTTTTCGCCACGAGGTGAACCGGTGCATTCCACGGTGAATATGATTCCCTAATTACATTATTTTTTAACAGTTTCTTAACCTGTTCCCTAATTTCTTCCGTTTGCACGAGAGGTAGTTTATATGGTTTAACATATATGGGATCTTCATTTTTTGTTCTATTAGAATGTTTTACCTGATTAGTGAAAGTTAAGGGTAGTAAGTCGCTATAAAATATGTCCTTATATTCTCTGCATAATTGGCTAATTTTGTTTTTTTCCTCGTCGTTCATATGGTCAAGTCGTAGGCTGGTCAAGTAGTCGCTAAGAATTTTGTCTACTTCAATATCTGTCATTTCAATGTCAGTACAGTTCATCCGGATATTATTTTCAGAATATTTGCTAACTTTAAATGGGCTTGTAATAGTCAAAGTAATTTGATCGTTTAAAGTGTTCTGGATAATAGTTGTAGCGTAACCGTTTTCACATTTTACTATTGCTGCTGGCGTTAGGATGCCATCAAATTGTGTAAAATTCCGGATAGCTTCCCCGGAGAATTGATCGGTGGGTAGCTTTACACGTTGTTCTGTTCGCCGTTCTAATTCTATTATACAATTGCCTTCATTGACAATGGGAAGAGTTGTTGTCTTGGTAATTAACTGTGAGTTTTTTAAATCAATAACTGCCTCTAGTTGCGTTAGGAGGTCGTTACCTATAAGTCCGTCGTATTTAGAGTCTACATTATACACGTAAAATTTATGTACTTTATTGCTGTTAAAAGATGGCATAAGTGGGATTTGAACTACTTCGTTATGACTACTAGCTGCGTGGGTACTAATTACTGTAAAAGGTTCGCAAATCTTGTACAATTCGAAAAATTCATGAGCTTTGAATGGACTTATGAAAGATCTGGTACTTCCTGTGTCAATCATGAATTTAGAGTCAATTTCCGGTATGTATATGTATGGTAGTTTCAACTTAACATCGCAATTGAGATGTACTATCTCCGGTTGGGTATTGAGGTTCGCATGTGAAAATTTTGAATTTCGTCCTGTTTAATATTATCGGTTGTTACAGTCTCCTTTCTTTGTTCGCTTTCATTCGTCTCCTTTGCATACTCCGTAGAATAACTTTCATCCTCTTGCAACCAATTTCCCTCACTATCGTCATAAGTGCAATAAGCATTTTCCCAATCCTCGTGATAATCTTGTTCACCTAATTCTAATTCGTTAATACGAAAACCTTGTGGCTGTGTTTGCCCATGAGGTTTTAGCGGTGGGGCGGTGCGCATTGAAACGTCCGTGTCAACGGCTTTATTAATAAACGTTGGCTTGTAACCGATTTGTACTTGGTTGAATTGGGGACGATAACCGAAATTTTATTGCGGGTTTGGTTTATTAAATTGAGAGGGTGGCATAAAACGCTGCGTACCTAATTGTGGTCTATATCCAAATTGTGGTCTATATCCAAACTGTGGTTGGGCGTTGTACAGTTTTTGTGGAAATTGTTGTTGTGGCAATCTAATTTGGTTATTAGGAATGCCGAATTTAAATTGAGGTGGATTTATTCCTTGCAGCATGGGTTTAAATCCGCTAGGCTGCATGAACATACGTGGTGCGCTAGACATATTAGGAATGTTTGAAGAACTATTGGGAATGTTAAATTTAAATGCAGGGCTATTCGTTGTCTGTTGTCTATTTAATTTATTTTTAAAGTTATATTGCTCATAAAAGTTTACTTCTTCTAGTACGTATTCTAAGGCCTTTTCTAAAGTTTCTGGTGATTTTAATCTAACTACTCGAATCATGTTTTCTGGTAAATTAAATAAGAAGACGTTAAGCGCTGTATTATTGTATATCGTAATTTTGGCGTTCCTAGTATCCTTATTTGCTAATTGATTTACCTTCGATATTAAAACTGATCTAATGGATTGTATACGATTACAGAATTCGAGATATGTTTCCCCTTGCTTAATTTTTGCGCTTTCAAGTTCGATCGCGATACATTCTTCGCTTCTAGGATCACCGAAATGTTGGATAAGTAATTCCTTATATTCTGACCATGATGTAATATCCTCGCGCTCGCTTATTAATGCGGCGGCTTCATCCTTTAATCTACTAGTAATTGTGTGCATTACATAAACATTTTGCTCTTGTGAACCTTGATAATTATTAATGATGTACTCACATTTTCTTAAAAATAAGTTTAATTGACATTTATCTCCTCCAAAAAGTGGAATAAGCTTAATCATTTCATTTGGAATAATCTTAATTGTAGTCATTTTGATAAATTCTATAATTACTTTTCTTAATTAACTAAAACACTGATTTACCGATTCTGAGGTAAGCCAGATAAGTTATAATGGAAAAGGTTCGATTCCAACTATAACAAGGTAAGGTAAGAAAGGATGGCAAAAAAATTCACTCACCAGCCGTTCAGCACCATGCTCTCCGTAGTACTCGACGAATTTATTTGGTTCTTCTGGATCGCTTCGCACGCCGTACAATCGTGAACCGCGTACACGCACGTTTTGAATTGCGGATTACGTAGTACTTCGACTTTTGAAGTTCTCGCGAAAGACAGCGAAGCCAACCGGGCGATCCTACCGGCTGCGCCAGTCAAGTTTGAGGGAGCGACAAAGACTTTTTTAAAAAGTTTTTTTTTTTAAAATTCATACTAAGTCTTATTACTAGTGAGTGTCTTAACAGATTTAGATGCTAGAGACGACTCTTGAGAGGTCTGAACAGAATGAGATGCTCGTGACGACTCTTGAGACGTCCGAACAGAATGGGATGCTCGTGACGACTGCCAGTTCTGTGTCTTACAATTATGTCTTACATTTCTTACTTTATTATCTAATATAAACAATTCTCACGTTACTGTCTGGCGAACAGGATGTTTATATCTGCGTTAGCAGTTTCATGAGAATTGTTACTGGCGAACCTGATGCTTTTATCTTGGTTAGCAATTTCTCAAGAATTGTTATTCGACCACTGTTATCACTATGCTGACTGAGCAGTCTCGAATGCAGGTGTTCTTATCAAGCGCCCGGGTGGTCGCATAACTAAGTTACAATTGAGTCGGTGTCAAACGAACTTTATAATTATAATAAATTCTTCGTTTTTTTTCGTTAAAGAAATGTTAAAGCAGTGACATCGTTTAACAACTGAACTGGCAATCTTGCCGTCATAATAGCTCTATATTTGAATTGCCTTTTTACTCATATCATTGTTATCAAGTTATAATAAATGTGTTTAAAAAAATATAAAGGTACATATGTTTATTATTATTAGACGTCGTCTTGCTGACAGTGGGAAATGCAGTGAAATGTTTAGAATGAATTCGCATAGCAACAGATGGAATAAATTAAGATTGTTTATTAAAATTAATTCATGGGGCAGTCCGCGTGAAGCGGGCTGGTAAAAAAGATGCGGTAAGAAAGCTGGTAAAATTGATGTTGCCGATTTTAGTAATATTTTATTATGTTACACCTACGGTTGTACGGTATAAAATCAATTTAAAGAGTTAAACAACTTTGGAATTTGACATTCCAAATTCCAAAGTTCCAAATTCCGGCCCGCTCACTTGTGCGCAAAGAAAAATAAAGAAAGCAGTAGAAATTATACTCCTTGAGATTTTATAATTCAATTTTTAATATTTATATCAATGGGAATCGAGCCCACGACCCCGGGCACTGAAAGCGAGCCAGCTTAGCAGCTGCGGCACTGCGAACCTACTAAAGGCTATTAATTCTCATCTTACTCTTAGCTTTGCTCCTCATCGACGATACATTTAAAAAACCGGCCAAGTGCGAGTCGGACTCACGCGTGAAGGGTTCTGTACCGTTCAATCTATAAAAACTGCATAAAAATCATCTCTGTTGTACGGGAGCCCCACTTAAATATTGTTTTATTCTATTTTTTAGTATTTATTATTGTAGCGCCAACAGATATACATCATCTGTGAACCTTTCAGCTGCCAACTGTTCATGAGATACAGCCTGGTGACATTCGACAGACAGACAGACAGCGGAGTCTTAGTAATAGGGTCCCGTTTTTCACTTTGGGTATGGAACCCTAAAAATTACAAGTACCTAATTACATTATGTTATTGCGTGCCAATTACAACTTGTCAATTCGATCTGACGATCTATTTCCCTCCCTAACTTCGACGAGCCTTGGAAAATGGAATCCGTATTAACTGTCAAAACAAGATTTGTCATCGATTTCTGTTGGCATGAAAATCAAGTTTAAATTGGACAACTCCTCGATTCCAAGTAAATAATCAAAACGGCTGGGAACCATGATTAATATTTCAATTATACCCATAACTAATGAAACTTCTCTAAATCAATCAACTGCCGTAAAGCTAAGACCTTGAAATCCCATTAAACTTATATTCTCAATTTTGCGAACCGAATATTCACAATAGCATAAAAATAATTAATACTTTTTAACTATGAAAACTAAATTAATTCTTTTCTGCTATCAACATCTTGGTGGAACAAGCCCTCAGTAAGTTGTCACAATTCTTGTTTGTGGCTTCATTTTGAAGATTATGTCAACCGATAACGTCGAAAAATATCCTAAATCTGTTTATATAATAAATTAAAATTCTTATTTAAATCCTTACCAATAACTATTATAAACGTGAAAGTTTGTATGTATGGATGGGTGTTTGTCTTTACGCAAATACTACTGAATGGATTTTAACGAAATTTTACAATAATATAGCTTATACATCAGAATGACACATAGGATATAATTTATATACATATTTTTATGTATATCTCTTTTCGTTCTGTATGTTACGCATCAGCCTAATCTACGCAGATGCAGTCGCGGGCAGCAACTAGTAAATAATATAGAAGTCACATAATTTATAAAAGATTACAAATCTTATTATGAACTGGTCTCGATATAACACTAAAAAATCAAAAATTGTCAGAAGTGGGATTCGAACCCACGCCCACAGAAGTGGACTGCGACCTGAACGCAGCGCCTTAGACCGCTCGGCCATCCTGACGTGCGACATATATGCTGAAATATTGTTACAATAATTGCTCTACTGATGTCTTGACATGATGGCTTTGAAGACATACTTATTTTAAATTGTTTATCTTCAAAAGTTCTTATTTCGGAACACATATTATCAATTTATTCCGCTCCGTACTGCCTTACGATTCCTTCGCACTGATTTTCGCATTATATTTCATGCACTTTTAAAGTTCTGCGTAATTTGAATTAGTTTCTCGAATGTTGAAGCGAGCGCTCGGACACTAGACAATCACGGCTGAAATATTATAAAGAATTCCAACATGCAGAACAATCTATTATTAAACGAAACTGTTCTACGGACTAATCTCGTTAATTTTTAATTTTAATTCTCAACGTTTTCTTTTTGTGACAGCATAATTTACTGTTAGACCTAATTCCTGAAGTTTCGAATATGTCACGGGATGGACTTAGACGATCTACGTCCGAATCGTTATAATCTCGGGCTACTGTCTGGAACTTAAGGAATAATTTTGCCGAATAACATGCTTAAAAACTAAATTAAACAAATGACAAACAAATAATATTAAATTTAAGAAATTTGAAATTCTTCTCTACATCCGATAAATATGGAATTATATCTAAACAAACAACTACAAAGCGCTTACCTTCATGTAACACGCTTACTCGATAGTTAGCTCCGAAAATTTAAATTAAAATTTTTCCGATTTGCTTTTTTTGTTTTAGCGAGTTAAGAATGTAGAAATATTAATACTTTTATCAAATTACCGTAGTTTTACTTTGTACGACAATAATACTGGTGTGTTACTTATTTTCAGTTTTAAACTAAAGATTCACCACTTTATCGATTTAATTTGTGATACCGATCAACTGCACTATGGTGTATACTTACTTCTTGTTGATAGCCAAAAAGACCAAGAAATGCTTCGTGCAGCTTCCTTTATTGTTGCCAACATAAATAGTCCTTTATTCATCTGAATTACTGACTTATCGAAAAGAAATAAATGTTGTATACACTTGTCCTTTAACTTAAAATATAATATAATATAATAACTAAAATTTATCAAGCGTATAGCAAAAGTCTGAAACGTCTAACATGGTCTCGTAGCAAGAAAAGTTGTATTCAATCATTATGAAATATTTGTTTTCGCTCTTGTCTAGATTCTTATGGAGCTTTCAAAACTTCTGTATAAAATATTAACGACGGGCCCGTATCTGCGATGAAGTTTATAGTGAATGGCTTTATGCAAATATTGTTTTTATGTTTAAAAGCTGCTTTTAAAAAGGACATTTGCTACAAACTTATTATTGCATTGACGTTTATTGCAGGTTGCTCTTACAGAAGATATTAAAATTGTTTCAGACCGCAATAGTAAATTGGGAGATTGTACAAATGGCATTTAAAATTTTAGAAGAATAGTGCTCACCATGAAAAATTAATACCTCTTTGTTTTCTATTGAGCAGATAACAAACTGGCTAATAACATTCGACCTTTTTTAATAACAGCGTTTTGTGAACTTTCTCTCAACGTATAAAATCTTGCAAATGCCTTTAATGAACACTGTGGTTTTATTTATTAAGGACTCAATTAGTTGTAAAGATGACATGGCTTTTAGTGATAAAAGCTTTTACAATTTAATCTTCTGTATATTAATACGACTGAAAAAAAATTGTGAGAATGTGGCAAGCGAGCTAGCGGTTCATCTAAAATTAGATAACCGCCACTCATGGACATTTGCAACACCCGTAGGGTTGCAGACACGTTGCTAACCTTTAATAAGGCCTCTCACCAGACGAACCGCAGAAATATAACACCGCAACCGCAACACTTTCAGCCTTCTGCGAGGTTATGGTACTTCACCTACCGGACCTGACCGCTCGTGCAACAGCGAAGATTGTTGCGTGGCCCTAAACTTCGATATTTAAATAGGCCTTCCGATTTCCATTACCCTTGACATATGAAATTATATTTTTTTTTGTAATTAGCTTTTTTGAAAGCACCTGTTAGGTACATAATTTATTTCTGTTGACAATTTAAGTTAAAATTAATGTACAGAGGCACCATACATTAATTTTAACTTAAACTGTCAGACTTTTAAATAACAATTGCTTATTCGTACTTCTTATGTAATCATGCTTTTCAACGTCGAAATTGATTAAGGATGTGATTGAAAGTAGTGGACGCTCAATATTCAGCCACATCACCCAACAATATTCTGCAAAAGAAAATTAAAATTATTCAGATTTTTTTCCTTTCTCTTATAAACATTTGGAAATTGGTGAAAATAAATTTACATTTAAATAAAATTAATATGTTTTTATTACGCTTTGAGACTCGTTTCATCAGAACATTTTGTTATATTAATCTAATTTATTAAGTATATCTAATTTACCGGAATACGGCGTACAATATTCTTGGTTTGTTAAAGTTCTTTTTCATTTGTTTTATATTTTAATTATGTATTTGTGTTCTTTTGCTTAACTGAATTATTTATAAGTATTTTTTTATTTCTTTTATTTTTTGGTAATTTTAGTTTTTTTTTCTCTTTTATTGTGTGCGTCCTTTTTTTTTTGGTAAATAAATGTATTTTCTTTCTTTTCTTTATATAAAGAGAAAATTGTCAGAAGTTCTTTTGCGATATTTAATGCTTTTGAATTGTCGAATTCTTTTGTGCGACATGACGCACACACTGCTTTAGACCGCTTGGCCATTCTGACATGGCACGCACCAACCAAACTTTAATATAAATACAATTTTATAGAAACGACGTTAATACGAGCAGTTGAATGTAGATAGTATTAGTACCTAAACATGCACCATATTGCATCTTACTCTGTCTACTGTTTAAGGATAGGACTGAGATGGATACAAACTATGATAGCGTATAGTTAAAGTAACAATTGATTTTAGCCGGCATGACGACAGAAAAAAAACTGGGTTGAAACTTTTATTGGATATAAATGGACTAAATATTGGAACAATACAATGGATTATTGATCACAAAAACTATCATAAGGATTTTATATGAACCAATTTTTATAAATATAGTCTTATATTAATGGTATAAAAAAGCTATAAATTTCTTTAATAGTTCTTTTTTTAAGTGCTTGTGATATAGTAATTACACTCAAACCGTAAGTTTATCACTATGGTTTGGTAAATTATATAAACCTCTTCTTTTTACTTGCACCCTCTCTTAAATCAAGAAATTTCCTGAAATCAATCATCCGCCAAATTAAAATCAAACCAAGTTTTAATCGAATAAAAAGTAAAGCACATAACTTTGACATTGCAAAATGAAAAAACCTAATACAATAATGGTATTAATTTTGTTGGCAAAATGGTAAGCATAAACATGGTAAAAATGGCCATGGGTAGCGGTTATCACTTAACATCAGGTGAACCGCCAGCTCGTTTGCCACTTTCTCGCATAAAAATAAAATTATAACTACATTACCTACCTATAATATTTCCTGTAAAGTAAAGTCCCGCTCTCTGTCTATCCCTATATATGCTTAGATATTTGAAACTACGCATCAAGATCCATTATCTTGATGCGGTTTATTTTGCCAGATAGAGTGATTCAAGAGAAAGGTTTATATGTATAATAATACATTCAACCCGTGCGAAGCCGGGGCGAGTTAAAAATAAATGGTTTGCACCAAACAGTTTTTGTAACAGCACGCAACAGTCCCCAATCACAGATGTGCTCAGTGCTCATCGACGGGCTGACCATCTATCTCTTTGGGGCTTAAAAGGCTCCGTGAAAAGCGTTTAAAACGTTTTTGAAGGCCCATTAGAGAAAAATAAATGGCCGCTTATGTTTGGTTATAAGGGCCGAGGAAAAATTATTTTCAAACAATTCAATTAACACAGGACAGGTCTATGAATCCTAGTAATTATAAATTATTAGAAAATGCATATGTAAGTTAATTATTGTAAAAACATATCAGTTTAATATTTTAATAAAATAGTAATAATCATCTGTTGCAATATAGAATAATAAGCGGTTAGTCTAAGGAAAGATAAAATGTAATGATAATTTACATTCATATATGATTTGCTTACGAACCAAAAGCGTTATCTTTTTTTGGGGCAAACGCTGTTTACTTAACGCTGTTTGTTTGGCCAGCAAACGGAGGAAATCTTTATGTGGAAAATATACAAAAAATACTGCATTACATCGAACTGAAGATATCCTGGAGACAAACATCCATTGGTGAAATAGGATGACCTAGATCGTCAGTCAATGAGTGAAAAGGAGACGTTTAATGGACAGCCATCAATAAATTATAATAGCTAGGAAAATGTAAATCCAAACTTAGTCACAACTTCTTTTCATGGAACTTCATAAAAACTAAAGGAGAATAGCGTATAACGTGTAGAAATCTTTGTTGAAAGTAATAGCGAAAATAATTTCATACGTTATTAACCATAAAACATTAACGAAGGCTTCTTTTCCTCACATCTGAGCAGAATTACGTAGCAAATGCCTTATGCAAATGTCCTTTTTGTGCGAGTTTGCGTTCCAAAGCTGATTATTAAACGAGCATTCGTCGGGATCTTGCTATTGTTCTGACATTTATTGCAATTTGATATGTATAAATAAAGATAACAGGCAGTTTGACACGATTCCAAAGCCTTTTTTTCCTTCCAAACATACACCGTTAGGCTGTGAAAGGAGAACAAAATCCAGATTTATCATAAACAAGGAAAATGGACTCTTAGCTTTTGGGCAAGTAAAAATAGGTGTTTTTTCAACCAGTTTTTTTAAGGTTTAGGATCAGTTACTGAGTAAAAAATTATATTTTGTTCCTCTTAGTCAGCCCGAAGCTCGCAAAATGGAATAAATAAAAATCTACTATCTTCGTCCGAAAGTCAAATGAATTGTAAATAAGCAAAAGTCACTTAAATTAAAAATGTTTCAATTCTTTCCGATAAAATTTTATCAGACAGAACCTTTGTAGATTGAATGTAGTATCTAAATTTAACATTTTTAATGAGAAAGGAAAGCCAATATGGCTGAAAAGAATTTTATTTTTTGGAGATAAATAATTAAATAAGTATTTCGGGACACATTTTTACAAAAAGTTTTCTAGTCTCAAACTAAGAAACGTTTTTACTATGTGTACTAGATGACTTTAACTTGTGATTAACTTTTGTAAACAAATACATATTATAATTATATAAACATCCAGACACTGGAAAAACACTATGTTCATCAACAATATTTTTCCAGGAGTGGGGATCGGACCCACGACCTCTGGCGCAAGAGCAGGGTCACTGCCCACTACGCCAATCGTCTGGTCGGTGAGAAGTCTTCGTCAAAAAAATAACATTGTGTGGTTTTATGAAACAACGATGCAAGTGAAACTTTTTTTTGAGATCGTAGGTTTTTAACTGAAAATAATTAATTGTAAAATAATTAACAATTCAAATTTTACTGCTGCGACTATGACCCAAGGGCGCCGTCATATTGGCCTTGGCTGCTCTGCAATTAAATATAATAATAAAAAGTGTCAATTGAAAAGTGGAAATGGAACTTTTGGTTTTAATTGCAATAATCACCTACATTTAAAATCATTGTCTTCTCATCCCAGCCCGCTTCACCGGGGGCTTTGTTAACTCATGTACTACCTAAGCTACACATCTTTGGACGTCCTTGCCCGATGACGTAAGTAGAACCCGTAGGTTTGCAGATGCGTTCCCACCTTTTAATAAAGTGGGATCCAGCTACCTGACTCACTAGACGAAACGCAGAAGTATAACACTTTCTATGAGGTCGTGGTACTTTCCCTGGACGGACCTGCCCATACGTATGTATATATCACACATGATTCATAAATTCAAGACTACCAAAGCGTGATAGCGTGATATTATTATTTGATAACAAAAAAAATATTTTACTTTTTAATATCGAATAATAACGGCGAGAAATACGACTATTCTCCATACGGAATGGTGATTAAACGGTATTCAACTATTCGGTTCACCAACTATTCGCGGATTCTCTAGTTATTATACAAACACCGCTGTAATTCATTACCCTTAATGCTTATCCTGCCTAGTTACAGTTATTTGCCCAAATTAGTATTACCTCAGTCAAGTAAAGATTATAAGCATATCATTATACAATTAAGGAGATAATTTTATTCCTAAAGTTATGTCAAACATTAAAACAAACTAAAGTTATAACAAACCTTCGAGGAAAACCACTTAAATCATTTAATTATAAACAATATATCTTGGCTTGTCAGATGTTGCTTTTATCATTAATTTGTAAAAGCAAAAATCTGGCTAGATTGAAATTGATTAAAAATATTCAGTGTCTGTACAAACTTTTCAGTTGAAAATTTTCAGTTCTTATAAACTATACTATAATATTACTTGAATGACATAATGTGATATGTGACCAAACATTTTCAAGACTCTCTTAAGCCTGTTTTGAGTGAAAAAGTTAATGATTTGTGAACAGCTAAGGGCGGTGACACGACGGCGGAAATTATTGCTCCATTTTCTTTTGAAAGGCGAAAATGACATTTTAATGACTTAAATTATGAGGATCGAAGGGGATTCGACGCTCATTAGGTACATGTTTATTAGGAATACTTCCTCCATTTATATTTTGTCCGCTGAAATTGTTTTCTTTTTGCGCACCAAGTTCTGTTTATGTTATAACTTGGTAAACTACTACTGGTTTGTTTGTCCGGTACCGCTTGGGTTGATAATTTAAGTTATTCCACGTTACGTCAAGTTTCACAGATGAAAATTTAACTGCATTTAACATGTATACATGTAATTTGTACGCGGGAACAAACCTGCTACCGCAACTGTAAACGTAATTGCTGCCGAATCAATATCTTTCAGATTATAAGGATTACATAGAAAGGATAAAATAACAAAACAAGACTTTAAACAAAGTTTAACAAGTACAAGATCAAACGAATAAAATAACATTAGCTTTTTAACCACTGACAAACGAGTAAGTATGGAAAAAGTTAAAGTTGAGTTAAAACGCAAATAAATAAACACTAGAACTAGTAATGTTAAATTAAATTGATGCATAGACACCTGTTAAAATTAAAAATCAAGGTGAAATTTGCAAATAAAAGCCTCTGTGTATCGAACATAAGGGCTGTATTTCAAATAGCGGACTTAGATTGTCTGTAAAATGTTATTTATTTTATTTTATTGAATAACTGGCTCACTTTAAAAGTGATACCATCTGAGCCAGTCCTTCACCAAATTTATATATTGATAACCAAAATATTAAAAATTGAGTTAGCAATTACGTCCAGACGATACGAATAAGTGTGTATTAAAGGGGATTCACTTGGTAAATATAGAATTAACATAATGTTTTTATAATTTTCATCAATGCCGATGCTAAAATTGAATTGGAACTATTGAAGTACTACAGCTTGTCAGATGTAGATGTGTTTAGTGAGGAGGTGACAAACGACCAAGCGATTCGCCAGTTAAGTGATTATCGCCGCCAATGGACATGATAAATACCGTGTTGCCAAATTTTTTTAAAAGTCCACACCGGCTGATTCCCTATGTAAAATAATAAATAGTAATAATAAATAAATAATTTTGAACACATTTTTACCCAACGTTCTCTAGTCCCAAACAAAGCAACGCTTGTACAAGGGGTACTAGATAACTGATAAACATACTTTTCTTTTGTAAATAAATGCATATTATACATATATAAAACACTATGTTCATCACACAATATTTTTCCAGTAGTGGGTATCGAATCCACACCCTCCCTCTCACGCGCAGGAGGCAGGTACACTACCCACTACGCCATTCGAGTCGTCAAAGTATAATACTTCCATTTCACAGCGTGAGACCCGCAGTACCTACTTCGCCAGACGACAACGCTACAAAGTCTGGTCGACGAGTTCGATTTAATATTGTTTTTAAATTAAACGACATCATCCATACTAATATTATATTATTTGAAAGTAACTCTGTCTCTCTATTTGGTACACAGATAGTTTAGAGCCTGAGAAAGGACATAGAATGGACAAAGGCTTGTTTTTTAATTGGAAAAAGGGTTATATAGGGTTCTTAAAGACGAAGATATTTATTTAACGGCTTCAACGCGAGCGAAGCCGCGGGCTAAAAGCTAGTAAACAATAAAATAATAATATCAAGTGCGTGAGCCATCCCTAAAAGATGTGCTGCGTCAGTGCCGAACTACTTTATGGCGTTTAAATCGTTTTACGAAGTTCTGCTGATTGTTTCACAAACTTAATCTTGGTATAAAATCGAACACATAAACGGGCAGACCATTTTATGCTAGGTTTTTTACCTAAGTGGATTATCCAGTGTCATATGCTTCGTTCGCATTATAAAAGCATGCTTCAGCCGTTTCTTATTACTTAATATACCTTATGATGAGTTTCTTTAGAACATAGGTTTTACATTTCAAAATAATTAACATTTTTTTTTATTTTTGTCATCACACTAGAGAAATAACGAAGCTACACTTGCGTATCTTTAAGTTTTTATCATGTTTATGTTTTAACTGATGTTAACGCTTTCAGTCCTTAGACTATTAGAAATTTAGATCATATTTTTTCAGCCTTATAATGTACGCGCAACTATATCTAGGATTTAAATAATAATGTACTTTTCTTTACACATATCAAAATACAATAGAAGGACAAAATAGGGCAGAATTATTTTACTGTTATGCAAATGGCCTTGTTCGTACTTAGGTCTGTGTGCAAACAATTTGTAAAATGTAAATTTTGTCTATAAATTAACCGTACCGCAGTAATATCGCTTTAAAGTAATACAAATCCAGAATCTGAAAGGCTGATTGATATTTTCATTACATGCTCGTAAAATGCGAGGTGAGTCAAATCTCTTTACTATTTCGTGTTTGTCTACTTACTGATAAGTAAATATACCTTGTTTTGCACTATGTTTATATAAAGGCCAATCGCGTAATTTTTTATGAACTTTTTTTGTTACTTTGTTATAAGCAGTAAAACTATGTTTATAAGCAGTAAAAAAAATGTCGATTTTTTTTACTGCTTATAAACATCTTGATTCCTTTACAATTAGGTATTTATAATTTTCATCTACATAAACCGAAGCCTTCAATTTCTTCTATCGGTGGATTTAAATCAGTGAAACGGTGGTTGAAATTATCGCTTGCAAGATTATCCACAATAACCTTAGTGAGGTGTCTCCTAAATTAATAATATTATCGTTTTACATAATTACTAAAATGTCACAGCGGGTAATAAATTTTATCAAAAATTATAATTCTACGTGTAACTGCGTAATTTATGAGACGTCTAGACAATATTAAATTTCACTCTTGAGAGGTTTAACTCACATTTCTATTAAAGTTAATGGCATAAAAATTCAAAAATAAGGATTTTTTAATTGCTTTGGGACTTTTGTTTTAACTTCGTGGCGGTTTACGGTCCTACTTTATAATAAAGCTTTTTTTAAATAGAAAATTATCTTGCGTGCAGTTTGTGCCTTTCTATAGGACGAAACGACAACGATACGACAACTGATACTGGGAATATTCTTATCTCGTTGGTACGCCTTTAGCCCATTAATTTCTACATGGTTTTTAGTCTATCGGTTCGTTAATCAAGAATCTTCTATATCTCAAGTTTATCTTTTATGAAGTCAAAATTTACTATATTAATTTAGTAAATCAATGTCAATTAAAAAAAATTGTTTACTTATCCGCTTAAGTTGTAGATAGGCGTGTGATAAACACTAGTATAAAGTTTGGTTACAAAGGATTCATGAAAGGAATGGATACATGTACTTACAAAATCCAGTGCAAAAGTAATCGCTTTATGTTAAAACGCTAATCTTTAAACATTCATTTCAAATAAACTTTAGCCATGGATATCTGAGGAATTCTGTTGGGTAACTTTCTATATAGCAAATTTCACCCCATCTTTTGAGTACAACTCAAGCATTGTTAAAGTTTAGTCAAAGGCACCCATCGCTAAACCGCTTTTAACCGTAGCGGGCGTAGACCTATTTCGACTGTAAATTTTATTCTATTACGGTTTTCTTATTTATTGGGGTACGGTAGCATAAAGTGAATATTTTATATGAAGGTTGATACTCAATATATCATTCATAACGACCTCAATTATTCATTTTCTTATAAGATAAAACAATCCATTACGAAATTAGTCGCAATCGCTATAAGAAATTATCATAGCAAGCACTGGTTAACTTGCCAACAATCATACTTGCAACAAATACATAATAAGTTATATAATATATAATAAATTATAATATATAATAAATTATAAATATTTTTAAAGAGCCGGATTGACATGAGCGTCCACAAGAATATCTTTTCCCCCTTTTTAAATTACTTCCGTAGTTTTCTAGCTGTTGTTATAATGACTTCTATTTTATAGATAAATACGAGACATGACGTTAAATCTAAATAAAAAATCTTGAATAATTAAAAAAGAAACCTCGAACCAAAGTCCTTATTGCACGTCACCGTATCCCGAATTCTCATTAATTATTTCGAGGTATAATGATGTAAACAAGCCATATATCAATACCTAAACAGTAAATCATAAAATTCTGTTTACCTCGCAGAAAATAACCCTACGAAAATAATTATTTATCACTTCACATTTTTCTCAACACTTTTCGGATCATAAATGTCTATTAATGCCCATATTTGAACATCTTATTTTCATATGCGTTAATGTAACTGCAACTACTTTTATATTTTTTTCACAATCATTTAAGTTATCTTTGTTAAACGTCTTTGATTTTCATGTATTAGAAGTTTACAGTTCATGTATTTTTTAGGGTTCCGCACTCAAAGACAGTTTGACAGTTGAAATTTTCACAGATGATGTATTTCTGTTGCCGCTATAACAAAAAAAAAACTGAATAAAAAATATTTAAGTGGGACTCCCGTATAACAGACATGATTTTTTTTATTATTTGTTGCTTTTTAAATTCAGTCTACTTACTGATCACTAATTATGAAAACCAAAAACATGTTAGAAAATACTTAAACTCCACTAAGCCTTCGACACATATTTTAATTTCATACGTGGATATGAAACGCAATTCACAGGATATATTGTACTATACATATAGTATGAACGGGAATCATACGCAAAGCACATGGTATAACCGTTTCCCGGGCCCAACGTTATTACTAAGGTTGAATATGTTAATAGACATTGTTAGTACCCTGAGCGCTGTAAACCGTTCTGAGATGAGTTTGCGGTAACGATGGCAATCAGAACTATTAAGCTCAATTTAAGCTGCGAAGATTTAGATGAAATCAATAATTCAGGAAGGTATTGTCTGTTTTCTTAGGGTAAAATTAATTTGGCCCATTGTATTGTGACTCGATAGAAATATAGTTGATCAAGCCTGATTTCACGATTTATATTTTTTAGAAATAAAAGCATACAACGTAAGTTTTTTTTTTCTTCCTCGAGTCAGGCTTTTTTCAGACGACTTATTATTAAAAACAAACTTTGAACTTGAAAAGCAATTTTGATAAAACCTTAGCGAATATTGCTGGTATATAATGAGGCAGTATAACATTAAGAATAAATTGAATCTAACAATGAGTTTGATTTTCTTGCTTTATAAGGTTCCGTATCCAAACGGTAAAACGGGACCCTGTTGAAAACGGGACCTAAGACCCCGCTGTCTGTCTGTCGGTCAGTCAGGCACCAGCCTGTATCTCATTAAACGTGATAGTTAGACAGTTGAAATTTTCACAGATGATGTATTTTTGTTGCCGCTATAACAACAAATACTTAAAAAAACAAACTCAGGGACTGCCGCGGTAAGGCTATTATTGCATAACATCTTTTATCAACTTATGCAATTATAATTATTTATTTATTTTTTATTATTGCAGTATTTTTTTCTTTGATATTTATATTTATATTTATATTAATAAATAATAATATTTTTAATAATGTAATTATTAATATATATTATAATTTATTATATATAATTTATTTATATTATTTACAAAAATGATAAGAACTACTAAGTCAGTCACTAAGTTGTTTAGATAGTTAAATTACAATATAGTAACATTTTTAAACTTGTGATATCTTTCGAATGGAATGTCCGAATTTAATAATTCAAAAAGTTATATAAAGATATTTAAAGTCTTATTTAAGTCTTAAATATGAAGTAATTTATTTTTAAAAGGATTAATACCAAGATACAAATAAAGAGCCTTTTCTAGCGACGGCCTTTCGATCAAAATTTTAAAATGAAAGAAAATTAATGTGGCATAACTATAATATTTAGAAATATGCTGTAGCGACACTTTTTGTAAATAATGATGTGTTCTTCAAATTCGTAGTACATTATTTTATTCTATCATCAATAGTTTTCGCAGCGCACGCGATGTAAAGAATATTTTAGGTAATTATTTTACACTTTGGGTTACATTATTGAAGTTTTAGTAAGGATCCCTAGTTTTTTGAAAATATAATATAGCCTATGTCATCCGGGGATAATGTAGCTTCCCAACAGTGAAAGAAATTTTCAAATAGATTCTTTTTCAATAAAATCTGGTAATAATCATGGTAGGCGGAGTGTTAGGTTTTATTTTTGTTATGGAATTTCTTGATTCAGTCGCCGCGCTCAAAGCCCTCGTTAAAAGCTATGCAATAGCTTAAAAATATTTAAGTGGGGCTCGCAAACAACAGACACGATTGTCTTGCCTTTTTTTAAGTTACTCGTGGGTATGAATGATCGATTTAACTTCCTTCGTCGTAAAGTAATCAATAAAATGTAGTCCTATGAACGATTATTTTGTTGCCATAAAAATGTAATAGAAAAAAAAAGAATGTGTAAATAATAGCCCTAGTATAACACAATGTATATCAAGTTTGTCACATACATTTGCTTACAAAAGAAATTTTATTTGCGTAAATAACATAAAGTAAAATTATTTCAATATATAACACAGTAATAACTTCGAAAAGAAAGCGGGAAAACGACAGAAGAACATTTTAGCAAAAAAATCTTACAAGGCGATAACACGGTCGCGCACCGTTGTTCTCGCCCGCTCTTTGAATTTCGACAATTTTATTTAAATGACTTCAATAGAAGCGTTTGCAGAACATTCATCGCGGTTAGATCTTTTTTGTTGATCCACCCTCCGCTTTTTATTTCGGCGAGGAACATAATTGAATATAAAGATTGAATATCGTCCGCCACGGGAGAAAACCAGACTTCTTGCGAAGATCTAAATATTAACAATCATGAGAGAAGTGGTATGAAAAGGTAAAACTCTAGAATTAAGTAGAAAAAGTCACATAAATATAAAAAGTCACATAATTAAACCAGATACAGTAAATATTGTACACATTACCTGCTGGCACGCACTAGAAAAATAACAGTTAAATATAGTTATTTAAAATTTCGTGCCTGCTGGAATGTTATAGCTTTGTAGGATAGATAACATTCAGCGAAGCTGAAACTAGCCGATTGTCTCTTTCCATATGTCGATGCGAAATATTTTCGGCCGAGTATGTTAAATGCTCAGCGTCTGTACATATTCTGCACAGCGCATAGTGCGATACTTTAGCCATATTGCACGCAGAGGGCCAGACAAATTTGAGCGTTTGATGGTGACGAAGATAATAGAGGGTAAAAGACCTAGAGGCGGTAATGCTAAACGGTGGGCGGATCATATTTCTTAAAATCTAGAAATCCCCATAAGCGCTTCCACTTTACCAGGCTCGATAACCAATTGAATATAAGTCACGATCCTCAGCAGTGAGGAAACGACTAAGGAGAAGAAAAAAATTTACTATACAACGAAGTATCATTAATTCTTTTTTTTTTTCTTGTAAGTTTCGTGTATTTTGTGCTGCCTTTATGATGAATTTAGAATCCGAAAGATAACTTTGATAGGAACCCCCTATTAAAATGAAATCTTTATAAATCCTTCCGTTCCATATTCCAATGATTATAAGTTATGCATGTAAGTAAAAAAAGTTAAATTTCACACTTTAGAGGCTTATGCAGTTCATTGCATTTTCTCTTTTTTTATATATGTGCAATATAGATGATGGTAATGGAAAATACCAAAAGTAACGACTTGAAAGTCCAATCTCTACACTGCTGTGAAACATCTTAACAAAACCTGTATACCTTCTAAATATTATTAAAGAAATATTCAACTTTCCTCACGATGTGTTCCTTCACAGCTGAGCACGTGATCACGTTATTTAACGTCAGATTGCTCGAGTATATTCAATTAAATCGAGCGCCCGGACACTGAACTATCACGGCTCTCGTTTAATTAATATACGGCTGCATTTATTTGATTCATCGATTGGCGTAGTGGATAGTGAAGCTTTCTCTGCCGCAAGAACCTGTGGGTTTGAGTACCGCTACTGGAAAAATATTGTATGATGCACACAATGGCTTTCTAGTGTCTATATATCTATAACATGTATTTATTTATAATATGTATTTGTTTACCAATAGTACAAGTTAATTTTGGGACTAAATAACTGATAATTATAATTTATTTATTTAATAAATACTTTCACATTTTTAAAACCCAGACAAGGTAAATCTCAATACTGAACCCTTTCACTGACATCATTTCTATCAGCTGTCATCTCAATACGGAACCCTTTCACAGACATCATTTCTATCAGCCGTCATCTCAATACTGAACTCTTTCACAGACATCATTTCTATCAGCCGTCATCTCAATACGGAACCCTTTCACAGACATCATTTCTATCAGCCGTCATCTCAATACTGAACCCTTTCACAGACATCATTTCTATCAGCCGTCATCTCAATACTGAACCCTTTCACTGACATCATTTCTATCAGCCGTCATCTCAATACGAACCCTTTCACAGACATCATTTCTATCAGCCGTAATCTCAATACGGAACCCTTTCACAGACATCATTTCTATCAGCCGTCATCTCAATACTGAACCCTTTCACTGACATCATTTCTATCAGCCGTCATCTCAATACTGAACCCTTTCACTGACATCATTTCTATCAGCCGTCATCTCAATACGAACCCTTTCACAGACATCATTTCTATCAGCCGTCATCTCAATACTGAACCCTTTCACAGACATCATTCTTCACACAGTCCATCCAAATCTCTATATCGGTCTTCCTCTAGCTTTCCAACCGTTTTAAAACTTTAAGACAGTCTATATTATTAGATATGTAAAATAATTATATCGATAGACAGAGATACTAAAATGAGGTTTCGTATGGCATAATAATGAGTTTTGTCCAACGAAAGCCGCGTTTTAAAAAAAAATGTATTAAAACTTATCATACCAGAAGTGGAAGTGTCACAGACAGAGCGGCCATCGCCGCCGTTCACAATAAATTTAATTATGGTAATGGCTCTCCTTTTCTAGTGCTCTTGAGAATTCAAAACAATTTAGTTTGTAAGACTTTAGACCATGTATAATATTACTCATCTCCTCACAACCTATTTTACGGAAATTGTAGCAAGTTAATTTAATCTCAAGTTAATCTCAGTTAACGATATTAAGACATTTTCAAACTAGTACAAAATGGACTAGAAAATCTATGTATATAAAAATGAATCCCTATTTCCCTTGGTCACGCCATCACGCGTGAACGGCTGGACCGAATTCGCTAATTCTTTTTTTATAATATTCCTTGAAGTAGGAAGATGGTTCTTACGGAGAGAAAATTAAAAAAAAATTGCCAGCTAAAAACAACACTTTTCTATATTCCCGTACAAAATATTCTTAATAATACTTTAAAGTCAATTTGAATTTTAATACCATACCATAAAGTTTAAGTGTTAGTGGAGGGGTTCCGGGAAAGCAAAACAAGTGAGTGAATGTGGTAAAATGTCACTTGAAATGTAAACGTATCTTTGCTGTGCATCACATAGTATAAAACAAAGTCGTCCCGCTTTCTGTCTGTCCCTATGTACGCTTAGATCTTTAAAACTACGCAACGGACCTTTTGCGGTTTTTTTTAACTATATAGACTGATTCAAGAGGAAGGTTTATGCGTATAAGACATTGCAACCGTGTGAAGCCGGGGCGGGTCGCTAGTGTTTTATAATTCAGATTTTGACGCGTGATTTGGTCGCTAAGATACATTTTTTGATGTCGCCTTATTCATAATAGCTTTCCCGCGCCTTCGTTCGCGTTGAAGCCCTTTAATAAATATATTTCTTTATAAATATGTATATATTTTTTTAAATAATAAGAATCCCATGCCCTTTTTAACACCTCTAAGAATATGTGTACAAAGTTTCATGATA
Source organism: Iphiclides podalirius (assembly GCA_933534255.1). Lineage (NCBI taxonomy): Eukaryota > Metazoa > Arthropoda > Insecta > Lepidoptera > Papilionidae > Iphiclides > Iphiclides podalirius. Next base: position 5,506,021 of record OW152825.1, on the reverse strand, counting down.
ATCAGTTGAGTTTTCAACAAA